>JAHZTW010000002.1:9822065-9865387 GCA_020283515.1 Alliaria petiolata | reverse complement strand
GCTCAAAACATTGAAGAACTATACCTTAGATTAATGTTAATCCTAATTTGCCCTTAATAATTCAATAGAAAATTCAATTAAAATATATATAAATAATAATTTAGTTTTGTGTTAATTGACAAACTTCTAATTTATATAGAAATTTTCAAATAATGATTTTTTCTCATTAATAATAACAAACTTCTAATTCATATAAAAATTTTAGATAAAATTTTATTTTTATTTCTCACATTCTTCTTCTTATAATATTATGATAAGACTAATGGCTTTATTTGATATTTTATAAAAATTTACTTTTATCGATTTATTTAAATTTACAAAAACAACATATACAATTAGTATATACTCCAAAAGATCAAACTATACATCTAACATTATAATCTATCTTCTCATAACAAAACTAAAAAATATCCTAAAAATTATTTATTTTATTTTGATTATCCACTCCTAAGTTCTTTTAAGTCAATATATATATAGAATTATGTTTTGTAGTATTTTTTCCATTAACAAGGCTTATTTGAAAGTGAAAAATAAATTAAAAAAACGAAAATATATAATAAAAATATGTTCATCAAGAAAAAAAATTTGATAATGGTTTTAAACTAAACATTCATTTTACTATATGTTTTGCAAAAATATATAATAAAAATATTTTTTTTTCCATTTATAACTTTTAGAGATTTTGATGAGATTTTTATTTCCATTTATGATACACAAAATTCTAAATTTTGTAGAATGCATATTCTAAACTTTTTAGAACATGTACAAAGTGTAGAATTCGTATTCTAAACTTCGTAGAACACACTTGAAGTTTAGAATACGTATTCTAAACTTTGTAGAACATGTATAAAATGAAGAATATGTATTCTAAACTTCGTAGAACATGTACAAAGTGTAGAATATGTATTCTAAACTTCAAAAAACAGATTTGAAGTTTAGAAGACGTATTCTAAAATTTATAGAACTGAACAAAAATATTTATTTTTAATGTTTTTTTGAAAAACTAAAGGTTAGGAATTTTTTACTATGGTGTTTTTGAGTTTTCTATATTTTTTTGTTCTTAAAATATATATTTTAAAATATTTTAGTTAATTGATTATGGCTAATTCAGTCAAAATATGGATAAAAAATTAAAAGGTATAATTTCACAAACTCATAGTAAAAATGTCCTTTTTTCAATTTCCCCAAAAAATAAACAGAAAGCTCCCCTTTAATGAAGAGCCTTATTTTATGGCTAGGACTTTAAAATAATTCTTCTAGAAACGTTTCTTAAATAGTAAAAAGCAAAGCTAGTAAATTGCTAATTTAACTAAAAACATAATGGTAAATTTCTTAATTGCATCATCTTTACCAAATTTGCGGTGGGTATTGTCCATGAACTTGGCGGTTTATGGAAAAGAGAATTTAATACTAGTATTTTCTTTTAACAATCTCTCATAGATTTTCCCCGGTGGAAATTTAAAAACTGTATCGATAAGGACAAAATAAAAGGGAAATAAAAAGTTTTTACATTAATAAAAAATTGTAACTATTTACACTCTTCAAAGAAAAACAGTCTCAGCTTATGCAAAAAGAAGAAACCAAATAGTGGATATGTGGAGAAATGGAATGAGATGTTCCAGAAACAAACGAGTTTTGTCTTTGCCCAAAGCCAAAATGTATATGGTTAAACCTTCTTCACATTGTTGTTCGGAACCGAAAGTAAAATCAACAAAAGAAAACAAAAAAGTGAAAAACCTCTCGCATAGTTTGGGGGCGGTTGTTTCCGACTTGATCACACGGGTATTGTAAGAACCTGACATTGCATGAGCTTTTCAGTATCATTAGCTGTAGGGAAAACGCTGCTATGGATGGAAGCAAGAAGCAAAAGATTGTAAATTTAGTGTGGAGACCCATCTCCACTCAATCCTATTCAATTGTTGCAGGTTATATAGCATCTTCACTTGAGCAGTTTGATCGTATGAGTCGTGTCTTGGTTTTAGCTACTATCTTACATGGCTTCTCATGATGAAACACAGGCTGGAAATAATGTACAAGAAGCAGCTCAGTCACAAGTGATGTTTGTGAGGAGGTTTCCGAAGGAGGAGTTAAGGAGACAGCCTCAGTTGTTTCAGCTGGAAAGCATTCAGTTTCTCTCGAGGTCCTTTCCAATTACGGATTTTTACTTTCCAATTATCTATTTTCTTCTCTATTTCTTGTTTTCTGTTCGATTTTCTTTCTATGGATCCCATATTCAAACATTATACAACAACAATTTTTTTCTTTGCAATTAATTTACACCAAGTTGAAGTTTGAACTAAAATTTTTGGTTGTTAATATACATGATTAACTTTGATTTTTGAACACTTACACTTTAATCTTTTATGAAAAAATTGTATTAAAATGATATAATGTTTTTGCCCCCGGTTAAAATTTGTTTTGGATCCGCCAACTGGTGATGGATGCTTTGGATAACCGGCCAATATTCATAAGACTTAAAGGATTGGTGAGATGATACATCTTTGGCTTTGTGTTTTCGTTTGAGTATATATCTCTTCTAGACCCTTGAATAAATCCTTGGAGGTCCACTCAACTTCTTTTCCATGTTTCGATCTGCCTTTTGCTAAGGAAAAGAATTAAATACGTCCATACCATAACAAATCAATGTGTTGATACACACAATGCATTTCATAACAAGGGAAACAAAAATTGATTTTTTCATCCAAAATTAACGAAGAATAATCAACCACAAGTACAGACCGAACCGGTTTTGAAACTGTTATTTAGATTATTTAGCTATTAATGAAGAATAATCAACCACAAGAATAATGTTACTCAACTAATTGATCACCAAATCACTCACAGAGCAACTAAAAGCCACATACTTTCACAAATCCACAAATACCCGATATAATGAGTAATTGCCCAATTGGAGTAAAGATAAAACGACCAGAGACGGACAATATACCAATTTCAACAAACATAGACAATACTGATGATAATACATTGAAGAAAAATTGAGAACTAATAAGCATTGTAACACGCATAAATTCTTTCACAATTCCAACAAACTGATATCCCAACAAAACATTGAAAGAAAGTAAAAAAACAGATAACCTGGTGATACATTTTATAAACCAATGTGTTCTCATCATTCTTCATTCATCATTCTTCATTCATCATTTTCATCTTCCTCCATTTCCCCTTCCCCTTCCCCTTCCCCTGGCATACTTCTACCGAGATTGCACATGCTTCAGAAGCAAATCAGGGTAAGTAGCCAGCATCACTCGACGCCAACCACCACGATGCAAGCCACCAGCGACCACCAGCCCCGCTTCATCAGCAGCAACCACCAGATGCCCTTCATCAGCAGGTTGAGCAGGAGCAAGAGCGTGAGTCATTTCTTATTCTTCAGCGTGAGCACCTTCATCGGCAGGAAGAGCAAGAGCGTGAGCCCCTTCTTCTTCTTCAGCGTGAGCACCTTCATCGGTAGGAAGAGCATTTTCGATAATTGAGATTATTAATCACAACTTTATGTTAATAAATGTTGTTTGCCTCATTTTCCAAATTCAATGATGCCTCATCAAATTTTGCACTTTTGATAACAGTTTGCTATTGTCTCTTGATAACCATTAAGAGTTCAAAGCGAAAAAATATCTTTATAAATTAATAATTCTATGAAATAATAAAATTTTGAAGTCTTAATATTATTAAGTTATAGAGGTTTTATGGTATAATGTTAACCTCCTATAAACTTGATAGTTTTGTAGCTCTTTTGGTTTTGATCAGATCGGCGGATAAGGAAATCTCTTGAAGATCAAGGATAATCATATCAAGATTTTCCTCCGCTCTTTTTCTGTTTTTGCGAGTCGTTATATAAGAAATTGTTTTTTTTTGCTTCATTTAGATCTTGGATGATATTGCGAAAACATGATCGTTCTCTGTAATTCGTCTATTCTCCTCGAGTTTACAGTTTTTTTATTGCATTTTCATTCATTGCTGCGTTTTGATGAAGTTTTGATTCATTTAGATCTTGGATGATTTTGCAAAAATATAAAGTAGAACGGTTATGAGTGAAAAAATACAACATAAAAATTTATGATTGAAAAACACAACCATAAATTGCATTTATTGAGTTTGATATTAATAGATAATAAAAATCATACTACTAATAATTTATTAATAGCAAACTCAGTAAATACAATTTACGGTTGTATCTTTTAATCATAATTTTTCGTGTTGTACATTTTCACTCATAATCATTAATAAAATTGTGTTTTTATTATTTATATATATATATTTGCTTATAATACATCTTTTAACATTTATGTCTTTTCAAATTTATTTACTTGATTTTTTTTTTTAACACTTACGTTTTTTCTTTCAAATCGATACCACTAACTAAAAGTATTGGTCGCAAGTTTTTCATATTTAAATTTTTTCTATGGTGAGATGTATAATTTCTGTAATTTCAATATTTTTATCTTCTTAATTTATATCAATTTTTCTATGGTGACATTTTTTTTTGTCAACTGCTTATACATCAATTATAATCACTTTTGTTAGATTTCTATTTAAATGTTAATATACGGTATTGTTCCCTGCGAAATCGCAAGAATTTGGAGTCCTAGTAGATTTAACAAAATTATCATATTTTGTTTTTAAAGGTAGGTACATTTGTTTTTTACGAGAAAATTAGAGAATTTTCGTTTGGTTATTCTAATAAAACTTTATTTTGAAAGAAAAAAAATCACTATTTTAGATTTGCTAAAGATTCAAAAGACACAGCTTTGAAACTTGGGACACAGGCCAGCAACGAAGGTGATCAAACCCTAAATGATAAAAGGTCAATAATAACAAGAGCATATGTTTGTTTTTAACTTTTTAGTAACTTCAAACGCCTTGAATGGGAAAACGAGAGGTGAAGGATTCGACTCTATCCTTAAGAGTTAAGACTCTCCTCCACTCTGCCTCTCAATGGAGAAATCAGGACAAAGTCATAAACTTGGTGAATTCTTGAAGCTTTGATCCATTGATGAAATCAGCAACCGACTCAAAGTCTTTCTCTGAGAGTCCTCTTGTCGGCATCGCAGGCGATCCTATCCTTATTCCCCCTGGAACCAACTCACTTTTATCACTAGGGACAGATTTCTTGTTGAGAGTAATAGATGCCATGTCTAAGATCTTCTCAACCCGAGCACCATCCATGCCCTAACCATAGCAAAAATATATTCATTGGTACCGCATCACATGATAAGTGATTCTCTGGGGGGCAATTAATAAGAACTTACCAAGGGTCTAAGATCGACGAGAACCAGGTGGTTGTCGCTGCCACCAGAAACCAGGTTAAACCCGAGTTCAACCAATCGGTTAGCTAGAGCCCTACAGTTAGACACGACCTAAACAAGCAACAAAAGATTGTCATAAGATAAAAATTTACAAACTCTGTCAGGTGCACAATAACTTAATAATGATCAAGTAAAAGAGTGACTACTCTTTTCTGGTAAGCCTTGAATTCCGGCGACTGTGCATGTTTCAAGCAGACTGCTAATCCTCCAATTGTGTGGTTATGAGGGCCACCCTAGAAATATACAACACAAAACAAATTTTTAATCACTGTCGAAAGAGAAAATTATCTAAGAGAGATATGTGAATATCTCAACCTGCAAACCAGGGAAGACAGCATTGTTAATGGCAGATTCAAGTTCAACCCCATTAACTGGATCCTTCCTGAAGAAGATCATGCCCTCTCTCGGACCTCTCAAAGACTGATAAGGTAAAGTATAACAAAATATCAGATTTTGGGTTAATCTGAGAACCTTTTTTGGTCTAAATTCAAACGGACATTATGTTTCAGATTACAGAACATACATACACACCTTGTGAGTGGTTGTTGTAACAATATCACAATACTCAAAAGGATCGGCAACCACAGAAGCAGCCACAAGCCCACTGATATGAGCCATATCCATCATCAGAAAAGCACCAGCTGAGTCTGCGATCTTCAAACATTCCATACAAGTTGTGAGGAGAGTGAAATATCCGAAAACCAAAACTAGACAGGATCTCTGGTTGGTTTTACCTTCCTCATGCGAGGAAAGTCAAAATCTCGGCTGTAAGCACTAGCTAGCTCCTGCAATGATAAGCTTTGGTCGGAACAGTGCAGCAGTTTTCTCGAGCATATCATAGTCCACAATGCCTGCTCAAATAATCCAGACATCGGGAAACAGCCTCTCATATAAAAGTAGTTGCAGAGAAGTAATCAGAAGAAATGCACCACCTGTTGGTTCGTCAAGTCGATAAGGCATGGACTCAAAAGTATACTGAAGTTGCAGATATATACGCCTTTTGGGAGTCATGAACCCATTTAAGTTTTATGCTCTGTTTCATTTTTTTTTACTCTGTTATATCTTTTTGAATATATCAATTTAATTGATTTTTCCTGTGGCGGAAATAAATAGAAATTCATGTGTATAATGTGTTAAAAGGAAAAAAACAATTGAAAAAATTGGGAATTAAGAGGAACTTGTGAATCGCTTCCATTCCTCTCTTTATTGACTGCTTCCTCCCTTCCTTGTCACCTACATACATACCGGTGAGTTTCTTCTCCTCGATTCCGCATAATAGCCTCTCCGATCTCTGCTCATTCCTCCGAGATTATTGATTCGATTCCGAATTGCCTGATGATTTTCTTCTCTCAGGGATCTAATTTCGTTTACCTCTGCGTTTATTGGTTTTGTAGGGGGGGAAATTGAGCTCCCGATCGCGATCTTTTAGTTTGCTGAATTTGAGCTGAATTGGAGCTTACCAGATCGGTCTTTCACTGATCTGATTGTGTGAGGATCGGTCTTCGATCGATTGTTGTCTTTTAAGGTTGTTTCGTTCCGATTTTTGACGAGCGAGGACGAACGGCTGTCTCGTTGTCGGTGTTGTGTTTTGGGGAATTAGGTTTTTGTTTTTGTTTGTTTCGGAATTCGTCATGGATACCAGCAGGAGAGCGGTGGAATCGTACTGGAGGTCGAGGATGATCGACGCGGTCACTTCTGACGAGGACAAGGTAGCGCCTGTGTACAAATTGGAAGAGATCTGTGACCTCCTTCGCTCTTCTCACGTCAGCATCGTCAAGGAGTTTTCGGAATTCATTTTGAAACGTCTTGATAACAAAAGCCCCATCGTTAAGCAGAAGGTACCTTTTTCAATCGCGTGTCTTTTCTGTTTTGATTGGGTTCGCACGGATTATGCCGATGATTGACTGATTAAATGTCGTTCCTTTGTGAGATGATTTATCTCCATGAAGATTTTGATTGGATAATGTTGCATGCGGGGATTGATTTAGTTTGCTGGTTGATATCTGTTTGTGAGAATGGATCAGAGAGATTAGGAATTGATAAATTGTGTTTGTATGTACACAGGCTCTGAGGCTGATTAAATATGCTGTGGGAAAGTCTGGCTCAGAGTTTAGAAGAGAAATGCAAAGGAACTCTGTTGCAGTTCGCAATTTGTTCCATTACAAGGGGCATCCAGATCCTTTAAAAGGAGATGCGCTTAATAAGGCTGTTCGGGATACTGCTCACGAAACGATTTCTGCTATATTCTCGGAAGAGAACGGTAGTAAGCCAGCTGCTCCTGAGAGCATCAACAGACGCATAGAAGGATTTGGGAATACTAACTTTCAGGTGCCCTCTGATGATAGAAAATCGTTCCTGAGTGAGGTGGTTGGTATTGGAAGTGCGTCTATAAAGCAAGGAATCAGTAGTTTTGCTCAAGGCCACTTGCCGAAGAAGAATGAGAATGGAAGCAGCAGCTACAGAGGTCCGAATCTCCACAGGTCATTAACTATGGAGAACGAGAACTTCAGTAGATATGATCCGGTTAAGCTGGGGAGTGATGGTAAACAACATGGGATGTCTCAGAACACGGGTGGTGGATCTTGGGGCCACGCTTCTGGAGAGGCTAGTGAAAGTTCTGCTTCAGTTCGTCTCGAGAGCAAAACTCGTGAGGAAAAGCTGCTGGAAACCGTTGTTACATCTGGCGGTGTACGCCTGCAGCCAACTCGGGATGCACTTCATGTATTCATTGTAGAGGCTGCGAAAATGGATACTGTTGCGTTAAGCATTGCTCTTGACGGGAAGCTCCAGTCTCCAATGTGGCAGGTATGTTTATGATAATTTCCCAGTCACCTCCTTGCGAAACTGTTTGATTCAAATGTACCTCTTTTTATTGGTTATATTATTTGTATATTCCTTCCTGCCTTGTTTCTTCTGCTGCATTTGAAATCTTTCCACTTTTGTACTTTAAAAGACACTGTGGTTTCATTTGGCAGGTTCGGATGAAAGCTTTATGCGTCCTTGAGGCCATTTTGAGGAAGAAGGAAGATGATAATTTTTCAATTGTACATACTTATTTTAGTGAAAACACGGATGTCATAGAGCGATGCGCAGAGTCTCCTCAATCTTCCCTTCGTGAAAAGGCTAACAGGGTAGGATTCTGCTTGTTGTAAGCATTCACAAAGCTCTCATTTTTGGCATTATGCTCATTTGATGGTTTAACTGAAGATACTGGCTTTGTGTAGGTTCTGAGCCTTCTAAACGGTGGACAGTCAAGTGGGTTGATGGGCAGCTCAGAGAATACTGTGAAGCAAGAGACCGCTGTTGATTTACCTGACTTGATCGACACTGGTGATTCAGATTATATCACAGAAGATACTTTGAACATGCCAACTGCTATAAATACTGGCAGTACAGTGGCGACAGCAGCTCCATTGATGGATGGTGATTGGTTTGGGGATAGCACTGACACTGGACTGAGTAGCACCGAGAAGAAAAATGATGATGACCCCTTTGCAGATGTATCATTTCATCCTAATGAAGAAAAAGAAAGTTCAGATGACCTGTTCTCTGGAATGACTGTCGGGGAAAAGCCTGCTGCTGGTGGTAATCACGTTCCTGAGCTATTTGATATGTTTGGGTCAACTGCAACACTTGAAGCAGAGCCAAAAGATTCGAAAGACATAAATGACTTGATGGGAAGCTTCTCCATCGACGAAAACAGCTCAAATCAGAAAGGCTCGTCTTCAAGCGCCCTTCCAGATAACTTATTTGCAATGCCGAGCACCACCAGCCACCAAGCACCGGAAAATCCTGTTGGAGGCATTCTTGGTTCACAAAGTTCTGGGTTTATTCAAAATCCAATGGTTCCCGGGGGTGTCATGCCCTTCAATTTTCCTCCGGGGATGATGATGAATCCAGCTTTTGCATCTCAACCTCTGAATTACGCTGCCATGGCAAGCTTGTTAGCTCAGCAGCAGCAGTACCTTGGTAATATATCCAATTTCCAGCAGTTTGGCAACATGAACGCTCAGGGTACCGGAAATGTTCTTCCCATGCCTACTATTGGAGGAAATCAGTCAGCACTACCTGATATATTCCAGCCAACTTTTGCTAATCAGGCACCAACCTCAACAATGAATGGTTCGAAAAAAGAAGACACCAGAGCATTCGATTTCATCTCCGTAAGTTTTGCAATCTTGCTCCTGATCCTTGATTGTAAATTTTGGTATATTTGTCTTTATACGTGCATGCATCAGTCTCACCCATAAATAGCTAGCTCGTAATCTTCTTTACGAACCACCTACTTAAGCTTAGAACATAGTCAGACCAAATCTAGTTTTCTGGCACAGATACAAACCTTTGTCTGATTTACATATACTGATAAAGCAACAACATATATGTTCATGTGGTGCAGGATCATCTTGCATCGGCCCGCGACACAAAGAGAGTATCTTGATGCTTGCTAAAATCCGGTGTTGTTAATTAATGTTATTTCATGAGATATGGATACAAAGGGGAGAAAGCTGAAACGTTTATCTATGAGAGCTGTAAAAGACTTCAGGAGAGAAAGGAGATGATGAGCTTTACTTCATCGGGGAAAAGAGAAGGAGAATCTGATAGATCTGAATCATATGGTAAGCTTTTTTGCTTTTTTTATTGTTCTTCCTTGTTTGTCTTCGTTTTCTCTTGTTTGGAGTCACTGTTCTTTGGAATGAACATGTAGTTTTAGAGTTACTTTTGTTTCACTTGTTTGATTCTGGGGTGTGTTTCTTTTTTGTTCATTTGCTATATATATCTGAAGAGACTGTGTCTGTGTATCGAAGTAGACAAGAAAGGAAATAAAACAAAGGACAAAAAAGAGCCCTTTTCCATTCACATTCTCCATTTTCTTCGTGGAGCACACTGTAATGACTAATGAAGCATATGGGCATAGTTTCAAGTCATGTCCAGTTTTTTTTTTTTTTTGAATCGAAAATTTTGTGGATGGAGGAAAAACCGATATCTAATCCAGTAGCATTGATTCCTGGTGATGTCCGGTTTAATCATTACAAATACAATACCTCCAAATTGTAGATTTTCTCCCACGTTTAAGGCCTTTCGTTTGGGAAAGTAGGCTCGGTCCATATCTTCAGCGTTGCCTGTTACATGTTTATGAAAGCTTCGAACACATCCGTTTGGTCCCAGTGTATCATTTGGAGATATTTTTACCTGAAGTTTGATAAGAGTGCAACTTTTATGATACTTTCTCCTACCAACGGTAAAGATAGAAAAAGATTAAAAAAATCTGGTTGAAAGTTACTTTTTTTTAATTTAAAGTGATAACGGGAATGATGAATTGACGTCCTCGAAATTGAAATCTGATCTTTATATTTGATGTTACGATTTGTGTATATATAAAAATAAGCAATAAAAAAATACCTCAACGGGTAGATTGATAGCGACACACGTGAGTAACTTTATATTCTCGTCTCTCTCAAAGAGGAAACGAAGCATTTAAGATGATAATTACTAGCACCAAGTTAGAAACGTTCCCTTCTGCGACTCTTTTTTTTATGTTTCTTTTAACTTTTTTATATTCTGTGAATCTTTTGTGTTTTCTTTCTTTGCTGGCAAATCCACTGTAAATTTTTTTTTAATCCACTGTAAATTTGACTCTTTATGTTCCTAAATAGTGTGGTTAGAGAATTATCAATATGGTTCAGTGATAGTGCCTAACCAAGTTCCACCAGCATTAAACAAAACTAACCAAAAGGTAAATTCAGAAATATAAATTTATGTAACTATAATAGTTGTGGATTTTTCTCTTGTTTGTTTTTAAACAAAAAAAAAAATCTTTATGGTAATTGATGGGTAGGCTAATGTTCAAAAAAAAAAGTAGGCTAAGTGTCACTTAAAATGGAGCGTCTAATTTCATTAGTCAAATTTTTCATTTTATTTTCTTTGATAGTTTGACACATTTCCACCAAATTAATAAACCTTACAAACTTGTTGACAAAAAAAAAAGGGAAGAAACGGAATAGTCTAAAACAAACAACAACAGTCTAGAATAGATAAAGATACAAGAACACATTTTATCCACTAATCAAATCAAAATTGCCATTTTACTCATTTATATTTGCCTTTGTATTATTGAAACACAACTAATTATGTATAATTGATTTTTTTCCTTTTAACAAAAAGAGAACTAATTATGTATGATTGTAAGTTTGAACAATTGAGATTATTATTTTAATTATTTCGCTTTACATGTACGGTTATTAATCATTATTAATTATTCTCAGATCCAAATACCAGAAAACGTGTTAAGTTTTTTTTAATATTAACGAAAAAACAAAAACAAAAAATCAAACCTCGGAATTGAACATAATGTGCAGTCTATAAATACATCTCTCACATCCACACACACAAAACAAAAGCACAGTATCTCTCTCTCTCTAAACCGAGTACTAAAGATGACGTCGCCCAACAGTTCTTCATCACCAACAACATCGTCTTCGGACCAATCTGATGTAACTACAACAACAACAAGCACCCACTTGTCTGAAACTTCACCCAGAAAAAACACAAGAAAGAGAAAGAGAGATTCTTCGTCTTCTTATTCTTCCAGCTCTAATAAGCATCCTGTATACAGAGGTGTACGGATGAGAAGCTGGGGCAAATGGGTCTCCGAGATCCGGCAGCCTCGCAAGAAGACTCGGATTTGGCTCGGCACTTTCGCCACCGCAGATATGGCGGCGCGTGCTCACGACGTCGCTGCTCTCACCATCAAAGGCTCCTCCGCCGTCATCAATTTCCCGGAGCTCGCCTCTGTTCTCCCTCGTCCGGCATCATCTTCGCCGCAGGATATCCAAGCAGCCGCCGCAGAAGCCGCCGCCATGGTTATCGACGGAAAAATGTCAGATACAGAGGCGGCGCCGTCGTCGGAGATGGAGGAAGCACCGCATTCGTCGGAGGAGGAGAGGTTGGAGGAGATTGTGGAGTTGCCTAACATCGAGGGAAGTTACGATGGGAGCGTGAAGTCACGCGCTGATCTGGCTTATTCTGAGCCGTTCGATTGTTGGGTGTATCCTCCTCCTCCGGTAATGGATTTTTACGAAGAGATCTTGGAGTTTAATTTCTTGGAATTGTGGAGCTTTCCTTACACGGAACTGATTAATCACTAATTATAATATTTAAGTAATTAATTTACTGTCATGGATAACATTTTGTGCTGTTTTTATTTGTACGGATAGTTCCGTACGTGTAGTGTAGACTGTATGTGTACGTAGTGGTAGTATTTGTAACATACGGTGCCAAGGATAGTATACAATTATTGTAAAATAAAGTTTATACTTATATATTTGTAACATAGCATACAATACAATTATTGTAAGTTTGTAACCTAGAAATGGAAACTATTAAACTATCGTTACGCAATGTTCTTGTGTTTGTGAATTAACAAACACAAATGTTCTTTTATTCTTCTAACCTACTATAATTTCTACAAGAGCCAAATTTAAAAATCATAAATGTTCTTAAACTTACATTAGATTATAATTACCTCCCACTTTACAAGATTGAAAATTATTATCCACCACGTCATTTTGAAAAGTTTCCAGATGCAAGAAAATTATATTATAGTTAGGTGACTTAAATATTTTTGGTTGGAACATACTGTATATGTTTCTTCAATAGTTAAATACGAGAATGCATTACAGAACACGCTAAAACAACTCCAATGAGGTTTACCGTCCACTCTTTTTTTACAAATAATAATATATTTTGGTTTTTTTATATATTTATCATTCGATATTTTTCATAATCAAATAATTCTAAACCAAAATACACACCAATACTACTAGTTCTGATAGAAACATTGAAAATAAACAACATGTAAGTATTGCGTATAATATTTCAATCTCTCGACTCAACTAGCAAAACAAAATTTCAGCCACAAAACTATGACGGATAGGTTTTTTTTTGGTCAAACTATTATTATTACTCATATTGGAATCGAAAAAAACAACACTTCAGACACACAAAAAACGCACTTGGATTTTCATAAATGGTGGAACTACATTTCAAGTTCCATATTCACATCTCTTTAGTTAAAATTATTACGTGGTAATGTGGTATCAGTCTTATTAAACACGAGTGTCATTTATTTCCTTTTACATTAATTATAATATTTGAGCGTGTTTATTTTAGCTTAAATATATCATTTTAAATTGAGAATGAAAAGAAGGTGGTAGCGTGTAGGCCTGGGAAGTGGGAACGAACAACAGACATGAGTCAAATAATGCCGTTGTGGATTTTTATTTTGTTTTTGTTTTTGTTTTTGTCAATTTCTTTTGACTCATTCAATAAATTTTACCGTTGTATAAGAAGATAAATAATTTCGGACACTTGGTATGACCGTATGAGACAAAAAGAACCCAACGGAAGCGCGTGGAAACTATTTATTGAGATTATAAAATATATATATAAAAAAAAATTGAAAATATGTATGGTTGTGTTTCTAGTGCTTACTCTTTGAAATCCCTTGGTAAAATGTAATAATTGATTATTGGCCAATGAAGTGAACTATGTCGTACGTAAGAGTTTCAAATAATTAATAATATAAAAAATCGGTTGGGTATCCGATTTTATATAGTATAAATGAGTCGGGTGGGCTAAATAATAGAGATTAAGCATTAAGGTGGCCAATTACCAATAAGGAGGATTAGTAAAATAATTTGGTAATGTGTAAATATAAGAAAGTTGTCGAATCATCTAAGTCAAATGTTATCCGCCCTATAGTATAATCTAGTTGTTTCTATGAAAATCGACCAACCTAAGACTCTTGATTTGAGATTATATATCAATTTGCAATTTCACCTAAAAATATACCCAAAAATTCATACATTAGTATGTGCCACTTTTCAATGTCTCTTTGTCTTTTTTGTTTTTTGTGTATCAATAATCCCATACTTCTTAGCTTCCAGCTTATAACACATTTTTGGACTCTAAGCTAAGTAATGTCTGCAAGCCTTTCACCAGGCTTTTGAGTTTGTAGCTACTCTGGTTCATGTCACATGTCAGAAAGATTCATGAATGTTTTCCTTTCTTTCAAGATATGTGAAATCATTTAAATTTGATAATTCATTAAATATGGATAAAAGGGGTATTACTACTATTCAAGCTCAAAGAATTATCTAACAATACAGAGGAGACATAAAATTCAAGCTCATTGCATCTAATGGGTTTTGATTATTTATTTCTCTAGGTTTGCCACGAACGGTCATTCTTATGAACTGTTTCTTGCGGTAGTCATGTCCAGTTTCATCACGGTCTCTTCGAGCTGGAGCCGTTTGATTTTCCTGAGTTCAAAGATGCTTGGTGGCACTGGTTTAATGGAGCCATAGAGCTCAACAAGAGTGAAGAATTCTTGTTTTGAAAGACTTTTCTTCTGAACCAGTTTCTCTACCACCTCCTCCATGAGCGTCCTGTTCCTTTGAAAAATCTGGTGTATGCGGTTGCAACTCACATTTAACAGAACCAATATAAAGGAGACGATATGATACATATTGTGGTTAATTCTGATAATACTTCGATCTCTTCACTCAACCAACAAACACAAAATTTCAGCCACAAAACTATCACGGATAGTTATTCTTTTGTTTTTGGTCGCGGGTTCATTCATATTGATACGATCGTTATCGATAAAAGAACCAACACTTCAAACAAAAAAACGTACTTGAATTTTCATAATATGGTGGAAATATTTGAAGTTCTATATTCACAACTCTTTATTCGAAAGTGTTACGTGGTATTACTAGTAAAGCCGTGCCTGAGCACATAAATATGAAATATTTGAATAGAAACAATTTGAATTTTTAATTTATTGTATTGTACCACAAATATTTAAAACACGGTCAGCCTTCTTAAACATGTGTGTCATTTATTTCCTTTACTTGTAATATTTTAGAATATTTATTTTAAGTTATACATATCATTTTCAATTGAGAATGAGAAGAAGGTGGTGGCGTGAAAAGTGGGAACAAAGAATAGATAGGAGTCAAATAATGCCGTTGTGGTTTTTTCTGTTTTTTGTTTTTGTCAATTTCTTTTGCCAAATTTCAACTTTAACATATATCATATGCTGCAGCCAAAAGAGCTGCTCAAACAAACGAACAAATCTCGTGCAAAAATTCATAGGCACAAAGGGTAAAATGAAATTAGTCACCAGAAGCGTTATTTGAATCTAGTCTCAGAATCCAACTCGAAGTAGAACAAAAGCTGCCTTAAACTATCAGAAAAGATAATTCTTCCAGATCAGTATATTTCATTTGTTTTTATTTGCTACCTTTTGATATGTGTCTTTTTTCTTGTTTGCCTCATTTCTCTCTTCTCCATCTTTTCTCATACATTCTCGCTTCTATATCTTTGGCTCAGGCCGCACTCAAATGAGTGTTCTGGGAGTGATTTAGATGGAGATATCTACTTTGTTTGTTGGGATCATGACCTGAATCCAACAGCTACGTGTGATCCAATGGACTACACTCCTGCACAATCTCAAACTTTGGCTCATGATGTCACAGTTGAAAAAAAAAGAATCCTTAAATCAATTAGCTATTGTAGTTTATTCTTACTTTTTCCATGTTACAAATATAGTGATTTATTGTTCGTTTCCAGTAAACCGCAGAGCATTTCACCAACTTTATGGTTGATGATAGTGTAGCACTGATTGTAAATGCGCATATAGTCTTTCCCGATGCACGAGATGAAAATGCATTAAATAAAAATTGCATTGATCTTGCAAAGTTGTTTTCGATCGTAGTGGATTTCCCGAAAACAAGGGTTGCAGCGAAAATATCATTACATCTTCATGTCAAATTATATTTGGATTTCATTGAAAAATTGGATTATCTCGGATAAACGAATCTATGAGTCAAAGAAGGTGATCGGTAAACTTTTTAGAGACATGCAAAACCAAGGTACACCATCTATCAAATTTTTTTAAAGAAAAGGTAAAATATATCTCCCACTGCACTCTTTTAGGTTTAGTTTATTCTTAAAATCGAAGAACATATAAATGTTGTTTCAGCTTAACAACCTTGAAGTCCTCCTAAACACGTTTTATGTTTTACAGATCGATAGAGTGAAAATGAATCACAGAAGTAATTCCGCTAAAAGTGAAGCACTTATGTCCTTCCAAGACCAGTTAGAAGAAGCTGAGAATAATCTCACGAACTTCCGAGAGTCTGAACAGTCACTACTTCTAAAAGAGGTAACTGATCTTGACATAGCAGAGATAGTAAGCAAGTGGACCGGTATTCCACAATTGAATCTTCAGAGATCAGAGAGAGAGAAGGTGGTCATGTTGGAACAAGTGCTCCATGAGAGAATAGTTGGCCAAGACATGGTTGTAGAATCAGTAGCAGACTATCTGTTGTTCAAAGGCTGGTCTTATGGATCCTTACCGACCAATAGCAATTTCATGTTCATGGGTCCAACAAGTGTTGGGAAAACCGAGCTTGCCAAGGTTCTAGGTGGATACCTTTTCAACACAGAAAATGCGATAGTGAGAATCGATATGAGTGAGTATATGGAGAAAGTCTCGGTCTCGCGGCTCGTTGGTGCGTCTCCTGGCTGTGTATTGATAATGTTTTCTTAATGATGTTCTACCGTTATAGTTTGAAATAAGTGATTGAGAGCCAAAATGAATTGTTAATAAAGTTTTGTTTTCTTAGTAAGTTCATTTTTTGTACAAATGCTTTCTTATTTATTATTATTTTATAGCAAAATTATTATAAATTTATGTTATGGGTTCGTAAATCAACTCACTTTACCATTTGATTTATATAATTAGATGTATTATGGAATAATCTAATCTACTTGATAAATGGGGTGGATTGATCCATAAGCTAATAACACTCAATCCATTAGATTCATGGGTTGGGTTGGATTTGTAACAAATTTTGCTAATAATTTAGATCACAAAGAAGATAAAATAATATTTTTAAGAAACTTGGATTTTTCATATGTTTGGAAAGTTATTAAATAAATAGAATAATCTAAAAAGAAAAATATATAGTCAAAAAATAAAGTAAAAACTTTTATAAAAATTTAAAAGAAAAATAAAGTACAAATAAAGAAGAATATTTAGTGAAATTTCAAAAGGAAAATAATTATGATTATTCACATTTATATAAACAACTTTCTACTTTTGTCATTTTTATTTTGTTTTTGATCAGAAAAAGATAATATATCGATTAATAAAAATAAAATAATTAATTCGTAAAGTTGTAAGAAATAATAGATATATTTTCGAATTTTAACAAGTATAAATGAGTTGGGTGGGCTCAGTAATATTGACCAATGAAGTGAAAGTGTGAAACTATATGTTATGTAAGAATTTCAAAGAAAAAAAGAAAAAAACGGCTGGGTATCCGATTTTATATTAGTTTAAATGAGTCGGGTGGGCTCAATAATATATAGATTAAGCTGTAAGGCAATTACCAATAAGGAGGTTAAGGAAAATAATTTGGTAATGTGTAAATATATCAGATTGTTGTCGAATCCTGTAAGTCAAATGTTATCTGCCCTATAGTATAATGTCATTGTTTTAATGAAAATCGACCAACCTAAGACTCTTGATTTGATTATCAATTTGCAATTTCACCTAAAAAGATACCCAAAACTTCATACATTTAGTATGCCACTTTTCATTGTCTCTCAAATCATTCTTTTTAACACATTGCATCTAATTGGTTTTGATTATTTATTTCTCTACGCTTGCCACGAACTGTCATTCTTATGAACTGTTTCTTGCGGTAGTCATGTCCAGTTTCATCACGGTCTCTTCGAGCTGGAGCCGTTTGATTTTCCGGAGCTCAAGGATGCTTGGTGGCATCGGTTTAATGGAGCCATAGAGCTCAACAAGAGTGAAGAATTCTTGTTTCGAAAGACTTTTCTTCTGAACCAGTTTCTCTACCACCTCCTCCATGAGCGTCCTGTTCCTTTGAAGAATCTGGTGTATGCGGTTGCAACTCACATTTAGCAGAACTAATATAAAGGAGATGATCTGATACATATTTAATCAGATATATAATTCTATTTACCTCTTTAGCACGCTCGTAACACATGTTCAATATCCGCAATGCCTCCAGATCAATATCCTGCAAACCGAAGTATTAGAAGATGATGACATTTGTTTCTGAAAATTTGAAGTTGAAAGACAATTTAGGATATGGACTTACGTTAATTCGATCAGCCATCCAGAAGTTATTCAAGCCATGATGCTTCTCAGAAAGACCACCAAGAACCAATGATCTAGCAGCTGACCTTGCATTATCCGATGTCTCAGCCCATATCGTACTTAGCTGGAACAAATCATTAGCAAATATATTGGTTACTAAAAAAACAGTATTTGAAGAAAAAGTAGAATTATATATCATATCTATATCTGATACTGTGACATGGGGCTGAAAGAGAACATATTCCTCACCTGATCCTCACCGAACCATAGTTCATCTGCAGCCCGAGGTGCTAACTGAACAGTTATGTGATCCAAGAGGGATTGTCGGCTGCATATAATAGTCCACGAAAGAACATAGATCAACGTAAATAACAGTTGTGTAATCAAGGAAGCAAATCTGTATGATTAAAGCCACAAACCTAAGCATGCCTTCCTTAAATTTGATATGATCCATCTTCACCCTGACATAACCCAATTCTCTACCAGCTCTAGGGTTGATTGTCAGCTGGTCAAAGTCATTGAAATGTCAGTCAAAGACAGAAGCTTCAAACCTAGAAAGGGAGTTTGAAGGGAAAAAGGTTTAAGAAACCTACAAATTCTATATTCTTCAGATCGGGAAAGTTCACTGCCACAACAGCCATAGCAGCCTCGTTTATAGCAACTTGTCGCCATGTCTCAGGGCTCCTATCTTTTCTATCTAACATTCCTCTTTCTTCTATTTGTGCAGCTTGAAGCAAATCATCTGTTGTTAACTGCATTAGAGTCATAGAAAACATCTGATTTCTCGGTCTTGTACTTGCTAGTATCTAAAATTAGCTCCTCTACATATTATTCGCCTACAACATCCATGCGCTTAACCCAATTCACACACACCATATACCATCCAAAAACAAGAATGTAATATAAAGTAATCCAGACTTAAATTACGTATCCTACCTCTGTCCTTCCATCACGCATCATATTTATTGCGGCTATTTCAACGATATTAGCAAGCTCTGCTCCAACCATGCCATCTGTCATGCTAGCAACTGCCATATAGTCCAAATCTTCAGCCATCGGCTTCTTACGAGCATGAACCTATGCAGCAAAACCAAAAGAAAGACTTTTTTTTGAACCGAAGGACAAACCAAATCTCTAGTTTATCGAAGCATTTTCTCAAATTTCTAAGTTTATAGATACTAATATGCATACTCGAAACCAGTACCTGCAGAATTTCCATTCGCCCAATAAGACCAGGTTTAGGGATAAATATTTTCCGGTCGAACCTTCCAGGCCTCACAAGTGCAGGATCTAGAATGTCTGGTCTGTTTGTAGAAGCGATGGTGATGACCTCTCCTCTTCCTTCAAAACCATCAAGCGAAACAAGGAGCTGTATCCCAAAAAAAAAACCAAAAGAATTACCATTCAGTTAAAAAACTAGGAAGACAACTACGCAATCTAAAATGTCTTAAAACCTGATTAAGAGTAGCATCCCTTTCTTGTCCTCCAGAGCCCTTTATTAACCCACGCTCCCTTCCAACAGCATCCAATTCATCGATGAAGACCACAGATGGAGCCTGCAGTGAGACCAGCTTAAAAATTAGCACACTGTAATAGACTGAATCCTCATTGCTTCAATGATATTAAAATGAATCTCAGAGTGACTGAATCAAGACGTACATTGTCTCTAGCTTCCTGGTACAATGCTCGGACACGAGATGCACCTACACCAACATATATTTCCACAAACTGAGACGCAGAGATAGAGAAGAAATTCACTCCTGCTTCACCAGCTACAGCTTTTGCCAGTAAAGTTTTTCCCACCCCAGGAGGCCCACATAAAAGAATACCACCTGAAGGAAAACACAAATTTAAAGAGATGATCAAACAGAACAATTTCACAGATTATATATATATAACCAAATACTTGGTGATATAAGGAAAAGCAGAAGATGTCACAACATCTAACCTGGAATCTTGACTCCTCTCCTACGGTACATCTCTCCATGAGTAAAAAACTTAACGATTTCCTCGAGTTCGAGGCGAATCTTCCCAAGTCCAGCAACATCTGTAAATTTCACATCCACATCCCTCTCCAGATACTCAGGTAGCCTCTTATTCGATGCTCTTCTCACACGTGCGCCTGACTTCATGAACTTCATTGCCATCTGTAGGTTTGGATTTTTCTCACCCGTTCCTTCCTCAGACTCCTCATCATCTTCCTCAATTCCCTCCATCTCCTTCTCTAACTCCCTCATTTTCTTCCTCTCATCTGCTTCCGCCTTCTCGATCTTCAACCTGTCTTCATAGTCCTTCTTCTGCTTCCTATAGTTGAGCACCACCACGCGATAGAATATATAAAAGAACACCAATCCAAGAGCTGTAGCCACATTAGGATCCTGAGCCAATCTTGCCCACATATCCGCCATATCTCGATAATTCCTCCTCGCCTCACGCAAAGACTCTTCTTATTTCTTCTTCCTTAGCGCCTTCCTTTTCTTCCTCTCCTGCTGTTTCTTCTGCGCCTTCATTGTTTTTTTCATCATCTCTCTCTCCTCTTTCATCATCTCTATCTCCTCCTTCCTCTGCCTCTTGAAATCCTCCCTCATCTTCTTCAGCTCAGCAGCACGTTTCGACACCTTCTTTGGCTTAACCAATGTTAGCATATAAGCAGGCACTTTCCATAAGAACCCTAGATAAGGAGTAGGCACAGGAGGCCTCTTGACCGGAGGAGTATAGGCATTGACACACGCTACATCGATCCCTAACTCATCCCATTGTTTCCAGAACCTCTTATTACCCTCTAAAGAAGGCAACACAGTCCTCAGTACCTGGGAATCATCCAAAACTACCAACACAGGCTCTGCCTTTTGCCGCAAACTCAAACCTGAAGGCTTTATCACGTGCTTGAGCTTACCTTCAGCCTTTAAGCTCAAAATGTCCGTATAAGGTATACGCTTGGAGACTACAGGCAGATCTTTGGACCAAGCTTTTAGCTGTTCAAGTGTCAAAGGTTCCTGAGGTTTCTTCTGGGTTTTCTTTCTCTCGGATACTCTCGTCGCCGCCGCAAGCGACGGTTGGGCAAGAGAAGCGGAGATTACAGTGAGTGTGATGGGTACGGCGAGAAGATTGACTTGGTTTGCCTTGGCTTTTTCGTTATCGCCACCGTCGTCTTGAGCATCATTCGTAGCTGTATTGTTTTGGCATGAAATCGAGGGGTTGTATCTGGGCTATCTCAGGATTCTTTGATGGTTTTCCGGTGAAAGGAATTGAGAGTGTGGCGACGAATGCAGAGGGAAACGACAAGCCATGATGTAAATTCGATTCAAATAAAGACGAATTCAACTTACATGAAGAAATGAATCGCAATAAACCAAGCGAGACGAGATAGATTGACCGCCATTAAAACGCAGAAAAGAGCTTCGTGTAGACTACTAGCCTCATTTCCCAGGCCAAGGGGATAGAAGAAGCAGAACATAGAACAGTAGTGATGATATAAACTTATTGCTTCAATCGCTTCTTCTTAAAGCCCAAAACAGAAACTCGGCCCACTTAGCTCAGCTTTCAAATAAAAGTTGCGTTCCAGACGCTTAAACAATGCGTTTTCGAATATGCGGAAATCGTCTTCTTTTCCGCGGGTGCTTTCGGGTTTGAATACTATTTTAAAGGACTTTTTTGGAAGCATTTTTGTCGTTTATATAGAGAACTCAGTCAACAAAATTCAAAACTTTGGAATTCGAAGATTCGCTGACATCGATTGAAACAAACAAATTCGAAAACCCACCCATAAACACAACACATGATTATTGCTGTATGATGAATAAAACATCAGACGCAGGGAAACGAAAAAGTACGAAAGGGCAAAACAGTAATATTTTTTTCAGCGGCCGCGTGAGAGACGGAGAACGTCGAGAAGAGAAGACGCGGCGAGGAGGAGAAACCCGAACAAGGCGAAGACGACGGAGACAGCGAGATGGTCACAGAAGAAACCGAGAGATTTGCAGAAATTAGGAAGAGGCATGTGTCTGATTCCTGTCCTGTTCATATTCGTCACTCCTAAAGCCGCGGATCCTCCGCTCACCATCGCATACCCCAACATCTGATCTGCAACGAAGCAAAGCCATGCTTGTGTTCTTGTCGGAATCACCGGAAGCTTCCTCATTAGTCTTGCTCCACTTATAACCAGTTGGAGCACTGAGTAAAGAACCGTCGCCGATGAAACCACCACTAGATATCTGTCATTAATTAAAAGAGCCGTCAGTATCAAAATGCCACGTGGAGTTAGAGAGATTATGTGATTGGGGGCTTACATTAAGGAGTCTGAGAGAGACCAGACGGCGTGGAGCTGAAACTCGAAGCCGTAGAGAGTGGTCATGCTAGTCTCACGGGCTGACAACATTAACGACACAGCCACCGCCGATACGGCCGTACACATGGCTCTTAACACAACCATTGCCACGTCGTTGCGTCTGCCAATGTGACGGTTATCCTCGCCGTAAGCGGGGGTGGCTGTGGTGACCACATCGCGGATATCAAGCTTCGTCTCTACTCGAGTTTGAGAGTTTTGTTTCTGCTCTGTTGCATTCGCCATTGTGTGTGTCTCTCTCTCTCTCTCTCTCGAGTCTAATTACTGAATGAAACTAACGCGAGAGCCAAAGAAGCAATATATAAACACATGCGGGGCACGAGGCTTTAGCTAGTTTCTAGTGGAGTTTCAAAACATTGCCCGTGAGGCCTCTCAGGTTCCTATGTAATCACTTATCAGTGTCTTCTATTTCAAGCATTCGTAATGGTGGTTTGCTCTGCACGAGGCACGACCTCTGTCTGCTCACGTAGAAACAAAGATGACAATAAAATATAAATATACTGCTAAAAGACGAGATTTTTATTATAAAAACAAATTTATAGTACCAATTATATAGTCAATAGTCAATATACAAAGACAATTTGGAAACACCTCTTTCTTATTATGATCTAAAGTCACTTAAAAGCCACTCTTGCTCACAAAACTTAGTAGTTTAACGACGAACCATGAAATCCAAAGCCCCATGAATTTTTTTTTTATAATCAGATTTATACCAATTATATATAGTCAATAGTCAATACAAAGCCGGTTTGGAAACACCTCTTACAATTTAAATTTTGATCACGATCTGAATTTACTCAAGTCACTCTTGCTCACAAAACTTCAATTATCTGTGTGTAGAAGAATCACTCGGGAAATGCCAATTCCGAAGAAGCTAGCTTCAAACACCGAACATCAAGTCAAAGAATTTTGAGACCATCGACTTTGATGGAGTGGCCATTGCGCCGCCACTTGGTTGAGGTGAGAAAGCGCTTCCGTTTTGCAAGTAGTGAGGACGAGACGAGGCCCTCGCTGTGTTAAACTCAGAGTCCCTAGTGGATGATGGTGGCGGCAAAGGCATGAATCCTTGGTTGTTCAGCCTTTCGTTTAACGCTTGCCTCTGTATCGGATCTACCGGCTTCACTCCTACTATCACCACTCCGTTTATCATCATCCCGGCTTTTCTGAGAGCCTTTTGTGCATCAGACCGGTTCTGCATCAAACGCAGAGAACATTGTTCAGATCAAACTGGTTTATCTAAGATTCGATTAGATTATCATGTATGATGTTTCGTCTAAAGAAGAATTATGAATGCTTATCATCATGCATCAAACTGGTTTGAAGGGAAGAAGAGTCACCTGGTAGAGGATGTTCATCCAGTTGGCATTCCTTGGACCAGGAACATGTTTCAAGATATTACCACACTTTTCAAACTCTCGTAGTACCAAATTTGTATCACCTGGAGAAAATCTGAAAACAGTTACTATGATCAGTTCTTAAGATCGAAAACATGGGAGAGAGACACAAGATAAGGCACTTAATAACACTACCACTATACCATCAGTTATTATCCATGTAAAGAGTCAGAATTCACAAATGCTCCCAAGAAAATAACAATCAAAGGCTTGAGCCATATTGTTATTAGCAAGATTTAAGAATTACATAGAATTACATAGACACATGAAGGTTGACAAACAAAGAGCTGTAACACAACAGCAATCATTATGAATACAGACACTCAATAACAATACCACTATACCAGTTATCAAACCATGAACCTAGAATATTCCAGAGACGCAAGAATGTTGACAAATAAAGAGCATTTACAACGCAAAGTAACTCAAACAGACAATAAGAGAAAAAACGAGAGCAACAAAAAAGCTTCAATGGCCTTACCCATAGACAGTGACCCACTCTTCCTCTTCAAGGTTTCCTGTCGGTATGACCTGCCTCTGAACCTCTGGCCTAGCAACTTCTCTCGGCGGCGGAAGAGTGACCAACGCACCTGGCTGAACCACACCTTCCACAGGAGATCCCTTCCCTTTATCATCCTGCTCGGTGCTACTACCCGCCTTTGACTGCGACCACCAGCTCGGGCTCCCCGAAACTTGCTGGCTCTGTTGTGCACTCAGCAGAGAAAAAGACGTGCTTGCTTCCAACTTTCCTTTACCAGGAGTCACAACGTTTTTCCCAGAGCTCTGGAAAGGCGTTCTTCTGTCGGATTTGACATCCGGGGACACCGAGTAGTCTGCGATGCCCGACTCGGGAGAGAAATCAGACCGGTCATCCAGAAAACTCATTGGAGGCGGTGGAAGATCCGATCCTCCGAAGTTCTCACGCCATAGCGCAGATACCGCAGCTGCCTGGCCCGGGGTGGAGAATTTCCCTCTGCGTGCTGAAACAGGAGAAGCTAAGTCTTGAAAGAGAAGAGATTGCCTCCCTGATTTAGGAGTCCTGTGAGCTGTAGCACTCATTTCTCACTCAACAGAGTCTTAATCTATCTCCCTGCAAAATGCAAAGGCGAAAATTGTTTTGGTTTTTAAAAACATTTTACAGAAGAAAGCACATCGACATCAACTAATCAAAACTTCATAGTTATAGCAAGGTTCCTCTATAAATTGAGATAAACGAATGATTCCCTCTAGAATAGATGAATCTAGAAATACAAATCACTGATTTAAGCGCTTACAAAGCAGAAATCGATTGGTCTCAATCAGAAAAAAAAAAGAATAATGAGAGCAAGTTCCGGCGATATTTAAAGTTACAGACTGGATTTTAAACTTGAATCGTTTACACGAGAAAGCAGTAAGATTGACCTGAATCATCGAAACAACTATGAACAATCATACAATCGGAAGGATCGACGAAACCTGAAGATCCAAATGGAGATATGTGTTCCAATCTAAGCTTTAGGGATCCCGGAAAAGCTCAGCTCGAGCTCAAAGGGAGCGGAGGGAAGGAAATATAACCCTAGAACAAGAATCTAAACACGAATTAAAAATAATAATAATATTCAAGAGCATTACGAAGTGACGAAAGTAACCTCGCGTCGCGTTTAACAACAGCCACTGCACCCTATGGGCTGGACTTGGGCCTAGATGGAAGTACCCATAACCAAGGAAAATCCTTATTCACATCTATATAAACAACTTCCTGATCTCTCAACTTCTAAGACTAAATTTATATTAAAAATGTTTTATATTGTATAAATTATGGATAACTAAGAAACTAAAGTGACGAAATACCTATTTTGTTTCTGATTATAAAAAGATAATAAATGGATTCATAACAAATCTAATTCAAGTAGAAATGAGAGGATCAGTTTTTCAAAGTTATAAGAAAAATAGATGAAAATGGTTACATGCTATGTAACTACTTCTCTGTTTTTTTTTTAATATGCAACTCTCTAATAAAGATGTTACACAATATGAGAAGTTGCATCTCGCTCTCTAACTATACACCGTTGGTTTTATGAACATAAAACACAATATGAGAAGAGAAGTTGCTGTGTTTGCAACACAACGGTTTATAGTTAGAGAGCGAGATGCGTCTTTTGGTTGATTTTTCCGGTTAGCTGCTATTTGGTTTGTGAACAAAAACCGGGAGAGGGTCGCATCTAATTTTAAACGCGATTTTTCTCTTAAAAGCTATAAACACCAAACGCGGCCTTGTGGGCATCACACGCTTCTCGCGTGAGAAGGTCAGGCTTTTGAAATACCTTAGCGGCGCGCGATTTGCTGCCCAGAAAGACAAATCCATTTTTTCTGCTGTCACTGCCCCCCTTTCTCATCAATGGAGACCTTACTGGTGAATTGTATCGAGAAAAACCTAAGCCAATTCATGCTCACGAATGCCATCTTCCTTTGCGAACGTCTTATCGCCGAATTCCCCTCTGAGGTATTCAGTTTCCATTTTCTATTCTTCTTCTTTTTCGATTTCCGATTTCAGTTTCTTTCTCGTGATTGTTCTCATTTTTTTTTTATATACTTTCGGATGAGGATTGATTTCGTTTCGTTTTTTTTTTTTTTGATTTTCTAATTACAAATGATTTCTGTCTCTCTCGCTGTCTGATCCGATCTTCTAGCTCTATCATGTGCGATTTTTTTTTTAGTTGTTTTTTGAATAAAGGTTTCTCGTCAAATTCTGGGCGTTGTTTTCAAGGATCAAACTCTTTCTCGATGCAGTTTGCAATCGAGAGTGTTTAAAATTTGGGTACGATTTCTCGGGAGGGTTTCTGATTCAATTTGACTGAAAAATGTTTATGATTCCGGGTTGATTTTGTAAAATTCTTCCGACACTTAGAATTTTTTATAGAACAATTTGTTTCTTGGACTTCCCAATCATGTTCTATTGGGAGGTAAAGCTTAGCATTTATCCAAATTGAGTTGTTTTTTTCACTGAACAAATTGTTTTTTGGACTTCTCAGTCATGTCTTTGTATGCTAATGTAATTTGACACCTTCGTTATGTAGGCGAACCTGCAATTGTTAGCTAGGTGTTACTTGAGTAATAGTCAAGCTTATAGTGCATATTATATCCTTAAAGGTAACTACATTCTTCCGTCCTGTGCTATATTTGCAACATCTCGAGTATATTGCTTTTATCTTCTTAACATCTGTTTCGAAATACTGTAACTTATTGTGAATCCAAAGGTTCAAAAACGCCTCAGTCTCGGTATCTGTTTGCATTCTCATGCTTCAAGTTGGATCTTCTTGGAGAAGCTGAAGCCGCATTGTTGCCCAATGAAGAATATGCTGAACAAGTATATGGCATATTCCCTTTTTACTTTTCCATGGCAATGATATTACAGTCTTTTGGGGGGTGAAAATTGACAATTGTGTTGATTACTTTTAACATGCAGGTTCCAGGTGGTGCAGCTGGGCATTATCTTCTTGGTCTTATATATAGGTAACGCCTGAAGGCTATTTACTTTGCAAGTTCTATAAGAGATATTGATGGCTCTCGCATGCTTCAATGTTTAGTAATTCTCTGTCTTTGGTGTGTGTTACTCTCTGTTACATGCCACCAGATATGCTGGGAGGAAGAACAGTCCAATAGAACAGTTTAGGATGGCGTTATCGTTTGATCCATTGTGTTGGGAAGCATATGGAGAACTTTGTAGTTTAGGTAAGTGAAAGCTCTGTATGAGTTATGTATTTTAGTCAGTTTATGTTTCGGTTATCCCAGACGGAAAAATCTGGGACGACAGATTTGTTTCTTCTATATGGCAATCTGCTATCGCCTTTTCAGGTGCCGCTGAAGAAGCCTCCACGGTTTTCGGCAATGTCGCTGCCCAGCGTCTTCATAAAGATTGTGTCTCACATAGAACAAACTTCTCAGAAAGAGCAAGCATAGACCAGCTTACAGGTTCTGATAAGGCCTCTAAAGATACAAGTTTGTGGCGAACAGAACATGTTTTAGGAGAGAACCAACAGGATCTGAAAACTAAGCAGCTTGGAGCAGATATTCCGCCAGATACTGACAAGCAACGTAACAGCTGTTCTCATACAAATGGATGGGACTTGAATACGCCTTCTCCAGTGCTTTCACAGGTGAACGTATTAGTTACTATTTTATAGCTTTAAAATCCTCATTTTACTGAATGTCTGTACTATATCACCTCCATGAGGCAATGAGAAGTTTCATACCTGCTTCCTTATCTCTAAGTATCTATATCGTTCAGGTGTTGGACGCTCCACCACCTATGCTCTATAAGAATAAGCGTCGTCCAGCAGAGGAAGGATTGATGTCTGTACATGGAGAGTCTCGAAGAAAGTTTGTTAGTGAAGAAGTGTCATCAGAGGTTATATATATCTGCAATAATCTTTAATGTTTTCTTCGCATAAGAGTTTTCTCCTTAATGCATATGCGAACAATGATCATCTAGCATTGCATATATATTAATATAGAGCTTTCGCACCTGGTTTCCATCTTCCAGCAATAAATCTGTTGTTTCTAATTTCCCCATCTTTCTATCTTGAAGGCTCCAGAAGAATCTGGGCGTCGCCGGAGTGCTAGGATAGCAGCAAGGAGAAAGATACCTATGTTGCAGTCATATGGAAAAGATTCCCATTGGTCACATCTTTCACCTCCCGAGACAAACTGTGTACCTTCTCTTTCCTCGATGATTGGAAAATGCAGAATCCAAAGCAGCAAGGAAGGTGATGTATTCCCTCTAATATTTTTTCTTTCCTGGCTTCTAAACCGAGCTATAAAGCATCAAATGGTTTAGGTGATGATCATAGTTTAGGTGGCTGAAGTGTTTTTCATGACAATAAGACTTTGAACATATGTGTCCGGGTGTACCTGATACTTTTACTCTAAATGATGCAGCAACGACGTCAGGCCAGTCTATAAGTGACATTGGAAGCGCTGTTGATGATGAGGAAAATTCAAGTGCTAGAGGATCTTCCCCGGATCGTTCCAGCCTCATTTCTGGAGTTTCAGAAGTGCTAAACCTTCTGAAACTTCTCGGAGATGGCCACAGGCATTTACTTATGTACAATTGTCAGGTACTTTATTAAGAAAATGTACCTATGGGATTCATATTCTTCAACTTGAAAGTTCAACTACTGATGTTGAAGCCAAAAAATTACAAAACTGGATACTACTGCAGGAGGCTTTGTTGGTATATCAAAGGCTATCTCAGAAACAATACAATACACACTGGGTTCTCTCACAGGTAATAATATGAGTGTCTTTTTCTGTGCTCTGTTTTATTGGAAATATGAGCCAGCTTGAAATGATCATATTAGTCCGTTGACGCTTTCTCTAATTTCATTTTGTTGTTTATTTTGGCACTGAAACTAAAAAAACATGAGGTACGTTTTTGACTTAGGTTGGAAAAGCATATTTTGAGCTACAAGACTACTTCAAAGCTGACTCTGTCTTTACTCTTGCTCATCAAAAGTCTCCTTATGCTTTGGAAGGAGTGGATACGTACTCTACTGTTCTTTATGTGAGCTGTTGTCATTTCTTTCAAACTTTCCTGCTATTCACTTTGAACAGACTACTCTTGAACATTATCATGTTTCGATATCAGCATTTAGGACTTGATTTTAGATCCGCCTGCAAGGATTTCTTTGTTATTGTTTGACTTTTAGTGATTTCTTGTCTTTGTCTTTGAAGTACCTGAAAGAGGAGATGAGGTTGGGCTATCTGGCTAAGGAGCTGATTTCAGTTGACCGCCTATCTCCAGAATCCTGGTATATTTCCTAGAGTCTTCATTAACAATATGCTCTTGGAACTTCGTTTCACGAGACCTACTTGATAAACCCACATGATTTAGCCACCAACCGTAAATAGAAACCAGCTTTTAGCACTAGCTTATTTCAAAAATCTGAAACTGCAGAGTATATCTTTTGGCTTGGATTTTTCCTATAATGACTTGTGTTGGCAATGTTAATCGCAGGTGTGTTGTTGGGAACTGCTACAGTCTGCGTAAGGATCACGAGACTGCTATCAAAATGTTTCAGAGAGCTATCCAACTGAATGAAAGATTCACATATGCGCATACTCTTTGTGGTCACGAGTACTTTATTCTTTCTTATGCTCTCTCTGTTTGGCTTACTCTGCATGTAACCATACATGTACAGTGATAACATACGGTCTCACCTTGGCTTCACAGGTATGCTGCATTGGAAGAATTTGAGGATGCAGAGAGATGCTACTGGAGGGCACTGAGCATAGATACAAGACACTATAATGCATGGTACGGTCTTGGAATGACCTACCTTCATCAGGAGAAACACGAGTTTGCGCATTATCAGTTTCAACAAGCTCTCCAAATAAATCCAAGATCTCCAGTCATCATATGTTACTCTGGGATTGCTTTGCATGAGTCAAAGGTTTGGAACCTGAAATATCTTCATTCTTCACGACAAGACCTACTTATACCATATACTACTCTTTATGACTTTGTGATGTTCTGATTTAGCTGTGAAATATCAAGCATAAGACAACAGATAAATTTCTGAAGGTTGAGATGATATTTTGCAGAGGAACGATGAGGCGTTGAAGATGATGGACAAGGCTATAATCACTGATGCGAAGAATCAGTTCCCGAAGTACTTCAAGGCTAACATATTGGCTAACCTCGGTGATTATCACAAAGCCCTGAAAGTGTTAGAAGAGGTCAAAGATTGTGCTCCTCAAGAGAGTAGTGTCCATGCTTTGCTTGGCACAATCTACAAACAGCTAAAGCTATACGACAAAGCCGTGTTACATTTTGGTATTGCTTTGGATTTAAACGCTTCCCCATCTGATGCTGTCAAGATAAAGGTTAGACCACCCTTTCACCATATTTAATACTTCCTCTACAAGCATCAATCAACCAATGGTCACGTTTTCAGTTTTGTATTTGATAAAAATTTATTCACTGTGTCCACAGGCTTGCATGGAGAGGTTGGTACTACCAGATGAGTTGGAGACGGAGGAGGATCTCTAGGTTCATTGTGTAGGTAGGTATACATATACACCCGATAACTCGTATAAAACCAAAGTCATCTGTAATCTCACTTTAGATTTGTCTTGTTATTATACGTATAAACCCCTAGAACAAAACTTGGCTAATTTCACTTACTGATTAAAAATATAAGGGGTAATTGCGGAGATTTGCATAAAGTTGGATTGAATTGGCCTTTCTTTGAAACTTGGACTTCTTTTTCAATTTAAACTTTTAAATGGTAACTATCTGGTGAAGGATTTAAACTTTTAAGACAAACTAGAAAGTAAGTATAAAGACAAAAGGTTTAAACACATATTATATATACCGTTTTATTGAATTCCTCCAAAAAAAGAAAAACCTTTTAAAATAAAAAGATGCATTGTGTAAAGCGTATATTCCATCATAATAGAACGCCAAGTCATTATACACCCACACTAAATTTTGTATGCATGTCGATTTATTTTATATAGAGAGATAGCACGACCTAATATCCATATATAGATGGCTATAATACATAGTGCAATCTAAAGTACACCCAAAAGTTGATTAAAAAGTTCAAATTTTTTTCTTCTTTTCCATTATTTGGGTTTCTGAAATCCCACTACAAAAAAACAGTCAATTTGCGACGGAAATTTGCGACGGCCAATATCCGTCGCAAATTTGCGACACAATTGCGTCGACATTGCGACAATATATAAATACCGTCGCAAATCCGTCGCAAATATGCGACTAATATGGTCGTCGCAAACGCGTTGCAATTTGCAGCAGTTTTGCGACATATTTGCAACGGCATGCCGTACAGTCGCAAGTCCGTCGCAAATTGCGAGGACTTTGCGACACATGTTTACCGAAGCAACATTTGCGACGAGGCAATTCCGAACCGTCGCAAATCCGTCGCAAACGACTAATATTTTCCAAACCTTATACCCTAAATTGAGATTTTCTTTGTAAAGTAAGTCATATAAGTTAAATGCAAATATTACATGAATTTTAAATTTATATACAAAGTATAAGAAAAAAGAAGAATTTATAAACTTTTCATGAAATCATTTCATATAGAGGAATAGAAAGAGTTAATGTTTATTCATAAGTATAAGAGTTTTATAAAACTCACTTTGGACAAGAAGAATTTGTAAACTTTTGCATAAATTAATATTTATTACAATTTTATACTATCATAAATATTTTTTAACTATCTAATATGATAAAAAATATTTACATAACCAAATTTAACAAGATTTTAAATATATTACATTTGCGACGGATTTGCGAGGGGTTGTCGCAAGTCCGTCGCAAATCCCTCGCAAAATGAAATTTTTTGAAATTTTGGTCGAAATAATTTGAATTATTTAAAAATTCGATGAGTTCGCGCGTAATTTTTTGGGCCGCCCATATTGCGACGGATTTGCGACGGATCTGTCGCAAATCCGTCGCAATATCTGTTATTAAATTGATTCTCCTTCTTTTCTTCTCTTCCTCTCTCGATCCTTACCTCTTTTTTCTTCTCTTTTCCTTCTCTTAACAAGTCTATCTCTCTCTCTCTTCCATTTTTCTTAAGCCTCTCTTCTCTCTCTCTCTCTTTCTCTCCCTCTCTCTTTCTCTCCCTCTCTCTTAACAAGGTTAGCTTTCTTTTTCTTTTTTAGATTTAGATTTGTTAGATTAATTAGTTAGATTTGTTTTATTTTAGGATTTGAGATTTGTAAAGTGTTAGATTTAGGATTTATATTTAGTTAGATTTATAATTTGTTGAATTTAGCTTTTATAATTTGTTAGATTTGAACATTGTTAGTATTTGTATTTTGTAAGATATAGGATTTGAATTTTGTTAGATTTATGAATTCTTAGATTTAGGATTGGAGTTTTGTTAGATTTAGGAATATTTAGATTTAGGATTTGTTAGATTTAGGTTTGGAATTTGTTATTTAGAAATTATTAGATTTATGAATTCTTAGATTTAAGTTTGGAATTTTGTTAGAATTAGGAATTGTTAGATTTAGGAATTGTTAGATTTAGGTTTTGAATTAGTTAGATTTAGGTTTGGAATTTGTTAGATTTAGCAATTATTAGATTTATATTGAATTTTTTAGACTTTTAAATTGTTAAATTGCTATAATTTAAAAAAGTAATTAGATTAGATTTATAAATATTATTTATTTATTTATTTGTTAAATTTAATTTTCGAGATTTTTTTTTTATAAAAATTTAATTAATTTGCGACAGATTTGCGACGAACGTGATTTTGCGACGGACCTAGACTTGCGACGTATTTACAACATTTTATTTTCGTCGCAAATTTGCTACGGATTTGCGATGAATTTCTTTCCGTCGCAAATTTTGCGACATATATTGATTTGCGGCTAACGAATTACGACAATTTTACTTCTGTCGCAATTCTATCGCTAGTGGTGATTTGCGACGGACTTGCGACGATTTTGTCCGTCGCAAATCAGATGTTTTCTTGTAGTGTCCTAAAGCTATCTAACAACAACATAATTAAAAGTGTTTACGTAATGTTCCACGTTTAAGTACTTATTTGAAGAAAAGTCTCTCTCTCTCCACCCTTTATAAATCCCACACACATTGATTCTTAGCCCATAAGCAAATATCAAAGGCAAAAAAAAACACACAATAATCTCATTCTCTCTCTAATTCTAAAGATGGAGAAGAAGGTACCAATAAGCAAGAAGCTATGGAACATCGTACGTTTTGTCTTGTACATGTTACACAAAGGCATTTCCAAGCACAAGCTCCTCGCTGACTTTAACGCCACTCTCAAACGCGGCAAGAATCTCATGTTCCACAACCGCCGCCGCGTCCCAGCCACCGCCTCCACCGCCGCGACGTCCCAACCGCGGAAAGAATACCAGTTTAGCTGCAACGACACTCCAAACTACTCATTCCTTTTTAACATGGCCGCCTTCAAGAAGAAGAGTCACCACATTAGTCTCTTCGCGTGTGGTCACGCGCCACCGACCCTCGACGACGACACCTCCGCCTCCAGAGCCGTCCTAGAGCTTCTCAACGGCGTCGGCGATCATGATCAGGGAAGTAACACGCCGGCTTTGTCCGTCGAGGCTTTGACGGCGTTATCTCCTTACTTGCCTGGATTTGGACGGAGTACTCCGTCAGTGAGGCCTTTACGGGTGACGGACTCGCCGTTTCCGTTACGGGAAGATGGTGACGTGGCTAACGGACACGTCGACAAAGCAGCGGAGGAGTTTATAAAGAAGTTTTACAAGAACTTGAATCAGCAAAAGAAGATGATTGAGTTCTCACCTAATTAAATCTCCTTTTTCTTTTCTCTCTTTCTCTCTTTCTCTTTTTTTTTGCTGATTTAGTTTCCGAAGTTGTAATAATATTTTTGGTGCGAGCGTGGGGATTATTTCTCATTTCTTGATAAGATTAGATTATCATGAATAATAATTTATTGGTGGCAGTTCTCTACATTAACTTGGAAAAATGTAATGGATTTTAAAGCGACTAATTTCTTTTAATATTTGAAAATTTTAAGTTGATGGCAAATTTTTTTTTATATATAGTTAAGAAATTGAAAAGTTCGTAGTAAACAAGATGAGTTGTAAAAAAAAAAAGGTGGAGTCGAGTTTTGGCTTGACAAACAAATTACGGAATCTGGGGGACTTTGAGCAAAATAGTGAAAACATTGAATCATGATCTTTTGAGTTAAAATAGTGAAAATGTGATTTAGCTCCCTAATTAGAAAAATCGAGATTAGATGCTTTTATATATCTCAGAATCTAATAATCATGATGTACTTAATTTTCTCGAAACAGCAAAATTCAGATTTGACGCAAAAATTATCTTACCATATATTAACATTCAGAACAAAAACTTAATAAAATAAATAAATATCGACATTATAAGTGAATTTTACTATTATAATAGTAGAAAACCGGTTCCGTCGATTCTATTGACTTGGCTCCATTTTTTTCTCAAAAATAGAGGTGGAAGCTGGAGTACATTTTCGTGGCCGTGAGTGTTGGGATTCCCTGCCATTCTCTGGAAAATGCGGCACTCACGGAACACAGAGATGCTTCAGAGAAATGGTTGTTGTTACGAAACAAAAACAACGCTATCTTCCATGCGAGTCATATGATTTTGCTTCATAAGCATAACGGAGTTGGTTCCCATTTAGACCCAAAAAAACCTAACGGAGTTGGAACTTGACATAACAAAATTATAATATCGCTGAATCATAATTTGTTGCGTCAAAATAACGGAAATGTGATTAACACCAAACTTTCAAAAATCATGATTATACGTTTTAATTTCAAAATCACATAATCATATTTTTTATCTTGAAAACATAAAACCCAACAAAATATTGACCATAAATAATTATTAAAACATAAAAACATAAAAGAGAAATCAGAATTAAAAATTAACTAAGAATAAATGTTTCTAAAAATAGAAGACCGATTTCATGGATCCTGTTGACCTGGCTCCATCCTTATGTGTTTTTAGTTTTAAAAATCTAGTCGGAATAATTATTTTACCGTGTGGTTAATATATTTTTTACAAGTGTTGACAACAACAAAAAAGTATATTTATTACGAGAGTAATATACAAACAACAGATTCCCTCAAGTAATAGAGAAATTCTCTATCAATTTCTGAGTCATGAGGTGTTCTACTTTGTTTATGGCTTCTTGTGTTCTCATCCTTTTCATTACGAACCATGTTGAAAGTACGTAAGATAACAATCGTCTTTTGATTTTTTATCTTCTATTTTTTTTTGTTAATTTTTGGTTACTCGAACCACTTGGACGTATGGATTGTTAACAATCGCAAAGAAAATGGTTTTGCAAAAAGAAAAACAGCTCTAAAACATGGCGCAGTAATTCAAAATTATTGTATTTCTAAATTTTTATATCTATTATAACCCAACAGTTTATTTGTGGTTGATAAATAAATAAAAAACAATACAGAGATGGAAGCTGGATCAGCTCCTCCCTCAGAGTGTTGGGATGGGGTTGTGTTCCCTGGAAAATGTGGCGTTCACGGAAACAAGGAATGCTTAAAGAAAATGATTGCTAAAGAACGAAAGCGTTATCTTCGTTGCGAATGTCAAGTAGGGGTTTCGGATCCCAAGAACCAACATATATGCTCTTGTCAATTGAATGTAACTGATCCCAGCAAATGTTTCCAATCTTAGAAACTTCAGCCATCAATACCAAAAGTCTATTTCACCCGATAAATAAAAAGAAAACTATGATAGTTTTCTTGGTGGTGACAGATAGATATATAATGTATTGTGTTAATCTAATGTTTTAGTGTTGGTGTTAACAGATAGGTAAAGATATGGTGTTACTGTAATGTTTTTTTTTATCTTCATATTATATATATATTACTTTTTGTTTTAGCAAAGTCAATAAAATTATGACCTAATTAATACGTACTTATAATTTAAAATAGTATGCGTATAGGTATCTCATTCCTTTTGTTCGCATTCAAACGTTCAAGACAAGAAAAGCTTGAGGTGCTTCATCATATTTTTGGCCTCTAGTCTCTAGTGCATAAGTCCAAATTAACGCTGAATTTTAATTCAAATTGAATTGCGTTTATCCAACTAAAACCATATGTGTGCAAAGTATTGGAAGGTTTGGATACTACAACTGCATCCAAAGTTTTCAAAAGACTAAAATATCTTTACATATTGAATCTTGTTTCACATTTTTTTTCGATAGAATTATATAACTTAAGTGTAAATTCGTTGAATCATGATTTATAGTTGAAATATATAAAAACACAAGATTGTTGTTTCACATTGCAATCACGATTTTTGGTACAGGATCATATTAAGTCATGATTTTGCGTTGGAACCGCTATTTGACATAAAATTAGCAGAATAAAAATTTGACCTAATATAATTATGAAATTGGGAGATCTTGTGCTGAATCATAATTTATGAGTCAAAATAGCGGAAATGTGTTAGCACCAACGTTGCGAAAACTGAATTTATAAGCTTAATTTCAAAACCACATGATCATGGTTTTTCTTTCGGAACCTCAAAATCCGGATTTGATGCACTAAAAGGGTTGATCACAGACAATTATTAGCATAACAAATTAAAAAAATGAACAGAACAAATCAAAATGAAAAAGTGAGTTTTACTAAGAATAATGTTTACAAAAATTGAAGACCGATTCCGGCGATTCCGTTGAATTGATTCCATCCTTATGTTTCTTTCTCTCAAATGTAGCAGGAACAAATTATTTTACTGTGAGGTTATAGTATATATATTACGAGTCTTGACAACAAAAAGCTTGACATTTATTACTCGAGTAATAGAGAAACTCTATATCAAATTTTGAATCATGAGGTGTACTACTTTGTTTATGGTTTCTTGTGCTTTCATATGTTTCATTCTGAGCAATATTAAAGGTAATTGTATATATACTCTAGTTTCTCTATAATAAGAAATGGTGTTTAAAAGTTTTTTTTTTTTTGTATCTTCAACCTATCAATTTATTTTGGTTGATACAAAAAAATGATAGAGGTGGAAGCTGGAGACACTCCCACTGAGTGTTGGGATGAAATCCCATTCCCTGGAAAATGCAGCCTTCACGGAGACAAGAAATGCTTCAAAGAAATGCTTTCCAAGAACCAAACACAACGCTTTCTTCGTTGCAAATGTCATAACTGGAAACCTCCCAAATCACGTAAAGAAGAACATATATGCGTATGTGAAAGGGCTAATCCCGGTAATTGTACTTTATTTTAGAAATTTTATAAATCTCGGCCAGTCCATATCAAAATATATTCACTAATAAGTAAAAATGCAATTGCGTAAGAGAGTTTTTGGTGTTGACAAATAGATAAACAATGGTTGTAATCTTTTTTCAAATTATCTTAGTTTTTTTATTATAGTTGAACCAATAAGAATATGAGTTATTATTATTTTTTTGTTAGAAAAGGGTTAGATTATGAGTTATTAATTTTTGACGGAGAGTAATTAATTAAGTATGCGTATCTCATTCAATTTTGTTTTTAATTTGTTTGTTTGCGTTCAACGGTTCCAAATAAGAAATACTAAAGGTGTTTTATCATCTCTTCGGGACCCTCGTCTGCATAAATGATATATCTAACTTAATATTTTATAAATAATGATTGAAAAATGGTCATTCAGTTGCCTCTTTATATGATTATATCACGTAAAGAGTAAAATAATACTTTTTCGGGAGTATGAAAAGTATCACACACAAATAAATATGGTTACAAAATTTTAAACTTGTAATAATATTAATCGTGCATGTAGTTAACAAGAAAACAAAACTTCTTTAATTAAAAAAAGACACCATCCAAAAACAAAACAAAAAACAAGGAACTCGGGTGTACGTCGTCGTAAAGCCGTAAAGCCGTAAAGCCGTAAAGGGCCAATGCATGCAAGCTGTGTGGGTCTTTCCTTAAAGCAAAAGAAACGAGAAAGTAACCTTTTTCTCTTTTTCTTTTCAACCTTTTTCTTTAATTTTTCCTTCTCGACTTTTTATGTATAATATATATATTTTTTTAACAATCTTTTTATGTATATTCAACACCGAGATATGAAACTCTCTTTCTTTGTGTTTCACGAGTTTGAACTCTTTGTCATAAAACAACAAACTCTGCCACAATCAACAAAAAGCTAAGGAGTCAAATAAAAACTTCTTTTTTTTTAATGTGAAAATGACTATTTTAGTTCCATCTATACAGATATTCTAATTTTTATGTGATCTTTGCGTTTGTGATTGTGTTTAAATTTATATACGATATTCTAATTGTTTTCGTAATTGAATTTATAATTGTTTTCAATTTGTTTTTTGTTCATTTTGAAAATATATATAGATGGAACTAAAATAGTCATTTTCATTTATGATTGTGTTTAAATTTATATATGATATTCTAATTGTTATGTTCGTAATTGAAAATCTGTATAGATGGAACTAAAATAGTAATAAACAATTAATCCCTTTCAACAACATGTATAACGCAACTTTAAACTCGGATGATAACATAATGATATTATCACAAACCACAGTGCTATATGTTGTGGTCATAGTTAAGATAATTTATATACACTTCAAAAACAAAATAAAGGACTAATCTACACTTTCTTGTGTATAGACTATAGATAGTTTATGACGGCTAGTGAGGCTCAACCAATCTTCTATCTTCTTTGGGCTTCACAATCTTATTTTTTCGGCCCACTTGTTTCAAGCCACAAGTGAGAGAACTTGGGAAGCACATTTTTGGCCCACTTGTTCTTCGAAGTCGCATTTATTTCTCATTTATATTCCTACAAAATCAAAACATCAAGATTATTATAAAGAAAATAAAGGATAAATTTTCGAAATTTCAACGCCTGTATGACGAATTCGTGACATTATCAATTTCAAAAGTATCGACGCGACGTGTTGATTAAAGTGAAAACTTAAAAAAAAATCGAAGAAAAGGGTAGTTAGTGTGTTGTTGGGTCCGTGAACGGTCGAGAGTCGAGACCAATAGAGATTGATTTCAAACTCTGTTGACATTTGAGCCTTATAGAAACTTGGTTTATTTTGTTCAACGCCAAACACGTTGCAAAGATTAGAGTTGGTGAGTGCAAATCCCATCATAAAAACTAATTAAATATATCATCAGTGATCTTATATCGTGTGATTGGTGTCTCACTTAGAGAAAAAACTTAATTACTTTGACTCAGGATAAACTCATCAAAGTAGGGAAACAAAATTCAACACAGTTTTGCTAAAAAGGATATAAAAACAACATTTTAACGCAACAGTTTTTTCCTCCATATGAAATACAAATTCATATCCTTTTTGCCTTTTTCGCCTTACAAAATCTCTTCCTGTTTTTTTTACTTTACTCCAACTCGCAGTCTCGCACCATTATAAGTTTATAACTAGTTTCTAATCTGTCTCGGAAGTGGGAGTAATTTTTATTTTTTTTCTTTCTGGTGTTATAGTTTTTTTTTTTTAACAAAATGTATTTGTATTTAACAAAAAAAAAAACAAAATGTATTTGTAAATGTACAATTTTAAAATGTGTTGAAAGTTTTATTTTTTCTAATCTTTTATCTTCCTTTTTTTTTGGGATCAATGTTATCTTCCTTTAGATATCGTATTTATACACCCATAAATGAAGCAGCTGGTCATCAGATCCATCTTAGGTAGTGCATAACCTACGTGCCATAATGAAATATAACATTTCTTTCTTTTTTTGTTGACCATGAAAATACGTACCATAATGATAATAATATTTCTTTCTTTTTTTTCGTTAACAATAAAATCCGATAAATCGATTTCACTATAGTAATAAAATATATTCACCATATATATACAACCGTAGATTTAAAATTTTGGTGAATTATATTGGGACAAGAAGTATATAATTAAAGTTTCTGTAAATAACATGTCTCTTGTTCTGTTAATTAACGTGTCGATTTTTTGAGGGCTTAAAGAGACGTGTTGGTAATTTTTGACCAATTATCTCCTCTCTTTAGATTGTAGGTAGGACGTGTTTTGAACCTGATTGCTTCTTCTTTAAGACCAGGGTGAACATTTTTGATATCAAGCGTGTATGCTCAAAAATAGATATTGGTCTCTTTAATTAGTTTTGGATTAATAAATTAAAGTGTTATAGAGCATTCTTCAATATATCATAGATCCGAATTCAAATTTTCACTTGTCACTACAGTAACACGACGCATCAAATGCCTACTGGTCTTATAGATCGGATCATTAATACAAAAAAACAGTTCTTCACTTTCAAAGCGCAAGAACAAAAGAGTAAAAAAAAAAAAATTAAATAATCTAAAAATATGATTCCTGTATTAATTTTTGTTAGTTATTTTGTATTAAAAATAAAGAGTACTCCTAATTCAAGAAAATACCACAGGATATATATTTTCCTAATTCTTTAGATTTCCTAACTTAATTTTCTTTAATAAAGAAGAGTATATACATCTCCTTGCCCTCTCTCACCCACTAAACCCGCTGAGATTCCCAACGCTTTCTTTTTGTTTTCCGAAACATTTTCTTCAGCCACCAAATCAAATTACATTAATAAACCTTCTTCTTCTTCTTCATCATTTCTTCCCTGAATCCTCCAATAAAATATTACAAACAAATGGGGACGTTGTCGAGAAGCCTAAGCAAGACCTTAGGGGAGTTGTTAACGAGCAGTAGTAATCATTTCTCTAGGAGAAGCGGTTCGATCGATGATCATGACGAGGAAGCTCTTAAATGGGCTGCTCTCGAAAAACTTCCAACCTTCACTCGTCTTCGTACCACTATCATCCAACCTCATGATCTCGTCGACGTCACCAAGCTCGGCGTCGATGATCGCCAGAAGTTCATCGATTCTATCTTCAAAGTCACAGAGGAGGATAACGAGAAGTTCTTGAAAAAGTTGAGGAAACGAATCGATAGGTAATATATTCTAGATTTTGGTAGGATTGTTTGTTGTAGACATGCAACCCATCTATTAGCAAAGTTTTACTATACTGTTTTTTTTTTTAAACTGTATATAAATTGGGTCGTTCATTAAAAAAAAAAAAACAACCTAAAGTAGTATGTTATTGATATAAAATCTCCAAATCATCCTGTTTTCAGAATTTTTCCTTTTTCATTCTTTTCAACAATATCCATTATATGAGTTTATATGAGTTGTACAACACTGTCACAAACCACTAACGTTCAAATTCTAGTTGGGCTTTATTTTATTAAATTTTTTAAGATTTTTAACATATATACAAAATGACTGTTATGACAGGGTGGGGATAAAGCTACCGACCGTTGAAGTGAGATTCGAGAAATTGACGATAGAGGCGGATTGTCACATCGGAAAAAGAGCTCTTCCGACATTACCTAACGTCGCCTTAAACATTGCAGAGAGAGGCCTTGGTTTATTTGGTTTGAACTTTGTTAAAACCACTAAACTCACTATCCTTAGAGACGCTTCTGGTATAATTAATTCTTCAAGGTAAATTAATTTGAGATTGACTATATATGTTTTTATATCTTTTTAATGTTGATTATTTTTTCATATAATTTATGGGTTTGATGAGCTTTTGGTGGGTTGCAGAATGACACTTTTATTAGGTCCACCATCATCAGGGAAAACAACTCTTTTGTTGGCGTTAGCTGGAAAATTGGATCCAAGCTTAAAGGTTAAACAACACATGATTTATCTACAAATTATAGAAAGAATTGAGTAATAAATTACTAAAGTGATTTGATGAAATGGACAGGTTACAGGGAGAGTAACATACAATGGGCATGGATTAGAAGAAATTGTGCCACAGAAAACATCAGCATACATAAGCCAAAACGATGTTCATATTGGAGTTATGACTGTCCAAGAGACTCTTGATTTCTCTGCTAGATGCCAAGGAATTGGCACTAGATACGGTAATTATCACTTTGTCTACTAGTTTATAATCGCATTATAATTAGATTGGAAATCAAACTAAGAGTTTTAGTTGTGATGTCGTTAGATTTGTTAAGTGAGTTGGTGAGGAGAGAGAAGGACGCAGGGATCTTGCCCGAACCGGAAGTGGATCTATTCATGAAGTCCATCGCTGCTGGGAATGTCAAGAGCAGTCTCATCACAGACTACACTCTCAAGGTAATGATCCCACTTAAACCTGTATAGCTCGATTAAAATGGTAGATTTAATATCTCTAATGATATAGGGTGTAAGGTTACAATCTAATCACTTAGTTAGGGTATGAATTAGTGAGAATATTTCTGTATTTTAGTTTTCATAATTTTATAAGTTGTTAATTTAGAAATTTGAAACATTTTTTAAACAAAAAAAAAACACTAGGAAATTTGGGTTTCAGACTCTAGGTAAATGTCTTTCCCTAACTGATTTGGACCTTTTGGTATTATTCTTCTTTTGCCAATATTTGTATTTTGTATGATTCACTAACAAGTAGAGAGATATAACCCCCCCACGCTCTCACATCACCCCACCACCCCAACACACCTACCCATCTCAACCCACTCACAATCACCCACTACCAC
>JAHZTW010000002.1:9510816-9807874 GCA_020283515.1 Alliaria petiolata | reverse complement strand
CCGGGTATGATGGAAGATCCGACTATAAAATGGTACATTGAGAACCATTACGGGTACGACCCGAATTTCATGGGCTCAATTGCTGCTGTGTTAGTGGGCTTCACTGTCTTTTTCGCTTCCATGTTTGCTTTCGGCATAAAAATCTTAAATTTCCAACACAGATAGAGAGAGAGGTTTCAGAGTCAAATGCGTTTATATTTTTGTTTTTTTATGAAGTATAGATTTTATTTCTTAACTACGAAAACGATGGGAGAAAAAGAAAGGGGCATTATGACAAAGGATAAAGAATTATTAAAGCTTTGTTCAAATCTCAGTCACATTTTGTGCCAATTAAAGAACTAAATGTGTGTGTATATGCTTTAATAATCCCTATGATAATATCCAATCCCTTTAAAGCTAGACCACTTGATCCGTCTCATATTAAAAACGTGTTTCTTTCTTATATCTGGAAAGATTGCTTCACAAGCGGTTTAAAGGAAAATGTATTTGTTTATTTCGATTCATGACAGATTTAGGTTAAATAATATTATCCTCAACATCTTAAATCAATTATTTGATTATCTTTGGTTATCAGAACTGAATTTGTCGGTAACATTTGTTTATTAAAAAAGATTATCCTAAACAAAAAGATTTGTTTGTTGTCATAAACGAAAATTTCCAGGTAAGATAAGATAAAATACTTATAATTAGTAATTTATAACACGAACTCAACGTACGATCCACCACAATCCTCTCGGTCTTTCAAATCTCAAAATACCCAAATTACCCTTCCGTCTTCTTTCCATAAGAAATAACAAGTCCTCATCTTTTTTTTTTTTTTTCCATGGTTGCAAGTTGAAACTACACATCTCTCTATTATCTCTATCTAATTTTTCTCGAATTTGTGTATACGCAAAAACCTATATACGGAGCATTTATTACGAAAAGAGTTTCGCTTTTTGTTTTGTTTGTTTGTTTGTGTCTTGTGCGGATGACTCGCCGGTGTTCGCATTGTAGCAACAATGGGCACAATTCGCGCACGTGTCCGACGCGTGGGGGTGGCACGTGCGGTGGAAGCGGAGGGGGAGGTGTAGGAGGATCATCTTCCTCCGCCGTGAAGCTATTCGGCGTGAGGTTAACGGATGGGTCGATTATTAAAAAGAGTGCGAGTATGGGTAATCTCTCGGCATTGGCCGTCGCTGCGGCGGCGGCGCACCACCGTTTATCTCCGTCGTCTCCTCTCGCGACGGGTAATCACAACGATTCGCCGTTGTCGGATCACGCGCGATACTCTAATCAACACAACGAAGGGTATTTATCAGATGATCCAGCTCATGGTTCCGGGTCTATCCACCGTCGAGGGGAGAGGAAGAGAGGTAAAATTGATCATCTTTGCGTTAATTTGTTGTGTTGTTGTGAATCGATAGCTAAAGTTTTGAACTTTGGAATTGAAACTGTTTTAAAGGTTTTAAGTGTTACCTGTTGCAATCCTTGGTGAAGCAAGATATGGTTTTGTCAATGTTTGTGAGACTTTATGCTGTTGGAAATTGCTATCGGTTATTGCAGAAATTGATTGTGTCTTACTGGTTAGTGAAACTGTTGGGAAAAAGCCCAGATGAAACTTATGCAGGACGACAATTTTTGGAATGTTGGATTAGTTGGTTCTTTTGTTGGTCTCATTTGTGGATCATATATTGTTGTACTTAAGTCATATGTGTGTTCGAAGTTGAAAGGTTTAGGGTTCTTATATCTGATATGGTTTACATGTAAATTTGGGCTTACAGGTGTTCCCTGGACCGAGGAGGAACACAGGCTATTCTTAGTCGGTCTTCAGAAACTCGGGAAAGGAGATTGGCGCGGTATTTCAAGAAACTATGTGACTTCAAGAACTCCTACGCAAGTGGCTAGTCACGCTCAAAAGTATTTCATCCGCCATAGTTGTTCTAGCCGCAGGAAAAGACGTTCTAGCCTCTTCGACATGGTTACAGATGAAATGGTTCGCATCAACTCTTCATGATTTTGTGTGTTTGATCTATGGAAGTGCTTTTGGGAAACTTGTATTGAATATCTCCTCTGTTTTGCCTTCTTTAGGTAACCGAGTCATCGCCAACACAGGAAGACCAAACCATAAACCGCTCCTCTCCAAGCAAGGAACCTGAAAACAAAACCTACCTTCCTTCACTAGAGCTTTCACTCAATAATACTACAGAATCTAAAGCGGTCATTGCCACCGCGCCACCACAGGAAAAACCCGAAGAAGCCATCGAACCATCAGACGGGATTTCACCAATGCTAGTCCCGGGGGGCTTCTTTCCTCCTTGTTTTCCAGTCACTTACACGCTCTGGCTCCCCGCGACTTCCACTTCACTACACGGAAGAGAACATTCCTTGGAAGCTGAGGCTACTTCTCAGCAGCATCAGGTCCTAAAACCAAAACCTGGATTTGCTAAAGAACGTGTAAACATGGACGAGCTGGTCGGTATGTCTCAGCTTCGCATAGGAATGGCGACAAGACATGAAACCGAAGCTTCTCCTTCTCCATCTCCGCTATCTCTGAAACTAATAGGAGAGCCCTCAAGGCCATCGGCGTTTCACTCTAATGGCTCGGTTAATGGTTCAGATTTGAGTAAAGGCAGCAGCGCAATTCAAGCAATCTGAAAAAAATCTTGTTGGTGGTTCAAGAATGAATTGAAGAAGGGTGGCCCTGACCGGATTAAACCAGAGGATGTTCTTGGTTTAGGACGAAACAAAGACATAAGCCATTAGAGACAACAAGTACTACTTACAAAGAAAGAACATATCAAACTGTAACAATAGACTTACCAAACAGTCAAACACGTTTACTCGGCATTCACGTCATACTTACATAAGATAAATGATACATTACAATAATACCCCTCTTTTTTCTAAATGCCGCGTCATATTTTTCATTATTTAGAAATTAGACAATAAGAAATGTTACAAATCAAGTATTTATGGCTACCGTTCAACCATTTCTACTGTTAAATGTTCGACTCGAACATTAATAAATTGGATATAAGCAAAAAAAAAAGAGGAGAGTATTTGTTCTTTGGTGTGAAGCTGCTTTCAGCTATGGCATAGCCCAAATCAAATCACAAATGAAGAGAGAGAGCGAGAGAGAGAGAGAGAGAATCAATGCTGCGTTGGGAATAATTTCAAAAAAAAAAAAAAATGAAAAGGGACCCTAAAGTCGAATTTTGTAAATGATTGCAATTATGCCCCCATAAGATCCTAAAGAAATATTCCAAACAAGCCACTCTCTAATGCTAAAATAGTAAAATTGTGTCAACATTTCTCCAAATGTGTGTATTCATACACTATCTTGATCTCTTTTAACTATGTTCCTTTCTTGTGCTTCAATGTAGCGTCTCTTTCGCTTCTCGAATGTCCAGTACGGAATCTATATCCAGATTTTGTTTGTTTTCTAGTTTATGTTCTCAGTGGATCCAACCTATACCAATCATGGTTGTGTCGCCATTCGTATACGTAGAAGCGTTTGGGGCTGCACAAGCACGGTCGACTTTAACGAACAAAACTTTTTGATACATGTGTATATATATATATATATATATATATATATATATATAAATTTTAAGCAAATTAGTTTTGTCTTACAAAACGTATTTAGTTCATTAACAGTTGAGAAAATTAGTTAAAGTTAGATAACATATATTCTACCATTTTATATCTTGGTTTCGAACAGATAAAAAAAAAAGAGTTTGGACTACACTTTCTAATGAAAGTTTTTTTTTATTTGGTGTCTTAAATTTTAAATTGTAGATAGTTTTACGTAACTGCAAGTGAACGGTTATTATACCGTCAGAGTAGTTAGGGAACGAACCCACAAGAAAAATAAATCTAACAATACGGTTCAGTCTATATATTTTTACATTGAATTATAGAAACCCTTATAAGCGATGGTAAAAAGGTGGTACGAGTCTAAATTATGTTGAACTAAGATAAGTCGCAAGGTGTTTCCGGGTTCTAGAGACTATAATGACCACTACACTCGGTACTAAACGGAATCTTGTGGAGAATGTTCTCTAACTATCTAAAGTTAAGGGTATGGTGGAATCCAGGGATAATGAGGAACTAGCTAAGCTACTTATGATATCCTAACTAGAGTCCTAAAAACACAGTTGATAATAAAAGTGTCCAAATAATCATAAAACAATATTGCCAATAAATCTTGTTCTTAGAAGGATTCATCACTTGCACACAAAAAAAAGAAGAAGAAGGATTCATCACTTAATCTTTCGATTTGCATCAAACCTTCTAATAAACGGTCATATATACTCCCTATGTCTATGCGCTTCAACATTAAAAAAACCATCCATTAGTTTATAATTCTCAAGCAAGCATTATACCCAAATCATCAAACCACACAAATTGCGACAGCATAAATATTATTAAGAACAATGACTAGATGCATTTATGAGTTCGTGATCACATCTTTGAAGGTACTTTTGGTTTTGATTGATCGCCTCTTTTGAACTATGTATAAGTCGATGCAATTATGAATTGGATGCATTCATGAGTTCATGTTATTCAATGCTAAAATGAAAATTATGAAACACAGGGGTGGTTAGGAATTGGTTTCTTGTCACCAGTTTTGGTAGTAAAATAGTAATGAAATTTGTTCTCCGTGGTTGAGCAGCCTCATGGCCCTCATCTGTAACAAACAGTGCTGGCACTCAGACCAAGCACAAGCTTTTGGTCCAAAAGTGTTTTTGAACAAAAGGGCAACATTTTAAATAGAATGCTAATATTATTTTTATTTTAATGATAAAAAATAGTAAATTTCTAAAATAAAATCTAACAAAAAAAAATCTCAAATTTTTTAAAATATGCTTGTAGCCTCTAAAATGACAGGGTCGGCTCTGGTAACAAACACAGCATTCAAACTTTTGATAGCACTTTAATAATCGCAGTGAATCATGTTTGCACCATTCATTTACTACATTTATCCTTAAAAGTAATTGTGATTGTTTTGTTTCATCTTTCAACCACGACAGCTACTCAAAATTGGATAGTAGTATTTTTTTTAGTTGGGATGAGTAAATGAAATTGGATATTAACATGTTATGTCGGAAGACGGTCCCCTATGATTTAACGTAAACTCGGCTTTATTTCTTATTTTACTTTTACGATTATGATTAGTCGTTATCGGCCGATTTATTTAGTGTTTAATAATTTTATGGGATTATGGCTTTTTCGGATTAGGGGGGAATCATATTCATAATATCGCGGGGTATAATTATTCATGATAGTGATAGAGGATAAAAATAAATGTGTTTAGCATATACTTTATCTTAGGGGGGTGATAGATGATTGAAGTTACGGCTTTCAAATAATGTGAAATTATATTGTTGAGAAGAATTTTTTAAGTAATCAGCACAACTAAAAGAAAAATATGTTTCCGTGTCGACTTTCGATATTTTAACTAGTCATCTTCAATCACGAACCAATCAACATTGTGTCCTTTACAAAATACTTAGTTCAAATTAGGTGCTAATAGCAACTTGATGACTTTAGTGTCAAAAATTCTCGCATCATGTAGATCCAACAAAAAAATCTCAAGACAACTTTCCGAAGTATATCTATCATTTTTAAATTAAATTAAACATCTATTAATCTTTCAATCATATGGAACTACTAGTGGAATAAGCTAGCCTTCTAAGGCATCACAAGACTGATTTTGTCTTGAATATGGGTCTAAGTTCTATATTATTAACCTAGCCAGCCTATTAGTTTTCTAGCTAGTAGTATACGGAAACTAAATCTCTACATATTATCTCCCGACGAGTTAATTAATTATTTTGTACAGAGAGCTTGAAGCTTAGAGAAAGACGAAAGAAATAATAAATAAAATAGTAATTTTACATTTTAGAGATTTATCGTGTTTAATACTTGAATTTTAATTTTGATGATTAAATAAAAACTTGTAACTCCTTTTGTTTTTTTATTGTCGTTTTAGGTTGTTTCACACATATTAAGAAAACAACTAATTTTTCTGTTTTACCATTTAATTAATATACTATTTTATTTGATATGATCAATTAATAAGATTTAAAAAAAAATTTGTAACTCCCTTTGTTTTTAATTTTGATGATTAAATAAAAACTTGTAACTCCCTTTGTTTTTTTTATTGTCGTTTTAGGTTGTTTCACACATATTAAAAAAACAACTAATTTTCTGTTTTACCCTTTAATTAATACACTATTTTATTTGATATGATCAATTAATAAGATTAACAAGTAAGGTTAAAACTGAAAAATCTATCATAATCTGTATTGAAATCTAAAAACGACAGTTATTTGTAAAAAAAAAACAAGTATAGAATGATAATTAAATAAAAACGGAGAAAGTAGTATTTTTTTGAAGAAGTTGCCGATGTAGTAAACAATGCTAAAGCAACTCACGGACAAAATTTATCAAAACTAACACATATTCAAATTAACAAAGATAAATGTCATAAATTCATCCGTTTATATTAGAAATCTTTACAATATAATAAAAATATAAAGTAATTACATTTGATATAAATTAACAAGTTTTGTTAGATTTTATCACTTGTGCTTTCATGTTGTTAAACCTCACAAATTTTTTACATGATTTTTTTTTTTCATTTTTTAGGTATACTATTGTATCTTCTAAATGTTCAAAGAAAAAAATAATGTATTTTCTGTTACAAGGAAAGTCGGAATTAAGGAGAATAATCGAGATGAGACAGCAAGCAATAATAAAACTTATATTCTAAACCCACTTACACCCAAAACATGTAGTAGACAAGTCTTTATATGAGATTGGTTTGGTGGGCGGAGGAATAAATAAAGTTGAATTTTTTGTATATGATCAATCTCTCTCTCTTCTGTAATTCGATCTCACGATGCTTGTCTGAGAGAGAAAGAGACAGAGAGAGAAGGAACAAATTATGCTGTAATGATAAAAAGATCATAGGTGTCTTTGTGTCAATCATTTATATCACACTTGTTATGTGCTCTGCTTTTGGTTCAGTTTTTCCTTTTTTAGATACTTGTTCCTTTCCAATAACAGAAATTTATGGTTTATTATTAGTTTACTTTCGTTCGCCATATGTATCTTATTCTCTTTTGCTCTCTTTTTTGCCACGTACCTCATATCCTCCATTAACTTAAAAACAAAATAATTTACAACTAGAAGTATGAACCGCACGCATCCGCACAGGCACTAGCCTTTCCTCGGCACACACCACCCTCTCACTTGCACATACCTTCAAATCTTTGTTATTTTTTCAGATAGCATCGAAATTTCGGATTCAGATTTAGACTATTTTTTCAATGTTTTTTTTTGTTAACAATTTTTTTAGAGCGGTCAAAAAGAAAGTGTATCAAATAGAAAATTCGGATACCCTTAACTTGTTTGATTTTGTTTTCGTTTTTTGTTTTTATGTTTATCACAAGAGGTTTAGATAATAAGAAAAAATTGGTTATAATGTAGTTATATGTACATAGTTTGAATGGTTTGGGTGAAAATGAAACTACGGATATCAGGAAATGACAACCATGAAAAATAAGAAGAACGATAGTAAATAAAATATTGTGAAAACTTGTATAAAATATTAAGTAATTAAAGGTTAATATATATATAAAGTAATTAACCAAGACGGAAATGGTCATTTGTTGAGAATATATCTATCTTGAATTGTATACTTTTTTCAAATCATAACTTTTCTTTTTCACTTTCAGAAAAATTCTTGTCCAAATACATTTTATAAGTATTTATTTTGCACGCATTTCCAAAGATGTGTTTCGTATAGTAGCAACGCTTAACTTTTAGGTTCTAAATTCGAAATTACCTGTTTCTATGATGTACGTAATTAAAAATGTATATATTTATTCGCCATTTATGAGATCCTTCGATTAATTTATTAATTTAGAAGCAATTTAATATAATATGTTTTTGGGCACTAGATCGATCATCTACAGTACTTTAGGTTTTTTTCCCATAATGGACACATATTTAGTGAAAAATCTACATTGGGTAATTATCCTCTAATATCTTGAAATTTCATATTCTAAACTTAAACATAAACACAACTATACATATTAACTTATATCAAGATACATAGCATTCGATATCACGTACAATATATAATTAAATAAAAGAGATTATATCGAGAAATGCATCCATTTGTCATCGAAATAAGCTGATAATAACGAATACACATTTTTGTGTGTGTAGTAGTAGAATATAGAATTCATGTTCCTTACGTTGCAGGTTCCCATCATTTTATAAATATTCTCTTCTTTTTTATGCTTTCTCTTTTTTTGATGTAATATGAAATTAATAATTATATTCTATCTTCCCCTATATATATCTCAGATGTCCACCAGTTCAGTATTGCATTGCCACTCGAATTACGTACCTAAGTTAAAAAAAGGAATTAAAAGATTGATTTCTCACTTATTGGTATTTTTTTTCTCAAAAATTTAAACAAAAATGCAGAGGCAAGTGGCACTCATTAAGCAGTCCCTCTTTGATCAGGTTTTTGTTTATGTAGTTTTCTTTAGTATTTATATTTGTATTAGTTGTGAATTTATAAGAAAATAGAAAAATAATTAATTAAAAGCTAATGGGAAAATGCATGCAGGGATATCTCGACGATCAATTCATGGAGTTAGAAGAGCTCCAAGATGATGCAAACCCTAATTTTGTTGAAGAAGTTGCCACATTATACTTCAAAGATTCAGCTCGATTAATCAATAACATTGACCAAGCTTTGTGAGTACCTTTAGTTTGTTCATATTTATTTTTCTCTTTTTGCTTAAGATTTTGGGTTTTCTAATATACGAGAATTACTATAACAATGCAGGGAAAGAGGATCATTTGATTTCAACCGGCTGGATAGTTACATGCATCAGTTTAAGGGCAGCAGCACAAGGTAATTCCCTCCCCCCCCCCCCCCCCGAAATTTGATAAATTTACTTATATAAATAAATGCGAATAATTGAGTACATAAAATGTGTTTAAGGAAAAAGAGTGTAACACAAGTTCGTTAAAATTACCTTGTTCAAAGAAAAAAAGTTCATTGAAATTATTTCTTCTTTGTCCATTAAAATTACTTCCATTTCTCATTCATGATTCAATGACAGAATTTACTAGAGTAGACATAATTTTATTTTTTAGATTCTAGTTTGTATTGACTAAAACGTATTTATTGACATAATGTGCATTTTTTTGTTTGTTTGTAGCATTGGTGCGAGTAAGGTGAAAACTGAATGCACTATGTTTAGGGAATACTGCAGAGCTGGAAATGCTGAAGGGTAAATTCGTCTTTCCACTTACGCCTTGGTGCTTCTGGTTTTTCAACGGAATAACTCATGTAGTCAAAATGAAAAATAAGTAAAAATATGGCGCTAAAATTGCAGTAATATACACGCTGAACCTTCGACTTTTGCTTTATTTAAATTTCTACGCGCTAATTAATTTTTCTCACTATTTCGTACTCGCGACGAGTGCAGATGCTTGAGGACTTTCCAGCAACTGAAGAAAGAACATGCAACGTTGAGAAAGAAGCTTGAACATTATTTCCAGGCAAGCCAACGATCAATTATGCTTAGCGAATCACAAATTATGTGATCATCAGTACCATATTAATCACTTTTTATTCTAGTATTTTGTCTAAATGATTTACCGAAATTCAATTTTGTGATGAACAGTTGGCAAGACAGGCGGGGCCTAAGGAGACAGCACGTAGGCCCAAGTAAGAGAGAGAGATAAATGAGAGGAATCGTCGGCGAATTTTGTAGTAGAAAATACTATAATAAATAGTTCCTCAGTGTGTGTTATAAAGAAGATCTTGGATTTTAATATAATGTATGTTAATAAACGGTCCAAATTTCTCTATGTTTTTACTTATATGGTCAATATTCTCCAGTTCTCCTTACAGATTATATTTTCGATTACCTCTTATTCGTAGCATTTTGGCTTCCAATGATAATACAGAAAAAGTAGACAAATAATAAATAAATAATGCATTTATCGATTAGCCTGTTACCGTGAGTGCATTACGTTATTTTTATCACGTAAAACAAATATTCTCATAATTATAGATTGTAGTCTCTACTACTAGTACTCGTACTGATCAAAAAGTAAAAAAAAAAACATACAAGGCTTAGAATCTTAGATAGTGAAATGCAAACTATCTGAAGCTAAAACTATAATTCGTTAATTTGCTATACGAATCTAATAATAACGCTTCTCCATTTAATTACTCTTGGTCTTACATCTCCTAGATTTTCATATAATGGGATATGGAGTAACTATATATAGGTCTGCTGCATGGGAAGAGGAAAAAAAATTATCCTGACGCAGAGAAATAAATCAAACGTTTTCTTAAAATGCATGGTCCAACATTTGTTATAATTTATTTCAAGTTCTTTCGCGTAAAGTATACTCTAGATACACAGTAACGCTGACTTGTTGAAGCAGAGAGCAATAAATTTATCTGCCGAAAGAAAAACAAAGAAAATGAACAACAGATAACAGCCTAATACTAAGGGCATAACTAAGAGCAGCTCCGATGGGAGCTCTTAGCATAGAATTTCTAGAGAAAAAATTAAAAAATAAATCAAAACTAATTAAAATCTAAAGAACCAATTTTTAATATAGAGTTTTTAAAACTGGGAAAAAACTCATAGGTGTCCAATTTTTATTGGTTAACTTTTTTAGATAAAAAGGAAAAAAAAATTATTCTCATTTCTCTCTCTTTCTTGCGACGATGGAGGAGAGAAACTCCAAACTCCAATCGCCAAGCTCCAGTCATCCGCCAAGCTCGACCCGTCGACTCTTCCGTTGAGCTGTGAGATTTCTTAGGCACGACTCGGAATTCGAAGGTTAAAACTCAAAAAAGCTCCTCGAAAGTTCCAATCGATTTGATCATCCATACATGCGACGCCGAAGATAGTTTGCGCATGCAACAATGTTTTACAGAGGGTAAGCCCCAGATTTATCTCCGATATGCTCGTCAATGATTTGATTACATTAGTTTCGGCAATTAGGGTTTTTTGGTTATTAGGTTCGATTCATACACAAATCACTTCAATTCAGCTCCTGGTGGAGTTTAATCTGTTTCAATTTCCTTTACTTGTTCTGTTTGATCGGAAATTTTCGACATGGAGGTCTTACTTTAGTTCAAACGTGATTGAAGAAACGGTTGATTCTAGAAAGTGTTTTGATTTTAGCTGTAATTTGTTCTAGTGAATGTAGATATGGAGATGGTCCTGATGGGCGTGAAATGGGACTGTGGTTTCCGAAATGTACCAAGCGATTCCCTGTGGTTCGACTTCGTGGTCTCCCGTTTGACTGCGCAGAGCTCCGTGGTTTCCGATATGTACCGCGATTTTCCGGATATTGAGATTCGGAAGAACATTGGAACTCATAACAGCAAGTTTCCAGCTTTTGACACAATTACATCAGGTACTCGATGTGAATTTGGTAGTTTTCGTCTCAAACTTGTGTAAGTTTCATTGTTTTGCTTATGATTTTGTTTGTTTTTTCATGTTCTTGAAAGTATAGCGATTTCCTTGGGTTTATATATCTGATTTTGCTGCTAGTTGGAACATCAGATGGAAATCGTTGACGAGGTACTTATTAAAAATTATGTGTGTTTTGTCCATTCTTAGTTATGGTGGGGTTGGTTTATTTCATGTGTGTGTGTTATTGGTTTTGTTGGCAGTCTTGGTCACCGTTTTATTTTGGATCTGATGTTGATTATGATGAAAATGAAACATTAGTGAGAAGCTTATGTAAGGACGTTGTCTCCTCTTTTAAGAAAGCTTTTTTTTGGTTCTTGTTCATTATGATTTCTTGTTTTGTGATTTCAGTGTTTCAAGAGCTGATTCTAAACATGAACAACGGAGTTAATGGGTCAGAGGAATCTGATTTAAAGGTTGGTTCATTTGTTTGTACTAAACCATATTTTGCAATTATCATTTGTTCTGCTGCAGATGAGTTTAAGACGATTGCAGACTTCACACAACTTGTTGCTCTTTGTTCTTTTGTTCCCCTTCTTGTAGATCCTGGGAAACATGTTTCTGTTCCAGTATCTTGTTCGTGTACTTAATATAGATTTCACACCTAGAAATCAAGTGTACGAAGGTACACAATGGTATCTTCATAGTCTCAAATTTTTTTCCCATTATGTATAGTTTGAGGGCAATTTCAGAAGTTTTGTGTCCTTCTTTTGTGCTGCAGAAACCATAAACAACTTGAGTCTTTTAAATGAATCCTCCATGAATCAACTTCTGGTACATCCCACAAACAATGGCTCAGAAACTAGTATAGTTACTAAATTTATTCTTGATTTAATGTTGCCATGAGGCCATGGAAAGGCAAAGTTTTGCAAATCATTTTGTAGACATTTTGTATAATTTTCAAAATAATTTTTTTATTTTATTTTTAAGAACCTCAAGTGGATTCTACCATTGGAGCAATACATTTTTAATTACTCAGAGGTTCTAAACTAAAATATTTTCAAAAATTATAAATAAAATAATGATAAGAACTCATGAGGAGTTCTTACCATTGGAGATGGTCTAATGTTCTTGATATTTATGAATTGATTAATTAATTAAATTCCAAAGCGACGTAGAACCACTCTCATTTATTAGCCTAGCTATATCTCACTCACTCTCACAACCTCCATCTTCCTCACTTTAAACACAGACCAGATCCTATTTATGGCATCCATGTGCACCTTTTTCCACTTAAAGGTAAATTTATTTATTCAAAAAAAAAAAATTACCTGTAAAATTAAATTAAAAACAACAGGCTGGTTCAACTTTTTTTCCACGAATGAAAAATGGTTGGAAAAATATTGAATAAGAGAGAGAGATAGAGAGTTGACACAACATTGAAGTAAATTTAACTCCTAACCTCTTTGTCTTTGTGTAACCTTCTTCTTCTCTCTATATGTATGTATATATATAAACCAAAGTACACACCATTCACACATACCAAAGCAAGAACATGGATCATCATCGCACGACGTCGTTTTCGCTTCTCCTCTTGGTCTCTATCTTCTCCGTTTTCCAAATTTCATTTGCTCAAGACGCTCCAACGACTCTTGTTCCTGCAATCATAACATTCGGAGACTCTGTGGTTGATGTTGGAAACAACAACTATCTTCCGACCCTTTTCAGAGCTGATTACCCTCCTTATGGCCGTGATTTCGCTGGCCACAAAGCCACCGGTCGTTTCTGCAACGGCAAATTAGCAACCGACATTACCGGTACAAGCTTTTACTTCTAGCTCAAGTAATCTTTTGAAGTTGTTTGAAACTGAAGTCTTTTGTGTGTGTGTTTTTTCTCTCTGTTACAGCTGAGACTTTAGGCTTCACTAAGTACCCACCAGCATATCTAAGTCCCGAAGCTTCAGGCAAGAATCTTCTCATTGGTGCTAATTTCGCTTCTGCAGCTTCAGGTTACGATGACAAAGCCGCTCTTCTCAATGTAAGTCACTGTTCTTTCTTCTGATACATTCCTTCTTTGATCTGTTTTGCTTTGTTTGTTTTCTATTCTGATTTTTGTTCTTTTTGTTTGGCAGCACGCGATCCCGTTGTATCAGCAAGTTGAGTACTTCAAGGAATACAAGAGCAAGCTCATAAAAATTGCAGGAAGCAAACAATCTGATTCGATCATAAAGGGGGCAATCTATCTCTTAAGTGCAGGAAGCAGTGACTTCGTTCAAAATTATTATGTGAATCCTCTTCTTTTCAAAGTCTATACTCCTGATCAGTACGGATCTATGCTTATCGATAACTTCTCTACATTTATCAAGGTAACATTTTACTTTTGTTTCCATTCTCCTTCTCTACTTCTTTTTTGGTTATCTTCTGTGTGTGACTCTTTGTGAATTTAGCAAGTGTATGCGATTGGAGCAAGGAAGATCGGTGTGACTTCTCTGCCTCCAACGGGATGTCTTCCAGCTGCAAGAACCCTTTTCGGTTTCCATGAAGAAGGCTGTGTTTCAAGACTCAACACAGATGCTCAACAATTCAACAAGAAGCTTAACGCAGCTGCTTCAAAGCTTCAGAAACAATACTCTGGTCTTAAGATTGTTGTCTTCGACATATTCGGCCCACTCTATGAGCTTGTTCAGTCCCCTGCCAAATCCGGTAAGTCGCAAAAAAAAAAAAGTTGGACTGGTATATAGTTATAACACTTCTTGCTGCTTTAGATAATCCATGACACACGTTCATCTTTATTCCCTAAAAGGATTCACGGAAGCAACAAAAGGATGTTGCGGAACAGGAACAGTCGAGACAACTTCGCTCTTGTGCAATCCGAAATCGTTCGGGACATGCTCCAATGCTACTCAGTATGTGTTCTGGGACAGTGTTCATCCCTCTGAAGCTGCCAATCAGATTCTTGCCACTGCTTTAATTGGACAGGGCTTCTCTCTCATCGGTTGATCTCTAAGTATACTTTGTCTTTTGAAAATCGCTGTTTCTGTCAAATCTTGAGTCATACATTTTACTTCCCTATGCATTATGTATCAAACCACCACTATTTACTACAAATGAGTTTATTATGATTACTTATAGAAAACCAAGAGTTGAGAACACTTAATACCAGAAAGGCAGAAACTATACACAACCTCCTTGTGCATGTTCACTTGTACAAAAAACAAAATGATTAAAAGGCTAAACCAGTTGTACAAATCCACAAGCTCTTGAGATCTATACCATGTCTATATATGAGCAAAAACTAGTGAAGAGAGTAGAATTCTACGCAGTGTTAAGCAACTTCAGTTTTTCCTGATTCCTCTGCCTTCTTATTTTGTGACAACATCGCCATCAAATCCGATGATGCCTTTTCACGTTTTTCAGCAGATGTGGAGCAATTGGCTGCCTCTAGATTTTGGCTGCCCTTATCCTGAAAGACCAGTTTCTGTTTAGCACCACTCTTGGCAAAGGCATAAATCTGCAGAAAATATCAACTTGGAGATATAAACTTTCAACCGAGCAAACACTTCCAACATAAAAAATCAGGGAGATATGAAAGATTCAGCACACATGTTGTTGATGAAGATCATTAGAAAAGAAAGAGCATATATACATACCGGGTTTGTGTAGACCAGTTTCACTGATCTTTTCTGCTTCAGATGAGCTTGGCCAGCTGGAACCTGAGTTATAAAGGGAAGCGTGAGTGATCTTAACGCAAAAGACTGGTTTTGTTCTTTGTTTTGAAGATGCAGATAAATGCTTACATAGGTGGTCATGTTTTGGTGACCCAACATCTGTGGTAACTGAGTGCCCATATAGTAATAAGATGCCCCAATATGGAATGGCTGCAAATAACCATAGGAGCTGGGCATAGATGAGGGGGCTGGCTGAGCTGGTGAAGGGACAGGAGGAGCTTGCATGTAAGGGACAGGCGGAGCTCGCGTGTAATGGACAGGAGAAGCTTGCGTGTAATGGCTGGGCATAGATGGGGGGACTGGCTGAGACGGTTGTACTTGATAATACTGCTGTATCCTCTTGAATCGATCCTCTTTGCGCTCAGCAACTCTAACAACGAGTGCTTTTCCATCAACTGAAGACCCTGTAAGCAGTAGTTGTAGTCCAATTATAATCAGTATATATCAGCTTGGTTTAGAGGAAAGATAAGCTAAGGTACTTTAGTTATAGTATACCATTGAGCTCTCTTTTAGCCTGTTTGGACTCTTCACTGTTTGAGAAACCGACAAAGCCGAATCTTTTACTTTTGCCATTGTCATGACGCATCACTTTGGCTGAGACTATTTTCCCATACCTTCCAAATATTTTTCGCAGCCTTGTTTCGTCCATTGATTCACTCAAGTTCGTCACGTACAGATTTGACCCATCACCCAAGTGAAACTTGGCAATAAAGTTGTCTTTGTGTTTTTGTTTCAGCATCTCCATCCTTTCAGCTTTTCTCAGAGCCCTTCCAACAAACAGATTCTTCGATCCTAATCCTAAAAGGAATGGCTCTAATTAAAATCAGAAACCCTGATCTAATAACAATATATGTATTAAGTACTTGGCGCAAACAAAGAAGTAGAGTTACCAAGTGGTCGTCCACTGAGAGATTCCACAGCTTTCTTAGCATTTTCTGGATGGCAGAAGTCGACAAATCCGAAACCTCTCGATCTTCCCATACCATCCCTCATAACCACAACACTAGAGACTGTCCCATATTGAGAAAACAGTCCATGTAGAACATCCTCTGTGACATTATCCATCAAATTCTTCACATAGACGTTTGTGAATTCTTGATTTCCTGACATAGCTGCTCGTTCATTCTTGTTGATGAACTTGGCTACAAAGCTGAGAAAGAAAAACACCAAGTACACAAACAAACAAACATTCATCATTAACCTTCAATTAATAAGAAACCATGCTTAATTAAAAGGCAGAAGTGTATACAGTCAACTTACAGTTTCTTGCCATCAACCGTAAAGCCATGGAGGGCACAACGAGCAGCTACAGCAGATTGTTCTGTATCAAACTGAACAAACCCAAAACCTTTACTCTGGCCATTCTCTTCAGCGACTTTGCAAGAAAGTATCGTTCCATAGGGGTTAAACAGTCGCTCTAAGCAAGTGCTAGTGATGGAGCTGTTGAGATTCTTAACGAAGAGATTTCCGAACCCACTACGACGACGGTAGGCAAGATCTCTCTGAGACCACATTATCCGCATTGCCTTTCCTTTCAAATCAGTGTGGTTTAAGGCAGCCATAGCATTCGATGCTAATCCAGAGAAGCAGCAAGAACACGAAAAAGGATTTATCAGAAAGTGATTCATCAATCGCAAGACTCTGAAAAAAACCTAAACCGGTTAATTAGGGACAATCTGGGAGAAAAGCGAAGAACCATTAGGTGTGAATCAAAACAGAGATGATCAATTTCGGAAACACAGAGATAATCTACGAACATGGAAACGGATACACACAATTGGAACTTGGAATTTCTAGGGTTACATGAAAAAAGAGGGGAAAACAGACGAACGAAGAAACGACTGTATGTAAACATGAACATGAGAGAGTCCGAAATCAGAAACCCTCACATGAAACCAAAGACACCAAAAATCGAAGATTAGAGCGAAGAAACGAAACGATTGAAGACGTGGATTTTCTTACCGGTGAAAGGTGAATCGAAGTTGACGTAAGCGTAACACATGGATTTTCCGGTGACCGAGCTGCGGCAAAGATGGACGGAGACGACAGGAACAGTCAGAGAAAATTTGTTGACGAGATCTTCCTCCGTCACGTCCGGATTAAGATCACCGACGTAAAGCGACGCAAGACTCAAGGAATGCTGGTTTCCTAGCGCCTGCATTTCCGATTTCACGAGCGCCATGGTTGGTTCGTAAATCCTTCTCGCTCTCTCTCTTTCTCTGTAGAAAAAAAATGGGACTGAATAACTATTTCCAAGAAAGTGCGGGAGAGAGATAATCTGCAGGAAAAAGAGAAAAAATGGAGAAGACGAGAGAAGTGGAAGAAGCAGAGAGGTCTTTTGTCTTGGTGTGTATATATATACACACGTTTATGTGTATATCGTTCCGTTATAACCGTAATGATAGCGAGTGAGCAGCACACACAGGCTCGCAGAGTCGGCTGTACGATTTTTGTACGGACACTACACGCGCTGCGAGTATGATTTAGTATTAAAACTCGCGTTAATTTGTTCATCCCAAATTTTAAGATAGCCCAATTATAATGATGCTGGTAAAGAATTTTTTTTTTCATTTCTAGCATAACTCCTTTTTCAATTTGGCTACGCATAAAATTATATCAAGGAAAAAAAATCATAATAATACCACCCCATATGTACTTTTTTTTTTTTTCTGAGAGCACAAAATGAGTAAAAATGATAATTATAACTTTTATTTAAACTTATATAATTAAGGGCTATATGTATCTGGTGCTGGGCCAGCTAGGGACAAAAGAATTTGGTCTATGTATATCTATATAACTTTGGGCTTATTGCTTTCTGGGTTTCTATTTTGGGTTTGTTACTATGTGGTTTCCATAAGGCTTGTCATGTGTCGACAAAAAAAGAAGAAGGCTTGTCATCATATTATTGATTATGTGCCTTATAGATGATGTGTCCTAGTCCTAAAGTAATAAAAGGTTACTACAGTTCACACAAGAATTATGCCAGAAATACTCTCTTTTTATGTTTTTTTGGTCAATGATAACTTACTAAAAAAACTAAAATTTTACGTATAGCATATTTCACCATTTGGTGCCTTAACAAAAATATTGTGGGAATGTAGTGATAATTAAAAGCTCAGAGAGTATGATGCAATTGATAAAATGTGAGAGAACAAATGATAGCTCATGTTGTATTGTGAGTCATCATCCATTTAAAGTTTGAAAGTGGCGGAACATGTAGCAGAGGGGTTAAATAGATGGTGAAAAAGTTCATAATTTCTAATGGAAGTTGGAGTTCTTCTATATATATTTTTTTTAAAGCTGTTTAACCAAAAGTTGGTCAACAAAACTAATATAATATTGTAATTGTCAAAGCNTTTTTTTTTTTTTTTATTCACTAAAGTCCAAAACGATCATTTTTTTTATTCTCTGATGATCAAAACGTTAACTGTTTTCTATTTTAACAAAACGCTGAGTTTTGATTTTTTTTTTTTTATTCACTAAAGTCCAAAACGATCATTTTTTTTATTCTCCGATCAAGACGACGTCGTTTTGGTTACGGGTCTAACGGGAAATCTGACGTGGCGGCTGAGTTATCTCTGTTAACAGAACGAAAAAGTTGACTAACGGAAAATTGGTCAAAATTGGTTTCGACTAAACAACAAGAAGTTCAGGTATCAATATTCAAAATATTAGAAGTTGGGTATTAATTAGCATACCAAAATAGTTCAGGATTTAATCTGCTACACTTCTATAAGTTCGAGTACTAATTGGCCGTTTTTCCGGTCCACATCATACAAAATGGATGTGTCGTCTTTGGATCATCAAATTTTTTTACTTTTTAGTTTTTATAAAAAAAAATGATTTTGTGGAGGCCTATCCGTTGGACCAGATTGTTGCGTTTGTAATTTTATAATTGTTGTGTTTCGATAAGCGATATTAGTTACCAATATTATATAAATCGTATGAATCCACTCAATCACATTGCGCTCTCTTCATTATAGTGTATAATCGTATATAAAAAGAGTGTTTCTATCAAAGATCATCCACATATCCACAAAAACAAATAATATTATTATGTACCACCAGGGTTACCCTAAAGCTTTGACTTTTGGCACATCAAATTTCACGTGTTGAAAGGTTCTTAGCAAAAAAAAAATGTTTCCTTTCTTTATAATTGTGTATACAAAGATTAATCTTTATCGTAGGTGATCACATAAAAAAAAAAAACAAGTACATTATATACCACCATCTTACCTTCAACTTTTTTTTTGACTTTTGGCACCATCAAATTTCACGTGTTGTAAGGTTCCATGCAATACAATGTTTTTTTCTTTCTTACTATTATAATCGTAATAACTTCACTAGTTATTCCTATAGGGTTTTATTTTCAACAAAAAAAATACCTATAAATCGGAATTTATTCCGGTTCAGCTCAATAACATTTCCGGTTCGTTTCAAATTGGGTTTTCTGATACATGGGTTTGCGAGATGATATATAAATAGAAGAGATAATTGGCCCATCGTCGATGAGCTCACGCGCAGGTAAAGACTTTGAGGCGGCAATTGAAAACAGATTACTAGTTCGTTTTTCTGTTTTTTGTTTCTCTCTTTTTCATCTTCTTCCTCGTTGTAATCTGCTTCTTCTTCTTTCTTTTCCACCAATTTTGTACTTGAAACGAGATTACAAGAGCCACACGAGAGTTACCCTCGAGACAGTGCGATCTCGTTAAATCGAAGGTGTTCTTAGCTAGGAAGGATTGATTTCAATTGGTCGTCAATCGGAAAAGATTCAATTCAGAAAGAGAGATTGAAATCTTGGATGTGTTCTTAAAATTGGTTTAAGATGTTGCAAGTTTACAAGTCTTAAGTTGTATAGTGATCGAAGGCATCATAAATCGTCTTAGGTCAAGATCAAAGGAAGAACACATTTATCTATTTGCAATTAATGTCACATTTTCTTTGCAACAGTCAAGATCAGAGGTGAACAACATTGTATTTCAATATGGAACCAACACAAGGGAGCTTTGAAGCTGAGAAGTTTGATGGCAACTGGCAAGGGAGACTTTGGTTTGTGGAAGCACAAAGTTTTGGCTCAGCTATATGTAATGTATGTACTTAGACTGGATTCAATACTGGAAGAAATAACAAAGGTTTCTAACTCATCTACCGATTATGAGGTAAAGCAAACATAAATTAAGCCTGATACAAGAAAGAATGAGAATAGTAAAAACATATTGATCTTGAGTCTTAGGCTGTAAATGGATTGCAATTTTTTGGAATAAAATCATGTGGAATGGAGTATTTCATGAAATTCCACAAAATTGTTACCATTTACTAGGGAGAAAAATGAAAAATCATTCCACTTATTTCATTCATTCTATAGAGAAAAAACCAAATCCTTTTGAAAAACTATTCCACTTCAAAAAAGATAAGGAATGAATGGAATTCAATTTTTATTCTATTCCATTTTTTTATTCCATTTAAATTGATTCCATTTATTCATGATTCAGTTAAAGCCTTAGTGATTAAGTTTTAAGGAAAGTCATGAACGAACCAACTTCTCTCCAATAAGTTTAAACATGTGAACTGCTTTGGAAAGAAATGATCAGACAAAGTCTCCCCCAAAAAGAATCTATATGAAACAATAGAGTCTATAGTTTTAAGATGGAAGAACACCAAAAAATTAATGAAAACATGAATGTGTTCTTAATACTGGTTTAAGATGTTGCAAGTTTGAATGTTAATAGTCTATTTCATACGCTCACAAACAAACACAATCATCTAATTGTGTCAATTTTGCTGTCAATGCCTTCGTGTTTTTTTTTTTTTTGTGTGGTTGTGGTTTTATTCTCTAATCACACGCACACACAAAAAAACCATGAAGAGAAGCCCATGCATTCCTTTTTGTGGGAGTTGAAACCCCATGCATTCCTTTATTCGCGACTTCGTATTTGCATGAACAATTTGTAGTTAAGTCACGCCTTTCTTTGGTTTGTCACTTTCTCATAATCTCACAACATATGATAGCTGCTTGGTTGTCACTAATTTTATATTTTAACACTATCGCCACCAGTAGATTGGTGATTTTCTCTTCTAATTTACCAAATGCCCTGTAATGGGAAAATTAGTTTTTTTTTTAACTTCAATACTTTAAAGTTTTGAAGTATTGAATAGTGATACTGCATATTCAATACTTCAAATCTGAAGTTTCATGTTTTTCTTACATTTTAGTCCCTATCATTATTATAAATGTGAAATAATTCTACTATTTTGTTTTTGTTTATCATTTTTATAAATGTGAAATAATTCTATTATCTTGTTTTTGTTTATCATTTTAGTCAATACAATTTTATGTCTAATAATTGTTTTACATATTTCTTTATAATTTATATATATATTTTATATCATAATAAAATATCTTATTAATTAATATTGCTTGTAATAGTTTTTAATGTATGTTTTATTGTTATTTATAAAAAAATATGATTTTGATTAATTATGACCAATAGTAAGGAATATAATGCAAAACACAAAATATTTTGAAATTGAATTTGAAGTTTTACCATTGGAAACATTTTGAAATTGAATTTGAAGGTTTCCCATTGGAATTGAGTTTGAAGTTTTACCATTGAAATTGAATTTGAAATTTTACCATTGGAATTGAATTTCAAAACACAAAATATTTTGAAATTGAATTTGAAATTTTACCATTGGAAAAATTATGATTTTGATTAATTAACGTCTCCGATGCTCACATGCCATAGCACAGGTAGGAAACAAGATTTACTCCTTTGGTGGGAAGTTCACACCAAATCAGCCCATCGACAAAGACCTTTACGTCTTTGACCTCGAGACCGGACTTGGTCCATTTCTCCAGCCACCGGAGACGTTCCCCAACTCTTTTGCTTAGGTGTCCGTATGGTGTCAGTTGGATCAACCCTATATGTCTTTGGAGGCCGAGACGCTTCCCGCAAATACAACGGTTTCGACTCTTTTGACACGACCAAGAACGAGTGGAAACTGCTGACTCCGGTCGAAGAAGAGGACCCAATCCTCGTAGCTTCCACTCTATGGCAGCCGATGAGAAGAACGTTTATGTTTTCGGTGGAGTGAGTGCTACGGAGCGGCTCAAGACCCTTGACGCTTACAACATCGCTGATCAGAAATGGGTGCAATGCGCGGATCCCGGAGAATCCTTTAGCATAAGAGGAGGAGTCAGGCTCGAAGTGGTGCAAGGGAAGGTTTGGGTGGTTTATGGATTCAACGGATGTGAAATTGATGATGTTCATTACTACGATCCCGTTGAGGGTGGTGAGATTGCTATGGACCCACAAGCTCACGTGGGTCCAGGACAATTGGCAGATGGTACTTTTGCGTTGGATACAGAGACGTTGAAGTGGGAGAGGTTGGATAAGTTAGGTTTTTGGAAGAATTAGATGCTCGGATCCCGATTCTGGAAGAATTACATGTTTCGGTCCCGGAGCTTTTGGGAATCCACAAAAAGAAGAAAAATGAAGAGGTGGCTACTCCGGATGTCAGGGCATGGTCGGCTTCCACGAGTGGGACAACTGATGTTAAGAAAGGGCTGGTGATGCATGGTGGAAAAGCTGTGACCAATGACCGTTTTGATGATCTCTTCTTTTACGGGATTGACTCTGCTTAAACGCTTTAAACGCCGTTTGTTCATAACCCGCTTGTGATTGTTTATTTGTTTTGTGTTGTGTGTGTGATTCAATAAGGGAAGGTCGTGATACATCAGCTTTGTCCGCGCTTTTTTTTTCTTTTTTCTTTTTTGTTGGTTTTAATTATTTTATGTATGTTTGTTTCATGTTTCGTTTTAAAACCAATAAATTGCTTGTTTTCTCCAAAGAAACCACCTGAAAAAAAAAAAAAAAACCCTAACTAAGAACGGAGAGTCATAGCTTTCGCTTATAATTAAATGAACAACGATGGATGTGTTGGAAACACCGAAAACGCGTGTAAGATAGATCGATGCATCAATGATTCATGAATAAAATCAATTGTATATACACGAAAGCGACATTAATCTTAATCCAGGGGGGGGGGGGGTTGAAGAAGTGATAGAGAGGGTCTACACGGATCAATGTGTTCATCTCTCTACCTGTTCAGAAAAAAAGGAAAAAAAAAAAAAAAAGCCTCCTTCTCTTTTTCTGAATCCTTTAAAACGGACACTTGGTCCAATCCGAACGAAAAGGCAGTCCGATCATCCGGTTTGGTGGGGTTCCACCATTCTAAAATAAATATCGGTTGGTGTAAAAATTGATTGTGTGGAGGGCCCACATCGGGAAACGGCCAATTAGTATCCGAACTTGTAAAAGTGTAGTGGATCAGATCCTGAACTATTTTGGTGTGCTAATTAATACCTCAACTCCTAATATTTTGAATATTGATAGCCGAAACCAACTTTGACCAATTTTTCGTTAGTCAACTTTTTCGTTCTGTGCCGCCACGTCAGATTTCTCGTTGGACCCGTAACCAAAACGACGTTGTTTTGATCATCAAAGAATAAAAAAATATGAGTCCAAAACAACGTCGTTTGGGACTTTAGTGAATAATAAAAAATAAAAAAATCAAAACTCAGCGTTTTGTTATAGAAAAGAAGTCATCTTCTTCGTCGACTTTCATCTTCTTCAAACTTGCTTCATGGTCATCCCGAAGGAAGGTCGGCAGGCATAACGAGGGATTATTTTCCTCCGACAAGCTTGCAAGCGGCGATGCAGAGAACCGGTCTGACCCGTTTTTCTCCGCCGAGGAGAGAGTAGCGCATCGCTTCGTGGATCTTGAGCAGCTCACGGAGGGGAACGGCGGAGTCTAAGGCTTTGTTGACGGATTCGGCTTTAGTGATGATAAATCGAAGGGAGAGGAAGATGAGGATTTGCGATTGTCTTCTTTTGTGACGACGGAAGAGGAGACGATGTAGGAAGACGATGAAACGGTGCGTTTTTTAGGATTGAGGAAAATAGGTTTAAGAGTCATGAGGGAAGAAGATCTGGATCTGGGTGTTTTGGATTGGGTGAAGATTGATGAAGGACAAGGATGATGATTGTGGTGAACCATTGTGATTTTCTCCAAATCTGCAATTTGAGATTGTAAAAAAAAAAAAAATTTATAAGACTCGAAAATTGGAGTCAAAATCAATTGAGATTTGGGTTGGCCATTAGTGGTTAGTGTCGCTAGAGCAACAGATAGGGTTGTGTGACGGATTGGCCTCTCTTAGTGGAGGAGATGACGATGTTCTTGATTAGAAGAAAAAAAAAACCAAAACTCTATTCAATTTTTTTAAAATAAATTTAACAGTAGTTCAAATTAATTAGAGAAATGCAATCGACGACCTCCATTGGAGAGTTTGAAGAAGATGAAGGCAGTCGACGAAGAAGATCAATTTTGATTAGGTTAACTGTTTTCTATTTTAACAAAACGCTGAGTTTTTTTTTTTTTTTTTATTCACTAAAGTCCAAAACGATCATTTTTTTTATTCTCTGATGATCAAAACGTTAACTGTTTTCTATTTTAACAAAACGCTGAGTTTTGATTTTTTTTTTTTTATTCACTAAAGTCCAAAACGATCATTTTTTTTATTCTCCGATCAAGACGACGTCGTTTTGGTTACGGGTCTAACGGGAAATCTGACGTGGCGGCTGAGTTATCTCTGTTAACAGAACGAAAAAGTTGACTAACGGAAAATTGGTCAAAATTGGTTTCGACTAAACAACAAGAAGTTCAGGTATCAATATTCAAAATATTAGAAGTTGGGTATTAATTAGCATACCAAAATAGTTCAGGATTTAATCTGCTACACTTCTATAAGTTCGAGTACTAATTGGCCGTTTTTCCGGTCCACATCATACAAAATGGATGTGTCGTCTTTGGATCATCAAATTTTTTTACTTTTTAGTTTTTATAAAAAAAAATGATTTTGTGGAGGCCTATCCGTTGGACCAGATTGTTGCGTTTGTAATTTTATAATTGTTGTGTTTCGATAAGCGATATTAGTTACCAATATTATATAAATCGTATGAATCCACTCAATCACATTGCGCTCTCTTCATTATAGTGTATAATCGTATATAAAAAGAGTGTTTCTATCAAAGATCATCCACATATCCACAAAAACAAATAATATTATTATGTACCACCAGGGTTACCCTAAAGCTTTGACTTTTGGCACATCAAATTTCACGTGTTGAAAGGTTCTTAGCAAAAAAAAAATGTTTCCTTTCTTTATAATTGTGTATACAAAGATTAATCTTTATCGTAGGTGATCACATAAAAAAAAAAAACAAGTACATTATATACCACCATCTTACCTTCAACTTTTTTTTTGACTTTTGGCACCATCAAATTTCACGTGTTGTAAGGTTCCATGCAATACAATGTTTTTTTCTTTCTTACTATTATAATCGTAATAACTTCACTAGTTATTCCTATAGGGTTTTATTTTCAACAAAAAAAATACCTATAAATCGGAATTTATTCCGGTTCAGCTCAATAACATTTCCGGTTCGTTTCAAATTGGGTTTTCTGATACATGGGTTTGCGAGATGATATATAAATAGAAGAGATAATTGGCCCATCGTCGATGAGCTCACGCGCAGGTAAAGACTTTGAGGCGGCAATTGAAAACAGATTACTAGTTCGTTTTTCTGTTTTTTGTTTCTCTCTTTTTCATCTTCTTCCTCGTTGTAATCTGCTTCTTCTTCTTTCTTTTCCACCAATTTTGTACTTGAAACGAGATTACAAGAGCCACACGAGAGTTACCCTCGAGACAGTGCGATCTCGTTAAATCGAAGGTGTTCTTAGCTAGGAAGGATTGATTTCAATTGGTCGTCAATCGGAAAAGATTCAATTCAGAAAGAGAGATTGAAATCTTGGATGTGTTCTTAAAATTGGTTTAAGATGTTGCAAGTTTACAAGTCTTAAGTTGTATAGTGATCGAAGGCATCATAAATCGTCTTAGGTCAAGATCAAAGGAAGAACACATTTATCTATTTGCAATTAATGTCACATTTTCTTTGCAACAGTCAAGATCAGAGGTGAACAACATTGTATTTCAATATGGAACCAACACAAGGGAGCTTTGAAGCTGAGAAGTTTGATGGCAACTGGCAAGGGAGACTTTGGTTTGTGGAAGCACAAAGTTTTGGCTCAGCTATATGTAATGTATGTACTTAGACTGGATTCAATACTGGAAGAAATAACAAAGGTTTCTAACTCATCTACCGATTATGAGGTAAAGCAAACATAAATTAAGCCTGATACAAGAAAGAATGAGAATAGTAAAAACATATTGATCTTGAGTCTTAGGCTGTAAATGGATTGCAATTTTTTGGAATAAAATCATGTGGAATGGAGTATTTCATGAAATTCCACAAAATTGTTACCATTTACTAGGGAGAAAAATGAAAAATCATTCCACTTATTTCATTCATTCTATAGAGAAAAAACCAAATCCTTTTGAAAAACTATTCCACTTCAAAAAAGATAAGGAATGAATGGAATTCAATTTTTATTCTATTCCATTTTTTTATTCCATTTAAATTGATTCCATTTATTCATGATTCAGTTAAAGCCTTAGTGATTAAGTTTTAAGGAAAGTCATGAACGAACCAACTTCTCTCCAATAAGTTTAAACATGTGAACTGCTTTGGAAAGAAATGATCAGACAAAGTCTCCCCCAAAAAGAATCTATATGAAACAATAGAGTCTATAGTTTTAAGATGGAAGAACACCAAAAAATTAATGAAAACATGAATGTGTTCTTAATACTGGTTTAAGATGTTGCAAGTTTGAATGTTAATAGTCTATTTCATACGCTCACAAACAAACACAATCATCTAATTGTGTCAATTTTGCTGTCAATGCCTTCGTGTTTTTTTTTTTTTTGTGTGGTTGTGGTTTTATTCTCTAATCACACGCACACACAAAAAAACCATGAAGAGAAGCCCATGCATTCCTTTTTGTGGGAGTTGAAACCCCATGCATTCCTTTATTCGCGACTTCGTATTTGCATGAACAATTTGTAGTTAAGTCACGCCTTTCTTTGGTTTGTCACTTTCTCATAATCTCACAACATATGATAGCTGCTTGGTTGTCACTAATTTTATATTTTAACACTATCGCCACCAGTAGATTGGTGATTTTCTCTTCTAATTTACCAAATGCCCTGTAATGGGAAAATTAGTTTTTTTTTTAACTTCAATACTTTAAAGTTTTGAAGTATTGAATAGTGATACTGCATATTCAATACTTCAAATCTGAAGTTTCATGTTTTTCTTACATTTTAGTCCCTATCATTATTATAAATGTGAAATAATTCTACTATTTTGTTTTTGTTTATCATTTTTATAAATGTGAAATAATTCTATTATCTTGTTTTTGTTTATCATTTTAGTCAATACAATTTTATGTCTAATAATTGTTTTACATATTTCTTTATAATTTATATATATATTTTATATCATAATAAAATATCTTATTAATTAATATTGCTTGTAATAGTTTTTAATGTATGTTTTATTGTTATTTATAAAAAAATATGATTTTGATTAATTATGACCAATAGTAAGGAATATAATGCAAAACACAAAATATTTTGAAATTGAATTTGAAGTTTTACCATTGGAAACATTTTGAAATTGAATTTGAAGGTTTCCCATTGGAATTGAGTTTGAAGTTTTACCATTGAAATTGAATTTGAAATTTTACCATTGGAATTGAATTTCAAAACACAAAATATTTTGAAATTGAATTTGAAATTTTACCATTGGAAAAATTATGATTTTGATTAATTAACGTCTCCGATGCTCACATGCCATAGCACAGGTAGGAAACAAGATTTACTCCTTTGGTGGGAAGTTCACACCAAATCAGCCCATCGACAAAGACCTTTACGTCTTTGACCTCGAGACCGGACTTGGTCCATTTCTCCAGCCACCGGAGACGTTCCCCAACTCTTTTGCTTAGGTGTCCGTATGGTGTCAGTTGGATCAACCCTATATGTCTTTGGAGGCCGAGACGCTTCCCGCAAATACAACGGTTTCGACTCTTTTGACACGACCAAGAACGAGTGGAAACTGCTGACTCCGGTCGAAGAAGAGGACCCAATCCTCGTAGCTTCCACTCTATGGCAGCCGATGAGAAGAACGTTTATGTTTTCGGTGGAGTGAGTGCTACGGAGCGGCTCAAGACCCTTGACGCTTACAACATCGCTGATCAGAAATGGGTGCAATGCGCGGATCCCGGAGAATCCTTTAGCATAAGAGGAGGAGTCAGGCTCGAAGTGGTGCAAGGGAAGGTTTGGGTGGTTTATGGATTCAACGGATGTGAAATTGATGATGTTCATTACTACGATCCCGTTGAGGGTGGTGAGATTGCTATGGACCCACAAGCTCACGTGGGTCCAGGACAATTGGCAGATGGTACTTTTGCGTTGGATACAGAGACGTTGAAGTGGGAGAGGTTGGATAAGTTAGGTTTTTGGAAGAATTAGATGCTCGGATCCCGATTCTGGAAGAATTACATGTTTCGGTCCCGGAGCTTTTGGGAATCCACAAAAAGAAGAAAAATGAAGAGGTGGCTACTCCGGATGTCAGGGCATGGTCGGCTTCCACGAGTGGGACAACTGATGGTAAGAAAGGGCTGGTGATGCATGGTGGAAAAGCTGTGACCAATGACCGTTTTGATGATCTCTTCTTTTACGGGATTGACTCTGCTTAAACGCTTTAAACGCCGTTTGTTCATAACCCGCTTGTGATTGTTTATTTGTTTTGTGTTGTGTGTGTGATTCAATAAGGGAAGGTCGTGATACATCAGCTTTGTCCGCGCTTTTTTTTTCTTTTTTCTTTTTTGTTGGTTTTAATTATTTTATGTATGTTTGTTTCATGTTTCGTTTTAAAACCAATAAATTGCTTGTTTTCTCCAAAGAAACCACCTGAAAAAAAAAAAAAAAACCCTAACTAAGAACGGAGAGTCATAGCTTTCGCTTATAATTAAATGAACAACGATGGATGTGTTGGAAACACCGAAAACGCGTGTAAGATAGATCGACATTATTTTCCCTTACTTTTAGAGAGAATAAAAAAAAGGAAATTTCTATTCCAAAACCGAAAAGGAAATTCCCAATTAAAAAAAGAATCGATAAAAGTTTTTTAGGTTTATATAATAAACACATCTGCTCTCTTCGTCTCCGACTCTAAGGTCTGCTATTTGAGTCTTCGTCTCCAACTCTCCATCAAGGCGTCAACACATCTGCTCTTTGCCGTCGTCTTCCACTGCTTTCCTCTGTTCTGGTAACTCTTTTTCCAATCTCTTCTCTAGTTCTCTTTCAATTTTTTTTCTTAATTTAGTCCTCTGGTGGGTGGTGCTCATCTCTGCTTGGTTTATCATTAATTTTAGAAATTATGCCTCCGAAATCATATCCATCAACAAAAAAACAAAAGAAAGATAAAGAGGATGCAACTGTGAAATCACAGCAAGGTTCTATTCACAAATTTCTTATAAAACCTGCAACTCCTACTGAATCTGTGAGAATTAATGATGAGTTTGATGATGCAATGGGGGATGAGAATGAACAAGATGCTGAGAATGTTACACGAGAAGATGAGAATGTTAATATAGAAGAGGATAAGAATCTCAATGAAAAGGAGAATGAAGAGGTGAAAAATCAAGAGAATAAGAACACAAATACAGAATATGCTGAATTTAAAGAGCATCGTGGAATTGCAGATATTTATGATCCTGGAAATTGGGGAAAAGTTGAATCTGGATTAAGAGTTGTCATGGTTGAAAAAGGTCCTGCTCCATGAGAACCAAATGATTTTAATTTTCCAAGAGAGAAGAGAACTGGTCGACATTTTTCTCATGCTTACTATATAAGATCTTTGAATAATGGAAAGAAGCAAGACAGACGTTGGCTAGTTTATTCAAAAACATTAGATAAAATCTTTTGTTTTTGTTGTAAGTTGTTCTCTCGAGACCAAAATCCTAGTCACATGGCATCTAAAGGATTCAGTGATTGGAAAAATATTTTGGATAGGCTTAAGCACCACGCGACTAGTCAAGAGCATATAAGATGCATGAGTTAGTGGAGAGAATTTGAACTGAGGCTGCAGAGAAACCAAACAATTGATAAGCATGTGCAACACGAACTCAAAAGAGAGAGGAATCATTGGAAGGATGTGATGCTCAGAATTTTTTCGTTGGTTAAAACTCTTGCTAAACAAAATTTAGCATTTCGTGGGACAAACGAAAAGTTAAGAGTAGATGGCAATGAAAACTTCTTAAGTTTTATTGATTCGATGGCTGAGTGGGATCCGGTAATGAGAGATCATGTTAGACGGTTTGAAGATGGGGAATCTCGTTATCATTATCTCAGCAATAGAATTCAGAATGAGTTGATAGCAAGTATAGCTGATGAAATCAAAGGTATGATTATAAAAAAGATTTGAAATGCAAAAAAAATTTCTATCATTGTTGATTGCACCTCAAATATTAGTTATCATGAACAGATGACTCTTATCCTTCGATGTGTTGATGTTTCGGCAACTTCAGCGGAGATAGAAGAATTTTTTCTCACATTCTTGATAGTTGATGATACATCAGGAGAAGGGCTTTTTCGAGAGATTCAGAAGGTGTTGGTTTCTCTGGATTTAAATATTGATGATGTGAGGGGACAAGGGTATGATAATGGGTCCAATATGAAAGGAAAATATAAAGGAGTACAAAAGAGGTTTCTTCATGTTAATCCACGTGCATTTTATACACCGTGTGGTTGTCACAGCCTTAATCTTGCACTTTGTGATATGGCAACTACTTCTGAAAAAGCAATTTCATTTTTTGGGATAATCCATCGTATTTATTGTCTGTTTGCATCTTCAACCAAGCGGTGGAAGGTATTGGAAGATATGGTGGGAGGTTTGACAGTTAAATCTTTATCGCAAACTCGGTGGGAGAGTCATGTTGAATGCGTCAAGACAATAAGATTTCAAGCTCCAAAAATAAGAGATGCTCTAATTTATATAGTAGAAACTAGTGATGATCCGCAAACACAAAGTGATGTTGAGTGTCTTGCGACAAGTGAAACTCATGGGATTGGAAATTATGAATTCTTGTTGTCTATGGTGATTTGGTACAAACTACTATTTGCTGTTAACGCCGTAAGTAAAAGCTTGCAGTCAGAAGACATGAATATTGAAGTTGCTATTTCTCAGTTGAAAGGACTTGTTTCTTTTTTTCAAAATTAGAGAGATACGGGGTTTGAGAGTGCAAAAGCAGATGTTAAACAAATAGCAGAATCTATGGAAATTGAAGCTATATTTCCCACACAAAAAAGCGTGTCATCAGAAGAAAGAAATTTTTTGACGAGGAATCAGAGATAGTTGACGAAACTGTGAATTTATCTCCGGAAGAGAGTTTTAGAATTTCGTATTTCCTACAAGTCATGGATCAAGCTCTTTATTCTCTTGAGACAAGATTTGAGCAATTTCAGAAGTATGAACAAACGTTTGGATTTCTATTTGATATAGAGAAATTGAAATCAGCAAGTGATGATAGTTTGTTGGCATCTTGTACCAATCTTGAAGCCTCTTTAAAGCATGGAGATCATTCTGATGTTATTGGGGATGATTTGTTTTTTGAACTAACGATTCTAAAACAATCTTTGCCAAAAGATTACAAGAGACCCGTTGAAGTATTTGAAAGGAATGGAAGAGTGTTATCCAAACTCATGGACTGCTTATCAAATATTGCTGACGATTCCAGTTTCAGTTGCCACTACTGAAAGAAGCTTTTCAAAATTGAAATTGATAAAGTCTTATCTGCGATCAACTATGTCACAAGAGAGATTGAATGGTCTAGCTATCATATCTATTGAAAGAGATCTACTTAGGAACTTAGATCACGAGAGTTTGGTGAAAGAGTTTATTGAATAAAAAGGAAGAAAAATTATGTCTTAATTGTTTTAGATTATCGTTTTGTATTGAATATTTTTTCATGTTTTAATTTTTTTTTTTTAAATAAATTAAAAAGTTTATTTTTAATATTCGCCTTACCCTCTATAAACCTTGGCACGGCACTGTGTGTTGTCTGTGTGATTCAACAAGGGAAGGTCGTGATACCTTCATGAGCTTGTCCGTTTTTATTTTTATTTTTCTCTATGTTTGTTTCATGTTTCGTTTTCAAACCAATAAATTGCGTTTTGTGTTGCGTTTTTAATTTTATAATTTTCATGTTTCGTTTTCAATTCAATAAATTGCTTGTTTTCAATAAGGGAAGGTCGTGATACCTTCACCAGCTTGTGCTGTGTTGTTTTCGTTGGACCCCATGCATGCATTCCTTTATTCGCGACTTCGTATTTGCATGAACAATTTAGGTAAGTCATGCCTTTCTTTGGTTTGTCACTTTCTCATCATCTCACAACATATGATAGAACTGATTTTTTGTTTTAACACTATTGCCACCAGTAGATTGGTGATTTTCTCTTCTAATTTACCAAATGCCCTGTAATGGTAAAATTAGTTTCATCATGCAAAATATATTTTCTCCATAGATTTACTATTTACTGTATTTATCCAAAAAAAAATGTTATATAATCTGCAGATTTTCAAAAAAAAAAAAGTCAAAAGAAAACTAAAATAAAATTGAAACGATAACAAACTAAAACATAATTTTTTTCATCTCTTAAAATTATTTTTTTGCAAATGTCTATAATATTTTGTTTTTTGTTCTTTCATTTTATTGTTTTAGTGTTATAAAAACATTGCAAGTGATACTTCAAAACTTTAATTTAAAGTTTTATACACTCTAAAAGGAACTTCAATACTTAAATTTTGAAATATCACTGTTCAATACTTCAAATTTGAAGTTTCATCTTTTTCTTTCATTTTGGTACCTATCATTTTCATAAATGTGAAATAATTCTACTATTTTGTTTTTGTTATCATTTTAGTCCATACAATTTTATATCTAATATTGTTTTACATATATCTTTATAATTTATTTATAATTTTATATCATAATATAATATCTTATTAGTTAATATTGCTGGTAATAGTTTTTAATATATGTTTTATTGTTATTTATAAAAGTTTTATATATGAATTTAATTAATTATGATCATTATTAAAGATTGTAATGTAAATTGAATTTGAAGTTTTACCGAAATAAAACAATGAAACTTTAAATTTGAAATTTAAGAAACTTCAAAAGTAAAGTATGTTTTCGAGATGTTCTAACTCATACTATCAGTCATAGTCATCAGACCCACTTTAAAAAAGTTTGTTTCTTATATATTTTCTTCCATTATGTGTGAAGTCGCCCTGCAATTTTTACCCGGCTCGAGAGTACCGAACCGTGCTAAACTGAGATTTTTGATTTTTGGTTCTTATTCGGTTTTTTAAATAGAACCGATCGACCATATTTAAAAATTGACTCAGTTATCAATTTGGTTTGGTTTGAACTCAACCGATCGATTAACCGTTTTTTTAAAGTAATTATATTTAACCATACCGAAATAACGAATTTAATTAAAAATATCTTTACCATTTTTGAAAAAAAACCGAACTAATCGAATTTATCCGACTTTAACCGAATTTGGACTAAAAAATCAAAAAAATCGATTAGTTCGGTGTAGCAAAATTAATATCCGAACTATGACACCTAACTCGAACCGAAATAAAATTTTAATTATTTTTGGTAGAATTTTGTCTATTCCAACTATCCGACTACCTAAACTATCTGAATACCCACACTACTCGAACCAAACAATCCGAACTATCCAAAATCACAAGGTGTGAAGGATCAACACACGTAAAAAAGAAGGTACAACAACTTAGAAGAATATGGGAGCATTTGTCTCACGTTTAATATAACGTGTGTAACTAATTTTTCTTTTAAGGAGTGCTTGTAACCACTTTTTCACAGCAAAGCATTCTTAACATTTCTATTATACATCTCAATACAGAAAAATTTCTATTAAGTGAAATAACCTCTAAATTTACAACTCTTAACAAATATGAAAAATAAAATATGCATCAATGTAAATAATAGTAAAAGAAAAATCATCGTAGATAATATCGTAGTAAAAGAAAAACAATATTGGGTTTGGTCAATATATATATGCATATCTTAATCCACACTCATTCCGTCATTCGCCACTCTCTTACCAATAAATCTTGAGGTTGCAAATATCTTTCTACCTTTTTTTAATATTTCTCCCATTGTTTTTTTTTTAATCTCTATTCGGATCTATAGTATCGGTGATTATTTGTCTCTCTACACAAAAAAAATATGCAAATTGACCATCTCAAAGAACTTGTCAAATGCTCGTCCTTGCTATTATCGTTAAAAAAAATAGTATTTGGCTTTTGCATGTTTTTTTTTTTTGTTGAAAGCGATTGATAATTCTGTTTTCGTGGAAATGATTTAATTGAAAATAGTATTTATTAGGGTTCAGCGGAAATGTGTATAATTTTTTTTTCCATTGAGATATAAGATTTTAGTTTTGATAAATTATTATAGTTATTATTTCCCCTCAAATCTTCAGATTTTTGTGATAACAAAATGGTATTGAGAATTTCAGGGAAAAAATGTCGCAGAAAGTGGGACCTTTCGGTGGTAACAAGGGAGATGCATTCGACGATGGTGTTTTTGGTTATAACGGTGTGAAGAAAGTGATTGTTGGGGAAAACAGAAACGGCGTCGATTGTATCAAAATTGAATACGAGAAAGACGGAACATTCGTGACACAAATGCACGGAAGTGTTACCGGAGTACTCAAAGAGGTTGAAACATATGACTTTCTGCATATGACCCTCTAATCATGTTGATCACCATTCTCTGTTTTTATGCTGCTCTGTTTTAACTGCTCTGTTTTTGACTTTTTTGTTTTGGTTCCAGTTTGAGCTTAACTATCCAGACGAATACATAACATCAATTCAGGGAACCTATAGCGATGTTTCGAGATACAACACAACTATCGTGAAGACACTTACCTTCAAGACATCACACGGGAGAACATCTCCGACGTTTGGTACGCCGGCTTTCTTCTCAACAGATTTTGTGGTGGAAGGTAAAGCTGGAGCAAAGCTCATCGGGTTCCATGGAAGGTCTGGTTCTGCTCTTGACTCCATAGGAGCTCACTTTTTCGCGTCTTCTTCTCCTCTAAAGCAATTAGAACCTAGTGGTGGAACCGGAAATGCTTGGGATGATGGCGTTTACGATGGTGTAAGCAAAATCTCGGTTGGACTAGATTGTGGCACCATAAGCTATGTTAAGTTCAAGTATGTCAAAGGAAGCACATCGGTAAGGCATTCTCATGGCAAGGTGAGCCAAGAACCGAAAGAGGTAAGTGATATTTTAAGATTTTTTTTTTCTTCTCTTTTTTTTTTTTTTTGAGTTTGCTTATGAGTTTGTTTTGCAGTTTAAGGTGGGTTATCCAAACGAATACATTACATCTGTGGATGGGACTTATAATTTTTGTGGTGATGTCACCTCGCTTACTTTCAAAACATCAAAGGGGAGAATCTCTCCTGTATTCGGAACAGTGTCTGGTTCGAAATTTGTCCTTGCGGTGAAAGATCACATGCTTGTCGGATTCAGTGGACGGAACGGTGTTCTTCTCAATTGTCTCGCAGCACTCGGAGTACATTTTGCGCACCCAGTTCTGGCGCCAGTCACGCCAGTTCCGACACCAGTTCCAGCGCCAGTTGCACCAGTTCCGGCGCCAGTCCCGGCTAAGAAACTAGAAGCAAAAGGCGGAAATGGAGGAGCTGCGTGGGATGATGGTTTCTATGAGGATGTGAGGAAGATATACGTAGGACAAGGTGACTCTGGTGTGGCCTTTGTCAAGTTTGAGTATGACATTGGCAAAAAGCTTATAGCTGGGGATGGTCATGGGAAGAAGTCACTTCTTGGAACAGAAGAGGTTCGTGCTTTGTTCTCCAGTTGACCAAATAACGTTTTCTTGAGATCCAAGTTTCACGGGTCTTTTTTTTTTTTTTTTGTTGCAGTTTGAGCTCGATTTTCCAAATGAGTACATCGTATCGGTGGAGGGATGTTACGATAAAGTGTTTGGATTTGACGCTGAAGTTTTGACGATGCTTAAGTTCAAGACAAACAAACGTATATCTCCACCGTTTGGGATGGATGGAGGCACAACGTTTGTGTTGGAGATGAAAGATCATAAGATCATCGGATTCCATGGCAAAGCTGGAGATATGGTTCATCAAGTTGGTGTCCATGTCTCGCCAATCACCAAGTCTTAAGCTTTGAGAGCTTTCTCCTGCCTTCCCTAAAATAAAAGATTCTTTATATGCATGTTTGCTCCTCTGCTTCGACTCTCTTTTTTTTAACCATGTCTTGTGTTCTTGTGTTCTTGTGTCGTTGGTTTGTTCTGTGTCTCTTTGAATAAAGTATCGTTTGTGTTTGGACTAGGCTCGATCTGTGTCCAGTGACCTGTCCTAAAGGACCTAATCAGGAATTATGATATTTGTTTTTATGGTATACTTCATACTTTGATGTCTGAGGATCAAATGTGGAATTTGAAGTTTCTTAACAGTGACACTAACTATTCTACTCTCAAACCTACGATCAAAGTACTAAATAAGTACTATCGACTTCTAGGTTTAACAAGAGATATAATTTTATTTTAAATTTTTTGCTTCCCTTAATTTTGTATAATTAAGTTTCAATGTTGTCTCAATCAGTTATTATTTTTGACAAGAAAAAATCATATGTTTTTTTTTAATCTTTTTTGGCAACATATGCCTCGCAGCTGATTACGCACAAACTTTTGTAACTAATTACAAACCCTCTAGTTATAAAAAAAAAGAAAGATTTTGCGTGTTTATGAATCGAATAATTTGTGTTGTATTATTATGAGGACCAAATGTCTCTTTATATAGTGATTACATAAAAGGATAGAAAAGGAAATAGTCCTTTTACTACTTTTACAAGGAAAAGGAAAACATCTACTAATCCTATTGGACTTAGGAGTCCTGGCCGCCTATGGTCTAATGGACTGGGCCGTGGTCTAATGCAATGGGCCGGTTATGGAGATCCAAACCTCAATGGATTATAACACCCCCCCTTGATTGACATAACCGGTTGTGGTGATGAGATCATCGTAATACGCTTGGGGATGCTGCCTCATTAAAACCTTTCTAAGGAAAACCCAGTGGGACAAAACCTTAGCGAGGAAAAAGAGTACAACACGCATTACTCCCCCTGAAAAGATCATCACTCTAAGTCCCTTAATCGGCGCATGCCGATCTGATGCATTAGCTTCTTTAATGTGGAGGTTGGAAGCGACTTAGTGAATAGGTCGGCTGAGTTGTCGCTGGAACGGACTTGGAGCACTTTGAGTTCACCGGCCTTCTGTAGGTCATGAGTGAAAAAGAACTTTGGTAAGATGTGCTTCGTCCTATCTCCTTTGATGTATCCATCCTTCAACTGAGCTATGCATGCGGCATTGTCCTCGTACATGCTGGTCGGTTCTTCTTTCCCTTCTATCATCCCACAATCTCGTCTAATGTGTTGAGTCATTGACCTCAACCAAACACATTCTCGGCTGGCCTCATGGATCGCCAATATTTCCGCGTGATTGGACGATGTAGCCGTGAGTGTCTACTTCATGGACCTCCACGAAATGGCTGTTCCATCGTGAGTGAAGATATATCCCGTCTGGGATCGACCGTTGTGCGGATCCGAAAGGTAACCTGCATCAGCAAAACCAACTAAACCTTCATTGTCAAGGTTAGTGTAAAATAGACCCATATCTTTCGTCCCTTTCAGGTAACGAAGTATGTGTTTGATCCCACTCCAGTGCATTTGGGTCGGACAAGAACTGAATCTTGAAAGGAGGTTCACGGCAAAGCAAATGTCCGGCCTAGTGTGACTAGCCAAGTACATTAACGCTCCTATGGCACTGAGATATGGCACTTCAGGACCAAGGATTTCTTCATCCTTCTTCTTTGGACCGAATGGATCACTGTCCAGACTAAGGCTTCTCACCATCATTGGGCTACTCAGTGGGTGAGCCTGGTCTATATTAAAACGCTTGAGTACCTTTTCTGTATATGCCATTTGATGCACAAGGATTCCATTATTGACGTACTCAAGTTGTATTCCCAAACAGAACTTAGTCTTTCCTAAGTCTTTCATTTCGAATTCCTTCTTTAGGTATTTAACTGTTTGGGATATTTTCTCAGAGGTTCCTAGGATGTTCAGGTCGTCTACATACACCGCGATGATTACGAATCCCTTGTCAAATTTCTTTATAAATATGCATGGACTTATGAGATCGTTTTTATAGCCCTCTTTTACTAAGTACTTGCTTAGTCTATTATACCACATGCGACCTGATTGTTTTAATCCATAGAGCGATTTATTCAGCTTAATACAATGCTGGTCTCGAGAACTTCTTTTATCTTTCAGCTCTATTCCCTCTGGGACTTTCATATAAATTTCGTTATCCAGTGGACCATATAAGTATGCGGTTACAACATCCATTAACCGCAAATCCAATTTCTCTCTTATGGCCAGACTTATCAGGAATCTAAAAGTCGTTGCATCCACCACAGGGGAGTAGTATGTCTCCTCATAATCGATTCCTGGCCTTTGTGAAAATCCTTGTGCCACAAGCCGTGCTTTGTGTCTAACGATTTCACCTTGTTCGTTTCTCTTCCTCACAAAGACCCATTTATGTCCAACTGGTATAACATCACGAGGTGTCCGAATTATGAGACCAAAAACCTCTCTCTTCTTTAAAGAGTTTAACTCCACGTTTATAGCTTCTTTCCATTTATGCTAGTCTAATCGGCGAGTGCACTCTAAAATGGACGTGGGTTCTAGATCCTCATTCATGAGCTCAAGTGCTACATTGCATGCAAATATTTCATCAATGTCGACATTCTTTCTGTTCCATTGGATTCCAGACGAGACATAATTGATCGCGATCTCTTTGTTATCATTAACTTCAGGCCCATGAAGCTTGGCGTCTCAAGCAACATTTTCCGGCACCTTAGGTTCATTTATGTCTGGAATATCCACTATCTCCTCGGTCTGAATTTCAGCACCTTTCTTTAATTTCCGAGGAGTCTTATCTTTGGAACCAATTGGTCTTCCACGTTTCAATCGTGGTTTAGACTCAGTAGCAACTTGACTCGGTCCTTCTTGGACATCAATACGCATTGGTGCATTCACGGCTGTTATATGCGATTTCGTTACCCTCTTTGGGTCTGCAAAGGAATCTGGCATTTGTATAGCTAGCTTTTGTAAATGTATTATCTTTTGGACCTCTAAATCACTTTCATGAGTCTGGGGATCTTGCCATTTTAAGGATGTTTGATTTCATGCAATTTCTTTTATCAGCCGGTTTCCATCACCTAATGTTGGAAAAACGGATTCGTCAAAATGACAATCCGCGTACCTGGCCTTAAATAAATCTCCGGTGGTCGGCTCAAGGTATTTTATGATCGTGGGTGAATCATATCCAACATATATCCCCATCCTCCTTTGAGGTCCCATCTTAGTCCTCTGTGGTGGTGCAATCGGCACATAAACTGAACAACCGAATATCTTAAGATGGGAAATGTCTGGCTCTTGTCCCGATAATAATTGGGATGGGGAATATTTATGGTCACTAGATGGCCTGATGCGGATTAGTTCGGCAGCGTGTAAGACAGCATGTCCCCAAGCGGATACAGGAAGCTTTGATCTCATGAGTAATGGTCTAGCAATCAACCGTATGCGTTTTATAAATGACTCGGCCAAGCCGTTTTGTGTATGTACATGTGCCACGGAGTATTCAACACTTACCCCCATGGACATACAATAGTCATTAAACGCTTTGGAAGTGAATTCACCAGCATTATCCATTCGTATGGTCTTTAAAAGAAAGTCTGGAAAGTGAGCCTTTAGGCGTATTATCTGAGCAAGGAGTCTTGCAAATGCCATATTCCGTGATGACAATAAGCATACATGTGACCATCTTGTAGATGCGTCAATGAGGACCATAAAATATCGGAATGTCCCACAAGGTGGGTGTATTGGTCCGCATATGTCTCCTTGAATTCTTTCCAGGAAATTTATTGTTTCCTTAGTCACTTTCACTGGTGATGGCCTTACAATGAGTTTCCCTTGTGAACATGAGGCACAAGTAAGATTCTTTGGGATAACTCTTCTTTCTTTCAAGGCGTGCCCATAAGTATTGGCTATCAATTTTCGCATCATATTCGACCCGGGATGTCCCAGCCGGTCGTGCCATAGGTTGAACCTATCCGTAAACTCTCGGTTTGCGGTGGCATTGGCCTCGATCATATTGACCTTAGTGCAATATAAGCCCGTAGCTATAGCAAGTATAGTCTCTAGGACTTTCTTTTGGCCTTGGACGATTTCAATTATTTGGAGGAACTCTCGGTTTCCTTCGTCCATTGTTTCAACATGAAGACCATTCATTCGAATGTCTTTAAAGCTCAATAGGCTTCTCTTTGAGCTGGGGGAAAACAATGCATCCGCAATCTCTAGATGCGTCCCCTTAGGCAATAGGACATTGGCCTGGCCGTAGCCTTCTATTAGGCCGGCCATGCCTGCTATAGTATTTATATTGGCCTTTTTCAATGTAAGATTTATGAAATATCTCTTGTCCTTTAAAATCGTGTGGCTTGACCCACTATCCACCACGAATTCATCCATGTTGCCTTTCATTTAAAAACAAGAATTATGTCTTAAAAGCCATTAACTATTAATTAAGCAAATCCAAACAAATCCAAAGACATAAATCCAAATGAAAACAAAACATGAATGCAATACAATTTTAATGCCTATTTTAAACAATCTGATGTCTCCATGAGATCATCCATAAGGTCATCACGTTCATGATCGAAGTCGCCTTCCTTATCATGCTGGATCATGTGGGCTTCTGGATTCTTCCCTTTAACACTCTCTTGATAAAGTTCCACAAGGTGTTTGGGAGTCCTACATGTCTTGGCCCAATGATTGTCCATCCCACATCGATGGCAAACAGACTTAGTCGGGCCGGACTGGTGTCCGGTTTGGTTCCCGTGGCCACGCCCTCGGCCACGGCCTTGACCGCGGTTAAAATCAGATCCGCGGCCATTCCCTCGACCATATGGGTGGTAGCGACCACGCCCTTGTCTCTTTCCACGTCCACGGCCATTATACTTTTGGTATCTCTGGACATGGTTTGCCTCGGTTTCCATCTTAGTGTCCTCGGCCACGTGGGCTTCAGGAAGTGGGGTTGATCCAGGAGGTCTCATCTCGCTGTTTCTCATCAGCAATTCATTGTTCTGCTCCGCAAGCAATAAACAAGAGATCAAACTTGCATAGGTCGTGAAGCCTTTCTCACGATACTGTTGCTGTAGCAACACGTTGCTTGAGTGGAAGGTCGAGAAGGTCTTTTCAAGCATATCCTTCTCTGTCACAATCTCGCCACATAGCTTCAATTTTGAAACTATCTTAAATAGGGCCGAGTTGTATTCATCCACGGACTTAAAGTCCAGGAGCCTTAAGTTAAGCCAATCATATTTGGCCTTAGGCAGTATAACCATCTTCTGATGATCATATCTTGCCTTTAACTCCTTCCAGAGATCAAGAGGATCCTCAAGCGTCAAGTATTGATCTTTGAGACTCTCAACGAGATGGTGGCGTATGATTAAAATCGCCTTATACCTATTTCTCTCGGATTCGTTATTTGCATCATTAATGCATTCACCGAGCCCTTTTGATTTCAGCATGATCTTTGCATCTAAAGCCCATTGCAAGTAATTATCTCCTGAGAGATTAAGGGCTGCGAAGTCCAAATTATTGACTTTCGCCATCTGAGATCAAGCATCGGTTTTTCTCTTAGGATTTTTAGGGTTTCTTTCAACCGCTTTTATTTTATGCACATATCATGCGATTTTAATTCAAGCAAGTTTCCAATTTTAATCCTAACATGTAATTCTAGGTGATAAAAGTAAACAGGAAATTTTCCAAATTCAAATAAGGCAATTTCCAATTTGCGATTTCTATGTGGTCAAACAAAAAGGAAATTTTCCAAATTCAATCCTAACAAGGAATATCTATGATTTTCGGTTTTGGCCAACAAAATTTTAATGGTCCGATTTTTATCATGCAATTCCTAGTTCAATTAGGATTTGGCCAAGCAATAGATCAAACAACCAAATTTGATTTTAATTAAAGCATGCGATTATAGATTAGGGTTTTCAAGCAACCATGCGATTTCAAACAAATAGGATTTTAGGGTTTGATATTATCATGCAAAAGTTCAAGTTCGATTTAGGCCAAACAATCAATCAATCAATTTACAAGCAAATCCGATTTTAGGGTTTTATCTTTTCTTAGGTTCAATTCGATTTTAGGTTCTTAAGAGATCAAACAAGTGGAACAATCAAAATCGGTTTTTAGGGTTTGATATACATTAGGTCCGATTTCGATTTTATGGTGTTCTTGAGTTTTAGGGTTTTGATTATACCTTTGATCCTTCTTTTGGGTTGACTGGAAAAGAACCGGGAGCTAAAGACCTCGGAAAACACTTAGGATCGGATCGCACAACTCCGGCGTAGAACGGCGACGGACGGCGGCTGCGGACGGCGGCTACTTAGGGTTTATCAGAGCAAGCTCGTGCTGATAACGTGTTATGAATCGAATGATTTGTGTTGTATTATTATGAGGACCAAAGGTCTCTTTATATAGTGATTACATAAAAGGATAGAAAAGGAAATAGTCCTTTTACTACTTCTACAAGGAAAAGGAAAACATCTACTAATCCTATTGGACTTAGGAGTCCTGGCTGCCTATGGTCTAATGGACTGGGCCGTGGTCTAATGCAATGGGCCGGTTATAGAGATCCAAACCTCAATGATTATAACATTGCACTGTTATTTCTTAAGTTTTTTTTTTGTTATGATCAAAGGGTATTATAGTTTTCTTAAAGGAACCGTTGTTTCTATTCAAACTCGCAAGTCTATATACGATTTCAATTCAGATCATTTTTTTTTTATCTTAGAAATTTATAATCTTCATTTCTCTGTTTGAGTTCTTTGCGCTTGATCAAATCCCTAGAACAAGAAACCAAACGTTCTGAGTGAGTTTAAGCAACTTACTATGCATTATGATACGATGATTGCAATGGTATATGCTTTTATTAATATATTTTAAAATAATAATAATAAATTTATACCCTCTTAATATTAAATTAGTAATGTCAATGAGTAGGTATCATTAATCATTAGATTTATATAATATCTAATAATAATTATTAACTATCTAGTGTACTAGCAAGAAAAGTCGTACTTGCACAAGAGAATGTGAATGGCAATGGGGTGGAAAGTGTGCGCGAGGAGAGATTGATAGCTTGGATTTCACCAACTGGTGGCTGGGTTAAGCTGAATACAGATGGAGTTTTTCATGGGAATTCTGGACCAACGACTGCGGGTGGGGTTATAAAAGATGAGAATGGGAACTGGTGTGGTGGATTTGCCCTGCATATTGGAGTTTGCTCGGCACCATTGGCTGAATTCTGGAGAGTTTATTATGGACTTTATATTGCTTAGGAAAAACGAGTGACACGAGTGGAGCTGGAGGTTGACTCGGCAGTAGTTGTGGGTTTCTTAATGACAGGGATTAGCGATTGTCACCCCCGTCTTTTTTAGTATGTTTGTGCTATGGCTTTTTATCGAAGGACTAAATTGTCCGAGTTAAGCATGTGTATAGAGAGGTTAACCGTCTTGCAGACGGATTAGCAAACTATGCTTTTACTTTACCTTTAGATTTTCATTTCTTCTCTGTAATTTTGAAAAATATCGCACCGACTATATCGGAGGATGCTCGAAGAACATCATTGCCTAGACAGGTCAGACGGTAGTTTCTTTTCATTCAATAAAACTAGGGGAATCTTCTTCCTCTACAGCTTACCCAAAAAAAACTATTTAATGTGTAATTCGTTAATGTGGAAATTTTTTTTTTTTTAAATAATCTCTAAGTAAGAGTTCGTAAATTTTTTAAGCGTCTTTCTAAAAAAAATTGAGATTTTTAAAGAATTCCTTAATCCTCTTGATATTAATTAGAATTCGAATATCCATTACACTAGAGATGGCTAGATCCATATTATCCGGTCCTTGTTTCTAGATTGCATGTTACAAAGCTGCGTTATATCCTATTTGGTTCTATCCAGTGATTTAAGTTATTTTTTACCGTTTTAATTTGTGTTTAAGGCTTTACAAACATGTGCACTATCGTACAATAATTATCAAAATGTCAAACCAAATACTCTTGATAAGGAAGTCGCTAGTCACAAAATTGTAACAAAAGAATTGCAACTTGAACCTTATATACTTTTTTTTTTCTTTGGGTGCAACCGAGCCTTATGCTAATAATTGATCTTTCATATTAGCCCACTGCCGTCGTTCATGGCCCAACATAAGCATAAAGACGGTTAGTTGAGAAGTTATACAAGTATATATGAATATTTTAACATGTTTTTAATTTCTTGGATAAAATTAAATAAATACGCCTCGTCCCTCGTGGATCACGAAATTATATAGATTATTATTTCGCTTAATACTACTGTATATGCTTATATTCCATGAGATCAATATAAATACACATACAATTCAACTGAACATAGCACCGATCACAAGTTACTCTCTCTTTGAAGGTCATCTCTCTTTTCCTCTATATCTGTAGAATTTGATTGGTAGTTAAACTAACAATTTGCTTTTGTAATTATAGGTAATTTATAAGATTGATCAAAAAGCAAACAAAGATGGCCCAAAAGGTGGAAGCACAAGGAGGGAATGGAGGCAACCAATGGGACGATGGATCCGAACACGATGCCGTGAGCAAGATTCAGGTCGGAGCAGGTGGAATCGGAATTCAATACGTTAAGTTCGATTATGTCAAGAACGGACAAACCGAGGAAGCCCCTCTTCGCGGTATCAAAGGCCGTAGTATCGCAGCTGATCCGGTTCCTATACTTCTTCCTTGCACATTGACCTTCTTTTATATGTAAATATAACTATAGTTTTATTTTGCAAGTTTTTGACATTCTGATATCGATCTCTACAGTTTGTGATTAGCCACCCTGAGGAGCATCTAGTTTCTGTAGAAGGTTGGTATAACCCTGGAGGTCTCATTCAAGGGCTCAAGTTCAAATCCAACAAGAAGACTTCTGATCTCATTGGATATGATGATGGTACTCATTTCACTCTCCAAGTTCAAGACAAGAAGATCATTGGCTTTCATGGCTTTGCCGGAGACTATGTCCACTCTCTTGGAGCTTACTTTGCTCCGTTGACTTCAACCCCGTTGACCCCTGCCAAGAAGCTATCGGCTCTTGGTGCTGATGAAGGGACTGCATGGGATGATGGTGCTTATGACGGTGTTAAGAAGGTGTACGTAGGACAAGCCCAAGATGGTATATCAGTCGTTAAGTTTGTGTACGACAAAGGCGCAGAGGATGTCATTGGAGCTGAACATGGAAATAGCACTCTACTCGGATTCGAAGAGGTATATATAATGCTTCCTTTCTTTTTTGGTTATATATATCTAAATAAATATTTTACATATTAATATGCTTGGGTAAGGGAATTCACATTTGTTAGAGTGGTTCACATCGAAAGTGAAATTGTATGTAACATAATATTTAAGAGACGTGACATCTCATTCACTACCAATTAGTTTTAATTTGAAAGCCTAGAATTCCTAAAGTAATTTTTTTTTTCCTTTTTATATTACAAATGAAATTATATCGGGTTTCATCAGCCACTATTGAACTGTTTTGCTTGGTTTTCATTGTTTGCAGTTCGAACTTGACTATCCAAGTGAATACATCACGGCAGTGGAAGGCACTTACGATAAAATCTTTGGGAGTGATGCCTCGATCATAAATATGCTTAGATTCAAAACTAATAAGCAAACATCTACTCCATTTGGACTTGAAGCTGGCACAGCCTTTGAGCTCAAAGAGGAAGGCCACAAGATCGTAGGGTTCCATGGAAAAGTCAGTGAGGTGCTTCATCAGCTCGGAGTCTATGTCCTACCAATCACCAACTGATCATCATACGACATCTTTCTATTTAATTCCTTCTAATAATAAGTTATCACATCTATCTTTTAAATTTGTCATTTGAAATCTCTTCATGCCTCCGGTGACCTTTGGTTACGTGTTTTAAGTATTGTCTCTTGTGATGTTGTATTTAATTTTATGTGTTTGTGATCCATTTCAATAAAGCAAGTTTGTTCCATCTCTTCTAATATTTATTTTTCCCATTTGGTTATATTCATACTAATTCACTTGTCATTATTTATACTAACATCTCACATGGTCCTACGAAACTCGATGGAACTAAATTACACGTCGCATTACGAATATAGTTCAAATTAAAATACACATGTTTTTTTACCCAAATAGTATACTAACTCAGTATTGATTATATATAATCTTCTAATAGTCCTAGGTAAATTACACACATAATACGTACATGGGTAAAAATAGGCCAAACCCGCTGAATATAATCTACATAGATTGATAAAAGTTAAAAAAGTATTCAACAATTTCTTAATAAGATTTAATTATATATGTTAAGTTTTCTTCATTATATGACGCAGTATACTTTTTTTGTCAATTAATTGTTTTGAGATAATTAGTTCAATGCCATCGTTACATGACCGCCAACAAAAATATGATAAATTTGCCAATATTGAGTTTTTCGGTTTATCACAAACACACAAAAAAACTGATTAGTTGAAATGTTGCATAGGCTAATGTGTCGGCAGAAAGATAGTTTAAGATACTTATAGCCTTTTTTTGTTAAAGAAGATATTTATAGCTTTTTCGTATAATAATTTAATATGCCTCGTGGATCACGAAACTATAGATTATCATTTCGTGCTGTACTAATTTAATAGCCTGTATGCGGATCTATGGCTAATTCCAAGAGATCAATAAATTCACATTACAAGTTCATTTGGATGGTCACCGTCTACTCTCTGTTTGAAGGTCGGCTCACTTTTCCTCTCTATTTCTTATGATAATAAATAATAATTATGTAAATTTTGGTTAATATATAATTGAAATTAAATCTTCCTTGTGCAGTTAAAGGTACCTCATAAGATTGATCAAAAAGCAACAAAAAGATGGCTCAAAAGGTGGAAGCACAAGGAGAGAAAGGAGGAAACCAATGGGACGATGGATCCGAACACGATGCCGTGACCAAGATTCAAGTCGGAGCAGGTGGAATCGGAATTCAATACGTTAAGTTCGATTACGTTAAGAACGGACAAACCGAAGAAGCCCCTCTTCGCGGTATCAAAGGCCGTAGTATCGCATCTGATCCGGTTTCTATACCTTTTCCTTGCCCATTGATCTTCTTCTTTTTTGTTTTCTAATGTATCTATATATAGTTTTCGTTTCGAAGTTTTTTGACATGTTGATCTTCATCTACGCAGTTTGTGATTAGCCATCCTGAGGAGCACCTAATTTCTGTAGAAGGTTGGTATAACCCTGAAGGTCTTATTCAAGGACTTAAGTTCAAATCCAACAAGAAGACTTCTGATCTCATCGGATACGATGATGGTACTCCATTCACTCTCCAAGTTCAAGACAAGAAGATCATTGGCTTTCATGGGTTTGCCGGAGATTATGTCCATTCTCTTGGAGCTTACTTTGCTCCGTTGACTACTTCAACTCCGTTGACTCTTGCCAATAAGCTACTGGCACTTGGTAGCGATGAAGGAACTGCATGGGACGACGGTGCCCACCATGGTGTTAAAAAGGTGTATGTAGGTCAAGGCCATGATGGTGTATCAGCGGTTAAGTTTGAGTATGTCAATGGGTCTCAAGTGGTTGTTGGAGAAGAACGTGGAAAGACGACTCTACTCGGATTTGAAGAGGTACTTTTATATATTGCTCGTTTTTTCATCAAAATTGTTTACTTTCCAATGTTTCCATCTTAGAAGCAATTATCCATGAATATAGGATCTCGATCATAGCCGGACTAAATAAATGGGACAAGGGGGTGCAATAGTCTTCGTCTATATGACCATTAAAAAAAAATCACACATGGCCTTACTTACAAAATATAAATATACTAGAAGCTGGCATAGCATTCTATCAACCAATATTGAATATTTTTGTTTGGATTCCATTGCAGTTTGAACTAGACTATCCAAGTGAATACATCACGGCTGTTGATGGCACATTCGATAAAATCTTCGGGAGTGACTCTGCGGTCATTACTATGCTTAGGTTCATGACTAATAAGCAAACATCTAATCCATTTGGGCTTGAAGCTGGCACACCCTTCGTACTCAAAGAGGAAAGCCACAAGATCGTTGGGTTCCATGGAAAAGCCAATGAGTTGCTCCATCAAATTGGAGCCCATGTCCTCCCCGTCACCAACTGAGCATGACATCTTTCTCTATTCCATCTCATAAGTTATCATATATGTCTTTTATGTCTTCTAAATTTGTCATCCGAAGTCTTTTTATGTTTATGTCTTTTGTGACCTTTGAATAAGCTGTTTTACTTCATTGTTTCTGTTTGAAACTACTCAAGTGTTTTTACAAGTGGACCACAAAATCCATCGTTGATATCTTACATTCATAAGACCCATAGTTACTCGTTGCTAGGCATGCGACTTCGATTAGTTCGGGTTGTTGGTTTTTTCGGTAGTTCCGTTGGGGAGAAAATATACCAAATAAAAACTCAGTTCGATATGGTTCGCTTTTAGTTAGAAAAACGGCCGATTTCCCTATGAACTATCTAATCCCTGACAATTCATATATGACCTATGAAGGAATGCCAATAACCACATAAACTATCTAAAATTTTGAATTCCCATCACAAACTATAAAAATATGGTCGAAACCATCAAAACTGTTGACGACGTGAGTTTGGCCGTTTGTGGATGCTGACTGGGACGACACGTGGTTTGTCAAAATGACGTCGTTTTGTAATCTGATGGTAAGAAAGAGAAAACGGCATCGTTTTCTCTTATGTCTAATAACAAACAATTCTTATATCACGGGTATGATAAGAGGAAGAAGGCGAAGCATTCGATAGAGAGAAAGAAGCAGAACAATTGTTGTACTTTAGGGACGTCGATTCAAATTGATGATCAGAGGTGTAGTTTGGGTTTTAGGGAAGAAGCAGAAGCATTCGATATTTCAAATTGTATTTTCCATCCGAGATTTCAACAATGAGGTAAGCGAAGTTTGTTTTTCAAAAATTCATAGTTTATAGTAGATTTTAGATGGCGAAGCAAGTTAGTTTTCGTCTAGGATTCATTAATTTAAATTAGTATTGCGCTTTATGTTCGATTTTCATGATAAGAGAATCGGATTGTAATATGTCCACCAAGTGTTCGACTAAATGTGTCAAAGAGGTTAACTTTGTTATAATTTATGCTATTTTTTGCAGTGATCCTCAAGTAGACGCACTTGTTACTTTCGGTTGTTTCTACGGTGGCCAGTTTGACAGTGTTGATGTAAAAGATCTTTACAAAGGTGGTGGTTATCGAATTTTTGAAGCTCAGCCATCTACATTGTTTACAGAGTTAATGAATCAATTGCCAGTGAGTTTGTATGGTCAGAGAGTATGGTATAAGCTCCCTTTTGAAGAACAGGAGAACCGAAAATTGTTGTGTAATGGTGATGAGAACTTTAAAAAGATGTGTGAAGCTGCAATGTGGACCAAAGCAATTGATGTATTTGTGGAGCCTGATACTGAGAGAGATGACATTAATCGTACTGAGCAAGATGAGCAAGATGAGCAAGAGGCCGATGAAGAAGCAAGAGCTGCAAGTAATGATCATCAGTTCGATGAAGAAGCAAGGGTTGAAAAGGAATGTAGCAGAATTTGTTGATGAAGAGATTGATGAGTATGTTACACCTGTGTGCTCAGATGATGAAGAAGATGGTAATGTGGCAGGGGGTTATTTTAGATACAAGAAAGGTAGTGGTGAGATGAAATTAAGACAAGCCTTTGATAGTTTAGAAGATTTCAAGCAAGCTATGGTAGACTATGTCTTGAAGAAAGGATGGAATGTGAAATATGTTCGTTGGGAGAAAGACAAATCTGAACTTAAATGTGCAAGTGAAGCCGAAGAAGGAGAAGAAGACTGTATGTGGAAGATTTACTGTTCTTATGAAGAACCATTGCAAAAGTGGTTGGTTAAAGTACACATCAAGAATCATACTTGCATGAAGTCTGGGCGTTCTAAGCTACTTTCTCAAGAGGTCATTGCTAGGCTTTTTGTGAATGATCTAAGGTATGATCCTACCTACATGCCAAAATCTATTCAATATGAAATTCAGAAGCGTTGGGATTTGATTGCAACACTAGACCAGTGCAGAAAAGCAAAGAAAAAGGCCTTAGAGATGATCCAAGAGGAGCATGACTTACAATTCTCAAGACTTAGAGACTACCGTTTAGAGCTCATAGAGTAAGTTTCTTGTTTACGTGTTTCATCTACTGGTTTTTACATGTTTTATCTTCACTTTTTAACTTGTTTGTGTTTGTCTTTCCTAGGTCAAATCAGGATTCTACTGTCGATCTAGAGACATTCCAGAGAGATGATGGAGTAGATGTTTTTTACAGATTTTACGTCTGTTTCGCTGCACTGAAGCAAACATGGTCCTCTCATTGTCGACCAATCTTTGGTCTTGATGGTTGCTTCCTTAAGAGCACAATAAAAGGGCAGTTGATAGCAGCAGTTGGAAGAGATGCAAACAACCAAATGTTCTCAATCGCATGGGCTGTTGTTGATGTTGAGAATGAACCCAATTGGAGATGGTTTATTCAGAAGTTGCAAACAGATTTGAATCTTTAAGATGGTGATGGCTTCACAGTTATATCAGATAGACAGAAGGTATTGATGAGTTTAAATTACTTTAAATTTCGTGATTATGATACATTTTTATGAATTTTTGAAACTTGATTGTTGAATATTTGTAGGGCTTATTGAATGCTGTAGCAGATCTGTTACCAAGGGTTGAGCATAGGATGTGTGCAAGACACATTTATGCAAACCTAAAGAAGAAACATCCAAACAGGGCTGACATGAAAGGGCTATTCTGGAAGGTTGCAAAGAGCTACAACGAACCACAATACAGAAAAAGGGTGGATGAAGTAAAGGCATATGACATGAATGTCTATGAATCTATGATGGAGAAAAATCCAAAAAATTGCAGCCTTGGTTATTTTACACCAACAGCATCGTGTGATGATGTAAGTAACAACATCTCCGAGTCTTTTAACCATGCCATTGACCCTGCAAGAAAGATGCCTCTGGTTGAAATGTTGGAGACAATACGCAGAAGAGCAATGTTGCGAATCGAGGCAAGACGACTTAAGGCAATGAATCACAGAGGCAAGTTTACTATGAAAGCAATGGAGAGAGTCGATTTGGAGCAGAAAAATATCATCCATTGTAAGGTATTTCCTGCTGGTCATGAGATTTATGAGGTTAAGGAGAAAAAATCTTCATTCAAGGTTCGCATGCTTGATCGTACTTGCGATTGTCGGAGGTGGGATATGTCGGGATTGCCTTGTCGTCATGCTCTGAAGATTATTTCAGAGAAGAAGCGCAAACAAGAGGATTATATGGTAGATTGTTATTTGACTTCTAAGTGGAGAATTCTGTATAGTACACCAATTGAGGTTGTGCGTTGTATAAACTTTTGGGAAAAGACTGATGAAGTTGGGATTGTGCCACCACCTACAGAAACAGAAGAACCAACAAGAGGAAGAAAGAAAATTCCTAAAAGGATCAAAGGGAAGAATGAGTCTCCAAGTAAGAAGAAGACAAAGCAGAGGGATGAATCTCCAACAAAGATTTCAAGAGAAAAAAGAATCATTCACTGCGGAAGATGTGGAGAAAGTGGACATAACACAAGAAGGTGCCAGAATGTTGTAATTACCGTTCATCGACCACCAAAAAAGAAGAAGGTGACTGAACCTCGATCGAACATTGGTGAGGGAACAAGTCAACCAACGCAAAGCCAAGTGATTGACTAATACCTTAGTTTCAGGTTTGTGTTATACTTTCATTTTTTATTTATTTGGTATTAGTTTCCGGTTTTTTATTTGGTTTATGTTTCAGGTTTTGATTTGTTTCTGTTTGTGGTGTGCATGATAGTATTTTGTTAAGAGAGGCTTTTGATGGTTTCATTATGTGTTTTGGATTCGTGGAAAGTTTGTATTTTGGTAGGCTTAAGACTTAATGGTTTGAGGTGTTTTTGGAATTTGGGATATATATTTATGCATTCTTGCTTTTTATGCTTAATGGTTAATGCTACATTTTGCATCAACCAACACTTCTTCAACCCTCTCCAATATCTCATTCTCAAGCTTCATTTGAACCTTCTCAAAGACTTTCTTCTCAAACTCCATACGCTCTATTGTAATCTCTTTCAACTCTTGCTCAAGTCTTGCATTTTTGAATTGCAATGTCTCAATCTCGTTTAAGACTGCCTCATCAACCCATTTGAATGCATGATTATCATTTATAAGCTAAAAATAAAAAAAAACATTTCAATAACAATCACAAGCAACAAATCACAAGCAGCACATTACAAGCAATTCATATTACCTTCTTCGATGCAGCATAACCACAACGGAAGTATCGCCGATAAGGATTGTGGTCGGATTTGGATATCAAAGCCACAATCTCCTCGCCACACCAGCATCTCTTGGGCACGCCCACAACTCTGCCGCTTCTTGGCCGACCAGTTAATGATCCAGTCGAAGCACCTGATATATTACTCGTTGCTCCAGACATCATTCGATTCGAGCTACAAAAACCATAATCCTCAACAAAGCAAATATAAACGTGAATCACATGTAAATTGAGTTTCTAGGTATGAAATAGAAGAATGAGAATAAGATCTTCAATGGACTTACACTGGGTTTTTGAGAATTCGTGATTGCAACAATCGATTTTGCAGATTTGATTTTACGGTTCTAAGAATTTTCCCTCAAATCACGAAGAACACTCGATTGTAAATTATCCCAAATAAGAAAACGATGTCGCTTGACTTTTGTTATTAGACATAAGAGAAAATGATGCCGTTTTCTCTTTCTTACCATCAGATTACAAAACGACGTCGTTTTGACAAACCACGTGTCGTCCAAGTCAGCATCCACAAACGGCCAAACTCACGTCGTCAACAGTTTTGATGGTTTCGACCATATTTTTATAGTTTGTGATGGAAATTCAAAATTTTAGATAGTTTATGTAGTTATTGGCATTGCTTCATAGGTCATATATGAATTGTCAGGGATTAGATAGTTCATAGGGGAATCGGCCGTTTTTCCGCTTTTAGTTAGTTTTTTTTTATTTTGTTATTGAATTGAACCAAAGCTTTTGTGAGCATCTTAAAGATGTGATCGGTTCAGAGGTGTCAAACCGAACCAAAACAAAAATAAAATAAAAAATCATCGACTGGTTTGAAACTTAAAGCCAAATGAAAACAAAAATTAAAAAAAAATCGGTTCGCTCGGTTCATTAATTATTAATATTATATCGTGATAGAAACTTTCAAATCCCCCCCCCCTCAACGTAATCTCTTATCAATCTTATATCTCTTTTTATTTTTTTTAATCTTCTTCTCTCTTTTCTTCACTGTTATGAATCGAATGATTTGTGCTGTATTATTATAAGGACTAAAGGTCTCTTTATATAGTGATTACATAAAAGGATAGAAAAGGAAATAGTCCTTTTACTACTTCTACAAGGAAAAGGAAAACATCTACTAATCCTATTGGACTTAGGAGTCCTGACCGCCAATGAATAATGGACTGGGCCGTGGGCCATGGGCCGGTTATGGAGATCCAAACCTCAATGGATTATAACACTCCCCCTTGATTGACATAACCGGTTGTGATGATGAGATCATAGTAATACGCTTGGGGATACGCATTACTCCCCCTGAAAAGATCATCACTCTAAGTCCCTTAATCGGCGCATGCCGATCTGATGCGCTGGAACGGACTTGGAGCACTTTGAGTTCACCGGCCTTCTGTAGGTCGTGAGTGAAAAAGAACTTTGGTAAGATGTGCTTCGTCCTATCTCCTTTGATGTATCCATCCTTCAACTGAGCTATGCATGCGGCATTGTCCTCGTACATGCTGGTCGGTTCTTCTTTCCCTTCTATCATCCCACAATCTCGTCTAATGTGTTGTGTCATTGACCTCAATCAAACACATTCTCGGCTGGCCTCATGGATCGCCAATATTTTCGCGTGATTGGATTATGTAGCCGTGAGTGTCTGCTTCATGGACCTCCACGAAATGGTTGTTCCATCGTGAGTGAAGACATATCCCTTCTGGGATCGACCGTTGTGCGGATCCGAAAGGTAACTTGCATCAGCAAAACCAACTAAACCTTCATTGTTAAGGTTAGCGTAAAACAGACCCATATCTTTCGTCCCTTTCAGGTAACGAAGTATGTGTTTGATCCCACTCCAGTGCCTTTGGGTTGGACAAGAACTGAATCTTGAAAGGAGGTTCACGGCAAAGCAAATGTCCGGCCTAGTGTGACTAGCCAAGTACATTAACGCTCTTATGGCACTGAGATATGGCACTTCGGGACCAAGGATTTCTTCATCCTTCTTCTTTGAACCGAATGGATCACTGTCCAGACTAAGGCTTCTCACCATCATTGGGCTACTCAGTGGGTGAGCCTGGTCCATATTAAAACGCTTGAGTACCTTTTCTGTATATGCCATTTGATGCACAAGGATTCCATTATTGACGTACTCAAGTTGTATTCCCAAACAGAACTTAGTCTTTCCTAAGTCTTTCATTTCGAATTCCTTCTTTAGGTATTCAACCGTTTGGGATATTTCCTCAGAGGTTCCTAGGATGTTCAGGTCGTCTACATACACTGCGATGATTACGAATCCCTTGTCAAGTTTCTTTATAAATATGCATGGACTTATGGGATCGTTTTTATAGCCCTCTTTTACTAAGTACTCGCTTAGTCTATTATACCACATGCGACCTGATTGTTTTAATCCATAGAGCGATTTATTCAACTTAATACAATGCTGGTCTCGAGAACTTCTTTTATCTTTCAGTTCTATTCCCTCTGGGACTTTCATATAAATTTCGTTATCCAGTGGACCATATAAGTATGCGGTTACAACATCCATTAACCGCAAATCCAATTTCTCTCTTATGGCCAGACTTATCAGGAATCTAAAAGTCGTTGCATCCACCACAGGGGAGTATGTCTCCTCATAATCGATTCCTGGCCTTTGTGAGAATCCTTGTGCCACAAGCCGTGCTTTGTGTCTAACGATTTCACCTTGTTCGTTTCTCTTCCTCACAAAGACCCATTTATGTCCAACTGGTATAACATCACGAGGTGTCCGAATTATGGGACCAAAAACTTCTCTCTTCCTTAAAGAGTTTAACTCCACGTTTATAGCTTCTTTCCATTTATTCCAGTCTAATCGACGAGTGCACTCTAAAATGTACGTGGGTTCTAGATCCTCATTCATGAGCTCAAGTGCTACATTGCATGCAAATATTTCATCAATGTCGACATTCTTTCTGTTCCATTGGATTCCAGATGAGACATAATTGATCGCGATTTCTTTGTTATCAGTAACTTCAGGCCCATGAAGCTTGGCGTCCCAAGTAACATTTTCCGGCACCTTATGTTTATTTATGTCTGGTACGTCCACTATCTCCTCGGTCTGAATTTCAGCACCTTTCTTTAATTTCCGAGGAGTCTTATCTTTGGAACCAATTGGTCTTCCACGTTTCAATCGTGGTTTAGACTCAGTAGCAACTTGACTCGGTCCTTCTTGGACATCAATACGCATTGGTGCATTCACGGCTGGTATATGCGATTTAGTTACCCTCTTTGGGTCTGCAAAAGAATCTGGCAATTGTATAGCTAGCTTTTGCAAATGTATTATCTTTTGGACCTCGAAATCACTTTCATGAGTCCGGGGATCTTGCCATTTCAAGGATGTTTGATTCCATGCAATTTCTTTTATCAGCCGGTTTCCATCACCTAATGTTGGAAAAACGGATTCGTCAAAATGACAATCCTCGTACCTGGCCTTAAATAAATCTCTGGTGGTCGGCTCAAGGTACTTTATGATCGTGGGTGAATCATATCCAACATATATACCCATCCTCCTTTGAGGTCCCATCTTAGTCCTCTGTGGTGGTGCAATCGGCACATAAACTGAACAACCGAATATCTTTGGGATAACTCTCCTTTCTTTCAAGGCGTGCCCATAAGTATTGGCTATCAATTTTCGCATCATATTCGACCCGGGATGTCCCAGCCGGTCGTGCCATAGGTTGAACCTATCCGTAAACTCTCGGTTTGCGGTGGCATTGGCCTCAATTATATTGACCTTAGTGCAATATAAGCCCGTAGCTATAGCAAGTATAGTCTCTAGGACTTTCTTTTGGCCTTGGACGATTTCAATTATTTGGAGGAACTCTCGGTTTCCTTCGTCCATTGTTTCAACATGAAGACCATTCATTCGAATGTCTTTAAAGCTCAATAGGCTTCTCTTTGAGCTGGGGGAAAACAATGCATCCGCAATCTCTAGATGCGTCCCCTTAGGCAATAGGACATTGACATGGCCGTAGCCTTCTATTAGGCTGGCCATGCCTGCTATAGTACTTATATTGGCCTTTTTCAACGTAAGATTTATGAAATATCTATTGTCCTTTAAAATCGTGTGGCTTGACCCATTATCCACCACGAATTCATCCATGTTGCCTTTCATTTTAAAATAAGAATTATGTCTTAAAAGCCATTAATTATTAATTAAGTAAATCCAAACAAATCCAAAGACATAAATCCAAATTAAAAATTTCGGAATCTCATTTATTTAGTCAACTTTTGAGCTGCCCTCACAGTCCGAGGCTTCCTCCTCATCATTTGTTTGAGGAGTTTCCATCTCACTGCGCATTTTCATCAGTTCATCAAATCTACTGATAATTTTTTTGGTCCTCTGTCCTCTTCTAAGGTAATGAAATAGGTCATTATAGTTGGTGAAATTTTTGGCCTTAAGTGATAAAATCAATTCCCTTGGATGGAATGTAGAGATGGTCTTTTGCAAAAGATCCTCATCTGTTACCACTTCGCCACATAGCTTGAGGCCATGGACGATTTTCATTAGGACAGAGTTGTATTCATCCGCGGATTCAAAATCCCGGAAACCGAGAGTCTCCCATCCTTCCATGGAATTTCGCCACAGTACCATTGAATACCTTTCACCCAACTTTGTCCAAAGATCAAAAGGGTCCTTAACATCTTGGTACTGATCTCTCAGTTTTTCAGTGAGATGGAAGCGCATAATTGTTATGGCTCTTTGCCTTTGGCTTTCTATTTCATGATTGCCATTTGTGATGCATCTTCCGAGTCCCCTAGTTTGCAGAGCATATCTAGTGCTCATTGCCCATTCTAGGATATTATCTCCGGAGAGACTTAGGACCGGGTAATCTGAGTTGTTGACTTTAGACATCTAAAAATATGCATCAAATTTTCTCTAAGGACTTTTAATAAAATCATGGCCTTAGAATGATGGCCGATTTTATACATCCGATTTTAAACTTCATGTGATCAAGCAATCATTCAAATCAAGCAATTATCTATATGGCCGATTTTAATCAAGTGATCAAGCAATTCGATTTTATTCAATACTTTTATCAGATTTTATTTTAACTTATTCTTTATGCAAGATTAGTCCTAAAAAAAATATGATTAAACAATAAAAGGATAATCATGCAAAAGGATAAGGATATTCTCAAACTTTCCTTTTCTTTAAAAGGAAGGGATTAGAATTTCCTATTTGGAATAGGATTAGGGCATGATGGATCCGATTTCAATTCTCTTTTCATGGATTCGATTTTAATCATGGTTTAGGGTTTACCCATGCGATTTTAACAAAGCAAGCAATCAATCCTTTACAAGCACATGAATCGGTTTTAGGGTTCACGTATGATTAATGTTCAAATTCGATTGTGAGGTTCTCAGAGATTAAATATTTAAACAAGCAATCCGAGTTTTATGGTTTGATACATGCTTAAGTCCAGTTTCGATTTTGAGTTTTAATGAGGTCAAACAAGTTTAAACACACAAACCGATTTTAGGTCTTGTCTTTAGCTTAGATTCAAGTTCAAGTATGAGTTTTAACAAGACCAAACAAGTTTAGATGAGAAATCGATTTTAGGGTTTAGGTTTATTAAGGTCCAATTCGATTTTCTTTGTTCTTAGTTTAGGGTTTTACCTTGATCTCCTTTTGGGGTTGAACTGGTATGGACCGGGAGCTAAAGACCTCGGAAAACACTTAGGATCGGATCGCACAACTCCGGCGTAGAACGGCGACGGACGGCGGCTGCGGACGGCGGCTTCTTAGGGTTTATGCTTGGTGGTTGCTAGGGTTTTTTCAGAGCAAGCTCGTGCTGATAACGTGTTATGAATCGAATGATTTGTGCTGTATTATTATGAGGACCAAAGATCTCTTTATATAGTGATTACATAAAAGGATAGAAAAGGAAACAGTCATTTTACTACTTCTACAAGGAAAAGGAAAACATCTACTAATCCTATTGGACTTAGGAGTCCTGACCGCCAATGGATAATGGACAGGGCCGTGGGCCATGGGCCGGTTATGGAGATCCAAACCTCAATGGATTATAACATTCACAATTTTTTTCTTTGTATTTTTCATCAATAATCTAGTCTATTAATTTTTTTTTTCAAATCATTACAATAGTAGAATAATTAAATTACTGGGGAAATTGAAAAAAAATGACACTTTCACTATGAGTTTGTGAAATTATACCTTTTAATCTTTTGTCCATATTTTGACTGAATTAGCCTTAACCAATTAACTAAAATATTTTAAAATATATATTTTAAGAACAAAAAAAATATAGAAAACTCAAAAACACCATAGTAAAAAATTCATAACCTTTAGTTTTTCAAAAAAACATTAAAAATAAATATTTTTGTTCTGTTCTATAAATTTTAGAATACGTCTTCTAAACTTTAAATCTGTTTTTTGAAGTTTAGAATACTTATTCTACACTTTGTACATGTTCTATGAAGTTTAGAATACATATTTTTCATTTTGTACATGTTCTACAAAGTTTAAAATACGTATTCTAAACTTCAAGTGTGTTCTACGAAGTTTACAATACGTATTCTACACTTTGTACATGTTCTAAAAAGTTTAGAATATGCATTCTACAAAATTTAGAATTTTGTGTATCATAAATGGAAATAAAAATCTCATCAAAATCTCTAAAAGTTATAAATGGAAAAAAGATATTTTTATTATATATTTTTGCAAAACATATAGCAAAATAAATGTTTAGCTTAAAACCAATATCAAATTTGTTTTTCTTGATGAACATATTTTTTTTTATATTTTTGTTCTTAAATTTATTTTTCACTTTCAAATAAGCCTTGTTAATGAAAAAAATACTACAAAACATAATTCTATATATATTTTGACTTAAAAGAACTTAGTAGTGGATAATCAAAATAAAATAAATAATTTTTAGGATATTTTTTAGTTTTGTTTTGAGAATATAGATTATAATGTTAGATGTATAGTTTGATCTTTTGGAGTATATACTAATTGTATATGTTGTTTTTGTAAATTATACAAAAATTAAATAAATCCATAAAATAAAATTTTATAAAATATCAAACAAAACCATTAGTCTTATCATAATATTAGAAGTAGAAGAATGAGAGAAATAAAAATAAATTTTTATCTAAAATTTTTATATGAATTAAAGTTTGTTATTATTAATGAGAAAAAATCATTATTTGAAATTTTTTATATAAATTAGAAGTCAATTAACACAAAACTAAATTATTATTTATATATATTTTAATTGAATTTTCTATTGAATTATTAAGGACAAATTAGAATTAACATTAATCTAAGGTATAGTTCTTCAATGTTTTGAGGCAAAGGTATAGTTTTCCAAACCTATAGTAAAAATTCCTTTTATTTCAATTTTCCCAATTTAATAAGAAATTAAATGTTCATAATCTACATGTCTCTTAAATAACCCGCGTTGGCAGTACATGTCAACGAGTTTAGGGTCGACGTACACGTCTAAGTTAACGTATTATAGGAGTTGCTTAGTATATGCTTATCCATTTTATAACCCCAATTTGATTAAACACCGTGATTCACGAGTCACGAGACACACCAGATACTTACGCACAAATCCTTCGTTGCTATATTCACGCACGCAATGATGTACGCGAGGTTCTAAAATTAGAACCTTATAATTTTTCCCCGCTGTCAACAACTTCTGAAAATGTTTTATTCAGTTAAGAATGATTTGATAAGTATTTTCAATATTTTAAATTGGTAAATGGTACATAAGCATTTATAATGAATAATAATTTTACTAGAATTTTTGTAAATAAAAAATTGTATTTTTTCATAATGATACCATTCTAAAACACAATTTGCCCATCTTGAAAAATGAAACTTCATTGGCAAAACAAAAGAAAAACAGAAGATTTTTTGTGCTTCAAAATCTGGTGACCGCAATTATATTTGTGCTTAAATTCAACTCATTTGCTTCCTATCCACAACAATTTAATATTTTAATGACTCGTGGATCACGAGATTAAATAATAAAAAATACCGATTTCTATTACGTAATTACTGGCCTATATTCCACGATCGACGTCAATAAATACACATGCAATTCTACGTAAATGGATAACAAGATCTCTATCTCTATCACTTATCAGGTTAACCCTCATTCTCTCATCTGATTATAGTTTTGTAGTAATTTGGCTAAAATAAATTTTTTAGTTCGTTGTTACAGGTAATTTGAATTATCAAAGCAAGCAAAAGATGGCTCAAAAGGTGGAAGCACAAGGAGGTGTTGGAGGAGATGTATGGGATGATGGTGTTCACGACGGCGTTTAAAAGGTGCATGTAGGGCAAGTCCAAGATGGTGTGTCGTTTATCAACGTTGTATACGAGAAGGATTCTCAGGAGGTTGAAGGAGGTGAACATGGAAAGAAGTCACTACTTGGATTCGAAACGGTATGTACGTATATATAGTTTTGCTTCCATTCTTGTCTTTGCTTAAATTTTCATTGTCTATTCTTCAAACTACTTAACACTCAATACTATTATACTAGGGATGTTAATATGTTATGATATGGGCTCAAAGCTCGCGCACTAATCCATTTCAACCATATTAAAACTTGTGTCGGATCAGTTCAATTCTAATGGTTATTTAAGGATAGGTCTGCGTAAGACCAAATCGGTCAGACGCATGCAGGACCATATCCGTCAAACCTATCAATTTTTTTTTTTGGTTTAAATGTTAAGCTTTATACCATTTTTGAATTTTTTCATTGTTGATTACAACTTATTCTTATACTAATAATAAATAAGGCTACCCAAGACCACAACACCACAAGACCTATTACAGTCTAGATGAGATAATCCATTACAACTTCCCAACTCACGTGAGGTTTATTTTTTTCTTTCTTTTTTCAGTTTGAGGTTGATGCAGACGACTACATCATAGCAGTGCAGGTGACCTACGACAAAATCTTTGGCCATGACTCGGACATCATCACATCTATTACGTTTATTACATTCAAGGGGAAAACCTCTCCACCCTATGGATTGGATACCGAGAAAAAGTTTGTACTCAAGGGACTAAACGGCGGCGAACTTGTTGGGTTCCATGGACGTGCTGGCGATACTCTGTATGCTCTTGGGGCGTATTTCGCTACGACCACAACTCCTTTGACTCCTGCCAAGAAGCTACCAGCAGTTGGTGGTGATGGAGGAACTGCATGGGATGATGGTGCTTACGATGGCGTCAAAAAGGTGTATGTAGGACAAGCCCAAGATGGTATTTCAGTCGTCAAGTTTGTGTACGACAAGGGCGCTGAGGAAATTATAGGAGATGAACATGGAAATAGTACTTTACTCGGATTCGAAGAGGTACTATAATTATTGTTTGTTTTTTTTAAATCAAAATATATTAGAGTTTTTTTCTTTAAACCAATTCGTTATGATCAGATTAGTGTATGTCATTTGTATACCAGCTGTGTATTTTATTTATTTTTTGTTTTGGTTTCCTTTAATTGCAGTTTGAGCTTGATTATCCGAGTGAATACATCACGGCAGTTGAAGGCACCTACGATAAAATCTTTGGGAGTGATTTTTCGGTCATAAATATGCTTAGGTTCAAGACTAATAAGCAAACCTCTGCTCCCTTTGGAATTGAAGCTGGCACAACCTTCGAACTCAAAGAGGAAGGCTACAAGATCGTCGGTTTCCATGGAAAAGTCAGTGATCTGCTTCATCAGTTTGGAGTCCATGTCCTTTCTGATCACTAACTGATCATCAATTCATCACCGCATCTTTCTCTTTCATTCCACCGAATTTGTCTCTTTAAATCTCTTGAATAAGTTTTCTAACTTTCATGTTCTGTTTGTTTATGTTTCAAGTGTTTGAAAGTATTCTCTTTTGTAATTCTGTTATGTCTTTGATAGTTTGATGTTATATATGCATGTGTGATTGATTTTAATAAATATTGGTTGACTTGATCCATATTAATCTGCACATTAGGTGTTGTTGGAGTTACGAATCGTGAACACAAGAAACAAAACCAAAAACTATCTTTTAGACTTTTACTAAATCTCTATTAAAATAAGGTACGGTTCATGGCAAAAAAAAAACAAAAAAATACTTCTTGATTTCATGTCCGGTAAGTGTTGTTGCAAATGGTTATGTATCTGTATTAACAACAAGGGGTCGTAAGGATGACTGGAATTTGATTTCATATATAGTCATTGTATTATTTTATTTTATTTGTGCTTCAAATTCATAAGAAATTTCGTGATAAATCTTAATTTTGATGTGTAGTATATTTATTGGTTACAAATCCTTGTTTTCCTTTTGGTGTCTTTTACCGAATCAAACATAAATATATAACTCAAGGAACTAGATAAATAATTTAAATAAACTTTCACTACAAAAAATCATGTGTGTTGTATCATTTATTTTATTTGTTAATATCATTTATTGATTGATGCAAATTCAGTTGCATCATTTAATTAAATGACCCTCGAAGTGATGACTCTAATCATTTACATCAGTATTATTTAATTGATGTTAATATGTATCATTTGCAATAAATAATATTAATATTTGCATCATTTAAAATAAATGATATTAGTATTTTGCATCAATTAAAATAAATGATATTAAAATTTGCATCAGTTATAATAAATGATATTAAAGTTTACATCAGTTAATATAATTGAGGTAAACATTTGCATCAATTAATATAAATGATGTTAATATTTGTCTTGGTTATAACAATTGATGTTATATATTTATATCATATATTTTAGTTGATACTATATAAATTATAAATAAATGATATTAAAATTCATGTAAATTTTAAATTTTGTGTTAGTTTTTATAATATTATCATTTGGAGATAACTAATCATTTTGTATTTATTATTCTAAGGAATATATGTAAATACATATGTATGATTTAATATAGAAAAAAAATATGGTATTGATCTTTTATAGAGGAGAAAACTAGTACTCTTCATTCTTCTTTACCAATGTGGGACAAATAATTGTTTAGTTAAAATTTTGTTTGCATCATTTTTTAGTGTCATTTTTAATAAGTGATGCTAATTAAGTTAGTATTAGTATCAATTATTTTAATTGATGCTAATTAAGTTTGTAATAGTATCAATTGTTTTTATTTGATGCTAATCAAGTTAGTATTAATATCAATCGTTTTTAATGATGCTAATCAAGTTAGTATTTGTATCAATTTTATTTAATTGATGTTAATCAAGTTAGTATTAATATCAATTGTTCTAATTGATACTAATCAAGTTAGTATTAATATCAATTAAAAGAACTGATGCAAAATTATATATTTAATGTTAATTTTTAATAAGTGATTTTAAATAGTATCAAATAATTTAATGACACTTTATAAGTGATGCTATTTACTCTTTTTCTTGTAGTGTTCCTTAAATTTATGAAGATGGATCCCACATTCATCAAAGACAGAAACAACAATACAAAAGAAAATAGTTGAAACAAACAGAAACTAGCAAAAGTAGAATCCAGATTATTCAAAGTTCAAAGACCATCAAGAGAGAAACTACAAAGTGTGACAAATTCAAGATCTCCATGATCAGTTGGTGATGGGAAGAACATGAACTCCAAATTTATGAAGCAGATCACCGGCTTTTCCATGAAACCCAACGATCTTGTGGCCTTCCTCTTTGAGTACGAAGGGTGTGCCAGCTTCAAGCCCAAAAGGACCAGCTATTTTCTTATTAGTCGTGAACCTAAGCATGGTAATGACCGCAGAGTCACTCCCAAAGATTTTATCGTAGGTGCCGTCCACCGCCGTGATGTATTCACTTGGATAGTCAAGTTGAAACTGCAATGTGAAGGAGCAAAAAAAATCAAAAATGTAAATTAATTCAAAAGAAAAAAGGTATATGGTCAAAAGAGAAAAGAGAAAGCAAGAACTAATTACCTCTTCAAATCCAAGCATTGTAGTTTTTCCATGTTCATTTCCTACTACAATCTGAGATCCTTTGTGATACACAAACTTGACCACTCCAATACCGTCTTGGGCTTGTCCTACAGACACTACTCTTACACCGTCGAAAGCACCATCATCCCATGAAGCTCCTCCATCAGAACCAAATCCTTCTAGCTTCTTTCCTGGTGTTGCAGGAGTCAAAGGGATGGTGCCTAGTGGAGCTAAATAAACTCCGATAGCATTAATAGCCTCACCAGCTCGTCCATGGAACCCTGAAATCTTGTAACCTTCCTCCTTGAATACAAAAGGTGTGCCAGCTTCAAGCCCAAACGGTCCAGCTGTTTTGTTCTTGTTAGTCTTGAAGGTAAGACTCGTCACTACAGCACTGTCAGTCCCAAAGATTTTGTCGTAGGTGCCTTCCACGGATGTAATGTATTCATCTGAATCAAGCTCAAACTGCACAAGAGGAAAACATTACGGATTAAAACTAGTTTCAAATATATAGCTTAAAAAGGGAAAACCAATAATCTGTTTTTTTTTTTTAATGTTAAACATACCTCTTCAAATCCTAGCATTGTGGATTTCCCATGTTCAACTCCAATAACCACTTGAGAACCATTTGTTTATTCAAACTTGACAGCTGCTACACCATCTTGACCTTGTCCTACATACACCTTTTTAACATTTTCGTGATGACTATCGTCCCATAAAGCTCCTGTCTCACCACCCTTGGCTTCAAGCTTCTTCGGGGGAACCGAAGGAGGGGAGGTTACTAATGGAGCAAAGTAAGCTCCAAGAGAATCGACATTGTCTCCCAAAAAGCCATGAAAGCCAATGATCTTCTTGTCTTGAACTTGGAGAGTAAACGGAGTACCCTCATCATATCCGATGAGTTCGGAGGTCTTTTTGTTGGACTTGAACTTGAGCCCTTGAATAACCCATCCAGGGGTATACCAACCTTCCACTGAAACTAGATACTCCTCAGGATGGCTAATCACAAACTGCGTAGGTCGAGATCAACATGTCAAAAACTTCGAAACGAAAACATTAGCTAATCATGCCCTTAACAATGTTTGATAATTATCAAATCTTGATATATTATGTGATTTACATAGATTTCATAACATTTGACAATATCTAATCTTGATATTTTTTAAATTCAAGGTGATCTCATAATAACTTTTAAAAAAAATATCAAGAAACATAAATAGACAAGGGAAGTGTATATGTACGGGATCAGCTGCGATAGTACGGCCCTTGACACCGTGAAGAGGGGCTTCTTCCGTTTGTCCGTTCTTGACATAGTCGAACTGAACATATTGAATACCCTTCGAACCTAATGCAGTCTGAATCTTGGTTACTGCGTCGTGTTCGGATCCATCATCAAATTGGGTGCCACCATTTCGGCCTCCTTGTGCTTCAACCTTTTGGGCCATCTCTTTTGCTTTCGAATATTACCTGTAATTACGAACACGAATTGTTTTATAACCAAAGGACTCTACAAAACTGTACTATCAGACAGATGAGAGAGAGAGTGAGAGTTGACCTGAGAAGAGAGGTTGAGAGTTAGTGATCCATTTACGAATGTGCTGCATCTGTATTTATCGATGTCCTTGAATAACATGCCAGTAATTAATTAATACAAGTCGATATAATTAATTACTACTATTATATAATCTCGTGATCCACGAGTCATTCAAATATTAACCTGTTGTGAATATGAAGCAAATGCGTTGAATTTGAGTAGTTGGTATTAATGATCTAATAGTAGTACACATTTCTTAATAAATTATTCAAATCAGATCGTTTAACAAATTCAACTAAGATTAATCGTGCATAGTGGTGTAACAAATTATTTGCTTGAACATTATAATCGTGCGAAGTGGTGTAACATTTCAAGTTTTCAACTAAGATAGATCTTTTTTTTTTTTTGAAACAAGTTTTTGGTACTTAACCGTCTTTTACTGTGATTAGGAATTTTGGAATGGATTAATTTGGTTCGGCTTTGTCAATTTCAGCGGCATTGGATATATATATATGTTTATTTTAACCTTTGGCATGGGATATATTCCGTCCTAACTTTTAGTGATTAGGCATTTAGGCTTTAATTACCAATCCGGTCATGTCATGGTTAACCACAAAAACAAATAAAATATTGTTAGTTTTGAATTTTTGATGATAGTTTATGGTGACATTTGAGCTAACATTTTTTGTTGTTGTAAATGTCATCATCAGTGAAAAACGAGTTTCGTAAAATACGATTATTGGATATGAACAACTTGTTAAGAAATTGGTTATTCTGGTTAAAATCCAAGTTTCCTAACTTATTAAGTTTATTACTCTGTATATAAACTCATCTCAGTAATTACGTTTGGATTAAGTTCAATAAATAAATTCATAACAAACTTTTTTCAGCTTTTGTTTTCCTTTTAATCGTAATATGATATCAGAGCCAGAAAATCCATAACAGACTTTTTTACGCTTTCATTTTCGTTTTCCTCTCAAAGATAAACTTTACAACAAATTACATGTATTAGTGTATTTTACATATCTCTATCGCTTTTATTGAGTTTACGATATAAATCTTGGATCATCCGCGTAAGGAGTGGAGACCTGATCCACACACGTGCCACGAGTTTAGACTTTAGACGCGACGTGCTGCTCAGAGCGTGATAATGTATTTTAATTTGCAAGCTTAAAAAAAGTCGTCATTATTGTTATGCTAATATAAATAAAGAACACGAGATCCACGAGTCGCCATTTCTACGAGATCCACGAGTCGCCATTTCTTTTATTTAAATTTTATGCCTTGCTAACGAAAAAAAATAAAAAAATAAAAAATTCATGCCTTGCTAAAACAAGAAAAAAAATGTTCGCATTTCTTGGAAAATTAAGAAGATTCCCAAATTTATCGTTTAATAATTAATTTAAAATAAAATCTACTTTCGTTTCTTACTATCATAGTATCATGTATTAAGTCGTAGTTTTATTTCATCTCCAATTCCAACTGTGTATATCTCAAAATAATGCCACTATGTATCTCAAAATAATGTCCCAAAAAAAAGATGAATACAGTATTATACTAAACGAAAAGGATAAATATTAAGGTTATTCGAGGTATCCTCGATTTCTCTAAAAATTACCGAATACTTCAGTTGGTAAGTTTCAAACTCCATACTAGAAAATCGAATCAGTAAAAAAAGAATATTCTACGTTACAATATCATACGTGATCGAATAAGGCAACACGCTTCCAAATTCCAACGATTTCATGACCAGGTTAAAGGAAGCTTCATTATACATGTTAAATTAAAACTCACGTTGTTTAAATAATTAGACATCTCAAGAGTTATAGTACTATATATTAATACAAAATACGATTTCATACATCAAAAAGAAAGTACTATATATTAATACAAAATACGATTTCATACAGCAAAAAGAAAATACAATATACGATACGGATCAATCGATCGGTTCCAACGATACGAGTAAAAGTATCAAGGAAATGAATAGACAAAACAGGTGACAGTCAGTACTGTTTTGTTAATTAGGCATGCGATGCACGATCAAATTATGAAATAATTAAAGAATTTTTTTGTTTTGTTAAAGAAATAACTAAGGAAATGATAGATCAAAGAGGGTTCTATTGAAATTTTACTACCCATCGTGTCACCATCTTCATTACGCACGTTCACGCTCACTCACTATTTGGAATATTAATTCTTGATATGAGTATCTCATATTTTGCTTATGCACGTAAATGATATTATATTATATATACACGTAAATTTATCCAAATTCTGTATTTGAATTGAGTACTCTCACTGCACCTCTGTTTGTCCAAATGCCATACAATTAGGAAATTAGACTGAATAACCATAAAAAACTTAAAATTAATAAAATAATTATATTGAGGCTTTAGTTAGAGTATAGGGTGAATAATATGTAATATTGCCAAATTGCCTTTATGAATGATAGAAAATTCACCATACTATATAAATAATCATAAAATATAATATCAACATGAACTATAATAGTATTGACTAGGCCTAGGCATAAAAACCGGACCCAAAGAACCGAACCGAACCGAACCGAATTAGAAAGAACCGAACCGAATCGGAACCGACCTAAATATCCGAATGGGTCCTATATTTTTATATCCGAAAACCCGGAACCGAACCGGGAACCGAATGGATACATTAAATACCCAAAATATAATTATATATCCAAAACATTTGTTGTATTTATATTTTAAATAACTTAAATACTCAAAATTGCAATTATAAACCAAATATATTAGTTATGTTTAGAACAAAATAACTAAAATACTCAAAATATTTGAAAATCTTTAGTTATATTTATCAAATTCTAATTATTTTAGAAATTGTTTAGATAATTTGGATATCCGGAACCGACCCGGACCCGAACGGAACCGAACCAAACCCGAACTAAAAAAGCAAAATACCCGAATGGGTTCTATTCTCTAAAACCGAACTATCCAAACCCGAAAAAAACCGATCCGAACCCGAACGGATATCCGAATGTCCATGCCTAGTATTGACTATGTCATAGCATTCTATTTACTACAAAAATATAAACTTATTATTTTATGTCTCTCTCATGCCTCCCTTTTCCTCCTTCTCTGCTTCTTCCCTCTCTTCGTCGATCTCTCTCCCTCTTTTCCTTCCTCTAGAGATAGAAAAAGATGTTTGAACAAAATTTATTAATTTGTACTATTTTACTAAAACGAAATTATACCAAAATGTTATTTCAAATTGAGTGTATATAGTATAGAACGCATGTATAAAACGATATTTAACATTTATACTATTTCCGATTGCGTGTATATAGTATAGTACGCTAGCGTGTTGAAGGATAAAAAAGAGAAAAGTTAGGATTTTGGATTATTGAGTTTATTATATATATACTATGATTATATTCTAAATTTTACTGTGTAATATGATTAGTTAGCGAATTACCCTATATGTTGATAATGTCTTTTTTTGGATGAAGAGTTTTCTTACATTTTAAATACAAAGGGAATCAAACGCTAACCATAAATCGAACCTTTCTCGGGCTGAGTAGGAGAGTACGTAACATATAAGGACAATATGACCCCACTTGGCCACATCAATTCTAGTCCGAAAACTGGATTGAAAAAATATTTTTGTCTTAATATGTCAAAATTTCATCAACAAATATACTTTGATATCCTCATTACATTTTTTTTTTTTTTTTTTTTGGCATTTGGCATATTATCTTTAGATGAATGAGGTTTTGTTTAATCTATATATATAAGTCACTGTTATTGGGTTATTTTTTCATGGGTAGCAAAGTTACTAGAAAGCAATCACCGGTTTTGGTGACGATACAAGGAATTATTACATACTTGTCACTTGAAGACCCACATGAATATTTTTATATATGCCATGTGGTGCGTACTTAATGTTCTAATTATAAATTAAATAATAACAAATGTCGATATAATATAAATCCTACCATTGGCCTCTCTGCTCTCACACCAAATCTTCATCACATTCATAGTCTCTACTCTCTACAATCAGGTAATCCCTCTCTCGCTAGTTTTTCTCTCTATGTGTATCATGATGTATGTACCTTATCTGCTTTGTGAAAAACTGAAAATCGATCAAACAATTGACCTTTTCCTATCTCAATCGCTTTTTGTTTTGTTATTGTTTCATAATCATTGACTTTTGATCGCCCTGAGGTTCGAGATTGTTATTATTATAGTTTACCAAAGCAAAAACCGGATTGGCATAGACCGGTTAGTTAGAAGTTAGAACTGAAACCGGATATATTAACTGAGTTGTGGAATTTGGTCGACACAGCTGTTAATTACATTTAGCAGCTATTAACTAGTACAAAAATGGTCAAGAAAAAATACACTCTTATTGGTTGGGTATATAAACTTATAGTAAATATACGGAACGGGTAACTGAAGCGACGATGTCTTGGGACGATGGACAGCACGCGAAGGTGACGAAAGTGCAGCTTACGTACGATGACGTCATCTACTCAATCCAGGTCACGTACGCCGGAACCACCCTTCAATCTCAGCGTCGCGGCTCCGTTGGGCCCAAATCCGCCGAGGTTAGCTAAAACAATCCCATGTTTTTACAAGTTTTAATTTGTAAACTTCTCTGTAACATCATTAATAATAATAACTTTTAATTTATCATTTTCATACTATATATAAATCAGTTTACTTTGGGACCGGACGAGTACGTTACCGCTCTTTCTGCGTACGGCAAAACGTTGAGCACTCAAGACGTTATAACGTCGTTGACTTTCACAACCAACAAGACGACTTATGGACCCTACGGAAACAAATCCGGTTTCCAGATTTCTGCTCCGGAGGCCACCGGTAAACAGATCGCCGGTTTCCTTGGTACCAGCGGCAGTGTTCTCAACTCCATCGATGTTCACTACGCTCCCGTACCCACCGGATCTGGCACGGAGGGAACCGGAACCGGCGGAACCGAAACTGGTGGAAGTGGAACTGGTGGAACCGGCGGAACTGATGGAACTGGCGAAACCGGTGGAACCGGCGGAACTGGTGGAACTGGAGGAACCGGTGGAACTGGGGAAACCGGCGGAACTGGGGAAACCGGTGGAACCGGAGGAACTGGCGGAACTGGCGGAACTGGAGGAACTGGTTCAGGTAGCGGATCAGGGGCCCAGAAATTGGATGCACAAGGTGGCACAGGAGGAACCGCATGGGACGACGGATCCGAGCACGACGGCGTAACGAAGATATACGTAAGATCCGGTGCGAATGGCATTCAATACGTCAAGTTCGACTACGTGAAAAGCGGACAGCCGAAACTAGGAGCTCTCCATGGTGTGCAGGGTACTAGAGGTTCAACGCGAGAGGTAAATAAACTAAATATGTTTTAATTTTTTGTTTTCCCTCTAATCGATTTTTTACTAATCTTGTGAATCCATGCAGATTGTGATTAACCATCCGGACGAGTATCTGGTTTCCGTCGAGGGTTGGTATGATTCCTCCAATCTCATCTTGGGAATCCAATTCAAAACTAACCAAAAGACTTCTGATTACATCGGCTATGAATTCGACGGTACTGGTACTAAGTTTACTCTCCAAGTTCAAGACAAGAAGATCATCGGTTTCCACGGTTTCGCCAGCGACCATCTCAATTCCATCGGAGCTTATTTTGTTCCATTAGCCTCCACAACCCCTCCTTCGGTTCCCCCGAAGAAGCTTGAAGCCAAAGGTGGTGAGACAGGAGCTGTGTGGGACGATAGTCATCACGACAATGTTAAAAAGGTGTATGTAGGACAAGGCCAAGATGGTGTATCAGCTGTCAAGTTTGAATACACAAATGGTTCTCAAGTGGTTATTGGAGTTGAACGTGGGAAATCCACAATGCTAGGATACGAAGAGGTATGTTTAACAACAACAAAAACAGATTATTGGTTTTCCCTTTTTTAAGCTATATATGTGAAACTAGTTTTAATCCGTAATGTTTTCACCTTGTGCAGTTTGAGCTTGATTCAGATGAATACATTACCTCCGTGGAAGGCACCTACGACAAAATCTTTGGGACTGACAGTGCTGTAGTGACGATGCTTAGGTTCAAGACTAACAAGAAAACAGCTGGACCGTTTGGGCTTGAAGCTGGCACGCCTTTTGTATTCAAGGAGGAAGGTTACAAGATTTCAGGGTTCCATGGACGAGCTGGTGAGGCTATTAATGCTATCGGAGTTTATTTAGCTCCACTAGGCACCACCTCTTTGACTCCTGCAAAACCAACCAAGAAATTAGAAGGATTTGGTTCTGAGGGAGGAACTTTATGGGATGATGGTGCTTTCGACGGCGTAAGGAAAGTGTCTGTAGGACAAGCCCAAGACGGTATTGGAGTGGTCAAGTTTGTGTATGACAAAGGATCTCAAGTTGTAGTAGGAAACGAACATGGAAAAACTACAATGCTTGGATTTGAAGAGGTACACTTGATTTAGTTCTTGTTTTCTCTTTTAACCATATGCCTTTTTTCTCTTCTGACTTAATTTACATTTTTGTTTCGTTTTGGGCTCATTCAAATTGCTGCAGTTTGAGCTTGACTATCCAAGTGAATACATTACGGCAGTGGACGGCACCTACGATAAAATCTTTGGGAGTGACTCAGCGGTCGTTACCATGCTTAGGTTCAAGACTAATAAGCAAACAGCTGGTCCCTTTGGGCTTGAAGCTGGAACACCCTTCGTACTCAAAGAGGAAGGCCACAAGATCGTTGGGTTCCATGGAAGCGCCGGTGATCTGCTTCATAAATTTGGAGTTCACGTCCTTCCCATCACCAACTGATCGTGGAGATATTGAATCTTTCACATCTCTTGATGGTCTTTGAACTTTGAATAAGTTGATTCTACTTTTTCCTTTCTGTTCGTTTTCTGCTTCAGTGTTTCAAGTCTTCTCTTTTGTCTTGTTGTTATGTCTTTTGATGAATTTGTGATCCACTTTCAATAAAAGGAAGTTGTTCAATTATTTTCCTAGTTCCTTTAATTATCCCTTATATATATTTAGCACTCCATAGAAACAAGAGGGTTTGTTAAAATCAAAATAGAAGCAAACCTCCTTTATTTAGATAACCAAGAAGCAACACACACTTACATTAAGCTTGAAACAAACCAAATACAACATATACCATACAACTCCATAAACTCACAAGATAATCTTTATTCAAACTCTCCAAGCATATCTGATTGGTTCTGCATCAGTTGGCTATGGGCGCCACTTTGACTCCGATTTTGTAAAGAAAGTCACCAGCTTGTCCATAGAACCCAACGATCTTGTGATCTTTCTTCTCCAGCACGAATTCAGTTCCCGACTCGAGTCCAAACGGGATAGACGTTCTCTTGTTTGTTGTGAACTTAAGCGAGATGATTGCGGGCGCGTCAACTCCATAAACCTTGTCATAGTAGCCCGTCACGGCCGTGACATACTCACCAGCTTCAAGCACAAACTGCACGTTTTGCAACCAATTCAATATTCAAGAACTCAAGAACTCAAGAAGAAGAGAAGATTTGAAAAAATGAATTCAAGAAAACAACCTCTTCTGCTCCAAGCAACGACTTCTTCCCGTGATCGCTTCCAAGGACAGGCTTTGAAGCCTTTTCATAGTCAGCTTTGAAATAAGTCACACAAGAGTCACCTTGTCCTACATATATCTTCTTCACACCGTCGTGAACACCATCGTCCCATGCAACTCCAGCGTCTCCGCCTTGTGCTGGAATAGTATTGGAAGGAGTCAATGGTGTGGATGATTGAGCTACATAAGCTCCTAGAGAATGGATCACATCACTCGCACTTCCATGGAATCCAACGATTTTGCCGCCTCCTAGCTCAGCTTCTTGGCCAGAGGCCATTCCAAAGGGCTGAGAAGTTTTCCCCTTGAATGTACTGAAGATAAGAGCCGTGATGATCTCTGTCGGTGTTCCAAAGAGTTTCTCATAGTAAACTTTCACAGATGTAATGTAGTCCTCCGGATCAAGCTCAAACTGCAAGAAAAAACAATAGAACCATCAACAATTTTCTTGATTTGAATTTAATAAAAATAGGACCTTTTTGAGCAATTTCAAGAATACAAAAATCTATGTACCTCCTCTGTTCCAAGTAATGTCTTCTTCCCATGCTCAAGTGATACAATTTTCCCATCTTTCTCGTAATCAAACTTGACATAAACCACACCAGAGTCACCTTGTCCAACATACACTTTCTTGACATTTTCGTAAACACCACCATCGTCCCATAGCTCTCCTCCACGGCCACCTTGTGCTTCCAATTTGGTTGGACCACCTGACCCTGGTGGAGTCACTGGCGTTGTTGATGGAGTTATATAGGCTCCAAGAGAATGAATAGCATCACCCGCACTTCCATGGAATCCGACGATTTTGCCGCCTCCTAACTCAGATTCTGTTCCAGAAGCTAATCCAAAAGGCTGAGAAGTTTTGCCTTTGAATGTCTTGAAGATAAGAGCCGTGATTATCTCTGTTGATGTTCCAAAGAGTTTCTCGTAGTAAAGTTTCACAGATGTAATGTAGTCTTCCGGATCAAGCTCAAACTAGCAAAACAAAAATCAATTAATGACAAGAAAACTCCCTTGGATCATTTGTCAAACGTATTTAACAAAAACAAAAAAATAAAAATTGTATACCTCCTCTGTTCCAAGAAGTGTCTTCTTCCCATGTTCATGTGATACGATTTTGCCGTCTTTCTCGTAATCAAACTTGACGTAAACCACACCAGAATCACCCTGACCGACATACACTTTCTTGACCTTCTCATAAACACCACCATCGTCCCATTCCCCTCCTCCACGACCACCTTGAGCTTCCAACTTTTGTGCCATCTTTCCTTCTTAACCTAAATTAGTTATCACCCATTTTATAAACTATGTGAGTATAAATATACGAAGACCATAGATTAAAGATCCGTGAGAACAGACACTACTCAAGGATTTTGTGCTGATCATATTAGGGAAACACGCGCATCGTTGCCAACGACCACACCGAAAAAGGGATAATGATGAAACTAATCTACTACAATACTTTCAGTAGATTATACACTCGTAGATTCACTTTCCTTTAAAGATATTCATCAAAATAAAATAAATAAAAAACTTGTAAGATAACGATTACTAAAAGAAATAATAAAAAAGGGGAGTAAGTGGGAAGAGAGAAATATAACCTTTCAGTGTGAGAAATTGAGATGAAGATTGAATGAATGAATGGCTTGATGTTTGGGATGTTGGTGTAAATATAATATACTTTTGAATACGGACATGACTATAAAAAAAAAAAATGATAACCACTTTCTTGTTTCTTGTTTTTTTTTGTTGTTGTGACCCTTCGAATTGAACTAACTCGTGCTTCACGAGGGAGGAAAACTTTTATTAGTTAGGAATGTGTACCAAACATAATGAGCCGGACACTGAACATATTTTTTTTTTTTTGTTAAACACTGTACGTATTATTTTTGCAAGACAAAGAAATAAAATATCGTTTAAAAGTTAAATTATTAAGGATTAATAAAATTTGTATATAGAAACCCGAAATTCGAACAAGTAATTAAAAATCTCCCTAAAACATGTAAAAATAATTGTGAAAGCATCATTGGCCAAGAGAATAAGATCTTTGATATCTAAGATTCAAATCTCAAGTGCAAGAAAATAATGAATACTTGGACTAGAGATTTTTAAATTGTGAATTTTTACTGTCCTTTTTTTTTTAATTTATGAGTGTGGCATGCATTGAGAGTGATTTTATGGACTTTGAGAAATTTTAGGAAATAAAAAATATGATTAGTAAAACTTTTTTTTTGTCAACATTTTATTTCATTAAACGTAATTAAATCAAAGTATTCAAGAGGGCAGAGCACCCTTATAAATATTTAAAAAATATTAACTGGAAATCAAAGTATTAGTAAAACTATTAACTTTAAAAACTGTAATTCATTATAAATATTTTAAAATGTTAATAGTATAATCCCCAAGTAACCCTTATAAATTGTTCGTCGTTTTTTTCTATAACCGGAAGATTTTGAACAAAAAATCAGACTAATCTTCAAAATTTGTGAAAAAATTAAAACATTAAAAGTTATTTATTGTATTAAAATTGAATTGCTGCGAGATAATTAGAATTTATCTGCAATGAACTATATATAAATTGTCATTTAGTATTTCAAAGATTAGGTTATGAAAAAAATACGAGAAAAAAAAAAGATTTGTTATATTACTATATGTATGTCTAAAATTTCACTTCACGTCCATTTAAAAAAATAACATGTTACGGAAAAATAAAATCATTAGTTCCATAATAGTTAGATCAAATGTAAAATCGCCCCAAATATATGCATGTAAAATACGTGCCAAAATACTGACTTCTTCTTTTTTGTCAAGAATAGTTTTTAAAAAAAATTCTTTATATAAATGTCTCTTTTCATAACTTTTTTTTTTCCTAGAGATGAAAGAAATAAGAGACGATGGATATGGTTCGTGCGTGGCATTTGAATTATGAGAGCACAGAGCACAATGGCCCCCATGAGTCCATGACCCCCATTAATCACGTTTTACTGAAACTCTAACGACCATTTTCTCTCTCCCCCCATCAATTGTAACCACGAAACCGTTTCAAGTACTCGTTTTTCACGTGAGTTTTATATATATATATATATATATATTCAGCTTTGGTTTCGACGTTCCTTTCTTCCTAGAGATCGCATCTGATTGAGTTCTCTTATGCATCTGTGCATGATTTGTTTCTCTATAATGATTGGTTATCTTCCACAAACGCTACTACTCTTTCAGTTTCACTTAAATAAAATAAAGTGTACCCCATTATAAGATAAGAAAACGTTGAATAATTTGCCCATTTTGGGTACTCTTAATCTCAATAATCCACTTCGAATCATGCATATCAACAAAAGAAAAAGAAAAAATCTAATGTGAATTTTCTTTATAATTATTTGACTGTCTTATTTAAACAATTTTTTTTTGTCATTTGGTAGTTCCATTTATCACTGCAAGTAAATATTACCTTTTTATAATTTACACTTACATGTGGATGTGAAATCCGACACGCTTAGAATAGAAAGATTTGTGATTGAGCTCGAAATCTTCTTTATAAATGAACAAGAAACCAAAATAAAATATCAGGAAAAAAATGAATAGCTAGTTGGACGGAATCTATCGGAATACAGTAGAATCGCTTAGAAAAATTGTGAATCCCTTTCTATACCACACCTCTCTTTTATACCTTCATTCCTATATCCTAACGATATCCATGTATTACTCATGCTGTCTGACTCGGTCGTTTTGAAATCAAGTTTGGTTTCCATGGGAATGGCGATAAGTACCGGGATTCTCATTACGATGCGTTATTCTTTCGTGGGCCGAATCAAAAGTTAGAATACGACACCTACAGTGTGAACTGTGTGATACATGTTCTACTTATTACCCAAATATTCTTTTTTTTTTATGTGTGTGCAAGCCCAAATATTCTTCTTTCTATACATAATATTTGGGGCAGGACCATGCGGGCCTACTACAAAAGGATCACGTCAACGTACGTAATTAGCATTTGCAGTTTTGCACGATGCCACGATCCAATAAACTTGCAAAAGAAAAAGGAAAAGCCTTTTATCGTTTTTTTATCTCTCTCCTCTCGATTTCGCAAATTAACTAAATTAAATAATGGAAGCCTGTCTATATCATTAAAAACCTTGCTCCGATTGGTAAGTACCGTGAATGTATGCTGTTATGGTATACTTTTTACCTGTAAAGATTTTAGTTTAAAAACTGTGATGGTTGATCCACCAAAAAAACTGCGAATGTTAATTTGAATATTTCTGAAAGTCTAATTGTTAACAAAAAATGTAACTGTTACTTTAAATTGGTAAAACGAATTTCAAAACATAAAAATTATGAAGAATTTGAAACATATGACGACAAATTGAATAAATTGACACAAATTAATATGCTAAAATCAAAATATATTGCCATATGTATTTAAATTATTATGGTCAAAATTATTTTATCAATAATAAAATTTGAATATTTAGTTATTAACATAAACTTAAGGATTTTAATTGTTTTTACAATATTAATCTTGGATCAGTCGCGTAAGGAGACCTGTACACATGTGACCATGTCCTTAATCGACGTGCTTAAAGCGTGATAATGTATTTTATAAGCTTATGTTACTATATCAATATAAATAAAGACCACGAGACCCACGAGTCGCCAATTGCAAGATTAAGATTAGGGTTTCGAAAACATAAATTAGAACACATGATTTGTTCGTTGATTTCCTTGAATTCTGTAAAAAAATCATCGACGTACAAAATAGTTACAGAATAATTAGTTCATAGTTTCAAACTCCATGTTAGAGAATCGAATCAGTAAAATGCCGTATTCTACGTTACAATATCATACTTTTGATCGAATCAGAGATCCAAAGTTCGATCGATTCCAACGATACCAAGGAAATAAAATAGCATGTGACAGCCAACACTCAAACCGCCGTTTTGATTCTCGTCCAAACTCACCAACGCCGGACCTCAACCTCTCTCCCTCCTTTTCTTCTCCTGTTGTGTCTCTATTCTCCTTCTTTTCTTCTCGTATATGTTAAAGACATTTTTGTTCAAAAAACCAAAATAAAGAGGTTACATTACATTTTTAATGCAAAATGTCAAAATGCTACTGAAGCATATAAAATTTCAAAAAATGGAACATTTCATATAATCCCTTTATTTATTTTCCCTGAGTAGGAAAGTTTTACAAGAAAGCTATCAACTATTTTGTGATACGTACGGGAGATTATTATATACTCGTGGAGCACATGGACATTTTTATGCTAGCCATGTGATGTGAAATAGTAACTAAGCTCGTATATATAAATCCCTCCATTACCCTTTCTTATCTCACACCAAATCTTCATCAGAAATCATCAAATTCATATATATAGTCTCTGCAATCAGGTTCTCTCTCTCTCTCTCTCTATATATATATATATATATATATGTATATTTACCTATCTGCTTTCTCAAAATTGATTTTCGTATCTTAATTGCTTTTACCCTTTTATGTTTTTTGTATTTTTGTTAAAGACCTATTGTTTCATAATCAAATTGACTTTTGATCGCATTAATATTGCTCTACATTGTTATCATTAAGTATAGTAGTAAAGTTAGTTTACCAAGAAAAAACCGGAATGGTATTGATTGCATCGGATTTCCGACACATATGAGCTAGAACTGGAACCGGATTTATTAACGTTTGATTTTCGTCTATAATACTATGAAGCTGTTATTGCATTAAGTAGCTATTAGTAAGATCAAATTAAAAAAAAAAAACTAATTTCAAATTGGTTGGTTTAAGTAGACGAACAGGTAAACAGAAGCCGATCGACGATGTCTTCCTCTCACGTACCCGGTTCTGGTGTCCAGAAATTGGATGCAAAAGGCGGCAAGGGAGGCTCGGCATGGGACGATGGATACGATCACGACGTCGTGACGAGGATAATCCTTGGGTCCGACGTGAGTGGCGTTTTAAACCTCAAGTTCTACTATGACAAAGACCTGCTCGCCCCTCGGGAAAATTATTATATCGGTTATATGAAGATGGTAAGCTAAAAGGTTTCCTTAAAATTATTATATCGGTTATATTCGAATTGTTTATGGAAAAGATGTTACATTCTGGGCAGATTGATATTAAGCATCCCGACGAGTATCTGATTTCCGTTGAGGGTTGGTTTGATTCCTCCAACGTCATTCGGGGAATCAAATTCATAACTAACCACCAGACTTCTCGTGTATACGGACATCATTTCGAAGGTGGTGATGGTACTGAATTTGCTCTCCAAGTTCAAGGCAAGAAGATCATCGGGTTCCACGGTTCCTCTGCCACTCATCTCCATTCCATTGGAGCTTATGTCGTTCCAATCCCTCCCAAGATCCCGGAAGCTGTGTCTGTGTGGGACGATGGAATGCACGCGGAGGTGAAGCGAGTGCAGCTTACTTACGAAGATGACGTCATCTACTCAATCCAGGTCACGTACAACGGAGCCGCCCTTCCATCTCAGCTTCACGGCTCCGTTGGGCACAAATCTGACGAGGTTAGTGAGAGAAAAAAAAAAATTTAAAAAAGAAAAAGAAAAAAAAAGGAAGCAAATGCCATAGTAATTTCTGCCACCTTTTATGTTGAACATATATTTTCATATAATCATCAGTTCACTTTGGAATCGGACGAGTACATAACGGCTCTTTCTCGTTACCGCGAAACGTTGGGCTCGCAAAAGGTTATAACGGCGTTGACTTTCACGACGAACAAGACGACTTATGGACCGTACGGAAACAAAGCCCGTCTCCAGAGTTCTGCTCCGACCGTTGGTGATAGTATGGATGGTACGCCAATTACACTCCAAGTTCCAGGCGAGAAGATCATCGGTTTTCGAGGTTCCTCCGGCACCCATCTCAATTCCATTGAAGCTTATTTCGCTCCAATAGACACTACAACTCCTCCACCAACACCAGCCGGGAAAATACCAGCGGTTGGTGAAGATGGAGGAACTCCATGGGATGATGTTGATTTCGATGGTGTGAGAGCAGTGTATGTCGGACAAGGCGAACTCAGCGGTCAAGTTCGTGTATGACAAAGATGCTCAGGCTGTAGAAGGACATGAACATGGAGAACTTACGGGTATGGGATACGAAGAGGTACATTTTAGTTCTTGCTTTCGCTTTTGTCTTTTAACAATATATATTTTTTCTCTCTCTGAAATAATAATTCCAATTTTGTTTTGTTTTGGGTTCCTTTAACTGCAGTTTGTGCTTGACTATCCAAACGAATACATCACGGCAGTGCAAGGCACCTTCGATAAGATCTATGGTAGTGAGCCCGTTGTCATTACTATGCTTAGGTTCACGACTAATAAGCGAACATCTAAGCCATTTGGATTTGAAGTTGATGGTAAGCTTGATGGTGTTGACAAACACTTCCAACTCAAAGAGGATGGCAAGAAGATCGTTGGGTTTCATGGAAGTGCAGGTGAGTTTCTTCACAAAATTGGAGTCCATGTCCTTCCCATCACCAACTGATCGTGGAGATCTGTGAAGTTTTCACACTTTGTGTTCCCTCTCTTGATGGTCTGTGAACTTTGAATAAGCTGGATTCCTACTTTTTCTGGTTTCTGTTTGTTTTCTGCTTCAGTGTTTCAAGTCTTCTCTTGTGTTGTTGTTATGTCTTTGATGGATTTGTGATCCAACTTTAATAAAGGAATCTATTCCAGTTATTTCCATGGTTCCTTGAATTTTATATCAAAAGGTTTAAAAAATCACAAGGAAGAGGCCTCTTATATTTAGATTGCCAAGAAAGAAAGGAGGTCTCTTCCTTGCTCATTCCTTTTTTTTTCCTTTACATTATATGGTTGTTTGAAATTCAAGCTATGACGGCGAAACCAGAGCCTTGCATTAGGTTTAAAAAATAAGGCAATGGCTTAAGGTCAAAAAAGTGAAATTTAAGGCCACATTTAAAAAAAAAAAAAATAAAGGCTTATGTATAACGTACATATCTGTTTGAGAAATCCATAATATTAAACATTTTATTGTCACAAAATAATTTGGCTATTATTTAGAGAAAAAATTAGTTAAAAAAACTCGAATATGTGAATTTGATTAATGATTTTATTGAAAAAGTCAAAGCAAAATTGTGATTCATTTTTTATGATATAAAAAAAAATATTATCATTATATTGTATATTTTTACATAATATTATAGTTTCTTAAATTTACTTTAGTTTAAAAGCAAGGACCACATTTTGTATACTTACCTTAAACCTTTATCTATTTAGGCACTGCGCGAAACATATGACAGAAAGTGGTCAAAGACGTTCGAGTCAATTACAATATCATCATATTATCATCAATCGGTTACAACGACCTGAGTACCAATGAAATAAAATAACACGTGACAAGCCAACACTGTATTGTTTATTTAGCCATGCGATGCACGAGCAATTTATCAAATCATTAAGGAGATCAATAATATCAACCCACTCAACTTCAACTTTTTATTTTGGTTTCTTTAGTTTTTTTACGGCAAAAACTCCGTACATTAATGAACACGTAGGAAACAGGGTCACCTCACCTCGAGAGAGAGAGAGCCAATCCGACATTATTATAAATCAAAAAAGGTTTGATTGGATTATATGTCAACTATCAAATCATTTTCAACCTTTACTTATCAAAAAATACAGATCATGCAGATCAAGTAAAACAAACACAAATCAAGCAGATCAGATTAAATGCAGATCAATAAATAATTATATTATATTAAATAGTATAATAATATAATAAATACAGATCAACCAGATAATTTAGATCAAGCAGAACAAACGCAAATCTAGCCGATCAAACAAATTAACCGAATTATTATATTCGATTAAACGTTAAAAACATATAAATGATGTAAATTAAATATCTAAAACAAAAAATTCAATTTTATATATAAACGATAAATATAACTGTTTTAATAAATACGGTTAAAATGTAAGTATTATCTAAAAATTAAATATGATTACAACATACGATGAAAATTTTAAAATAAAATACGATTACAACATAAGATTCAAATTAAAAAAATTAAAATTACTACAAAGTATTTTTATCTGCCCATAATGTATTTGCAATAATTTCCCTGATGTTTGCCATAAGATCTCCTTGTCCTATTTCTGCTTCTTCCATATCACTTGGTTCAACCAGAGAACTAGTGTTGTCAATCTCTGTATGTCTCATTGTATCAGCAAAATCCTCATCTGAAAAATTTGAAATTCTAATAAAATTATGTAATCCCATTGTCGCCATTACCACTCTTTTTTGAACATGCATATCATATCTAGGAAACTCACAAAGAATCCTCCATTTTTTCTTCCAAACTCCAAATGTCCTCTCAATCACAGAACGTAAAGATGCATGATATCGATTAAACAACTCTTGTTTGTTCCTGGGAGGAGGACCACTCTCGAACTGTGACATATGATACCTAACAACCACGTTTCGTGAAGATCTATAGGGAGCCAAAAAACCTTGTTTATTTGGATATCCAGAATCGACTAGATAATACTTATCGACTGGAGGTAAAGGAAAGTCGGAATTACTATCTTGCGCCATTGTGAGGACAGTTGTATCATGACATGAACCTGGTGCTCCATTCCAAACATATGTGAATAACATATTCAAATCACATATCGCCATTATATTAAACGATGTTATATTGTGCCGGTTCCAGTACATTCCTTGTATTTCAGGCTTCACTTTAACGCAAACATGAACTCCATCCATGGCTCCAACAAAACCACCAAAATATGGCCAGTATGTTACATCCATTACTAGTCGTTCGGGAATCCGTCTTAGCTCTTGCGTCGTCGGAGTCTTGATATAATCACAAGCAAGTAACTCAGTCGCCCTAAGCACTTCAAAAAATTTCCGATTCACTGTCTCTTGCGTTCTTCCAAATCGTAACCCAACATCTCTCTGAACTTCGTTATGTCCACATATCCGTAGAAACATGGCCACACTCTCTTCAACGCTTACATTTAATGTTGGTTGTAAACCGTAACTCGTTTGCAATTTATCACACAATGTTTGAAAAACACCAAGTGACATTCGTAATAGTTGAAGACAAGCATCATTATCTTCTTGTAATCGACACCAAATATTTCTCCATCCCAAACCGCCATCAGTTTGGGCTGGTCCTCTTTCAAAATATCGATTGTAGTAACTTAATGATGGTTGAATTATTAACTCTTCAAACTGCTCGTTTTCCAAATTCCACAACTCAATTCTCTCCTCGTAACTTAGATTCTGGACACCATGTGATCGCAACTGACATATACGAAAAGCCTGAAAATTTGTAAACATGAGATAAAAATTAAATCAAATTTGTAACCACGAGATAAAACTTAAGCCAAATTGATATGAAAATACAATGTTCAATAATGCATAATACATAATGGATATTATTAAACCATACAGTGAAACATAACATAATTATTAATAACAAAATACAAGTACTACTAAACTAATCTTCGCCTCCTGAATCACTTTGATGACTTTCATTTAAATTTAGTCCTTTTTTGTTTCCCCAAATGTTGAATAATCCTCCAACTCTGCGCGTTCTTGGTATTCGTGCATCTGAAGAATCATTTCTGAAACCAAATTCTGGTGATACTCCCCTGTGAACGTTTGCCGAAGTACGACCTTCTTCTTCTAGTGAAACTCCTGGTCGACCATTCGTTGTAGTTTGTACTTCAGTTCCCAATGAAAATCCGTGTTGAACATTTGTCGGAGGAATCCATCGTGCAGCATTAGGTGATGAGCCCCATTGTTGGTTATGTGGTGATGAACCCCATTGTTGGTTATGTGGTGATGAACCCCATTGTTGGACATTTGATGATGAACCCCAATGTTGAACATTTGATGATGAACCCCACTGTTGAGCATTTGGAGGTGTACCCCACTGTGGAATATTAGAAGATGAACCCCATTGTTGAGTATTTGGAGGTGTACCCCATTGTGGAACATTTGATGATGAACCCCATTGCTGAGCATTTGGAGGTGTACCCCATTGCTGAGCACTTGAAGGTGTACCCCATTGCTGAGCACTTGGAGGTGTACCCCATTGTTGAGCAGTTGGAGGTGCACTCCATTGTCCACCTGAAGTTTGACCCCATGAATTATTGCCTCCAGAAGATGGATTACCAGAAAAAAAACCACCTAAATTTGGACTCCCCGAATTTTGACCTGAGGCTAACCGCTTTCCAACAAACTCGCTGTCTCGTGTATATCCAGTGAGAGCTTGTAAAAATTGCAGCTTATCTTCGATAGTGTTTTCAGCTCTGTCAATGAAGTACTTACGCCAAAATCTGTCAGCTTTTAATTCTTGAATGCATGCCCAATAAAAGTCAGTGTTCTTTGGAACCTCCATCGATTCAAATATCTTGAGAGCCATGTCGCATTCATCGTAATCCTCTTGATCAAAAAAATTTGGGCGCAGTTGTTGTAAACTTTGGCGTTGAAACTCTCTAAAACCATCCATGGTATCTGTTAGAGTTGTCTGAAATGATTGTTTTCTACGACCTCCTCTTGAACCATTTCTGGCAGAAGCTCGTGAGCTTCCCGCAACTCTATTTGTACCACTTTCACGTCTTAATCTTCCTTGCTGTGGAGCTCTGGAAGCAGAATTCTGAAACGGATGACCCGGTGGAGAATTTTGACGCATGGATTCACGGATAAACTCATTTGAAGGTCGTGTTTCATCATCAATGTTAACACGATACACCTCTTCATTTTCTTGTGTCTCTGGAACTTGAGTTTCTGGCATACCATCACCATATGTTTCCGAATTCAGATAACCTTCATCATTAGCTATGCCCTCGTTCATCATTTCTTCTCTTCTTTGGTTCGCAGAGTATTGAGATTGCGACTGGACGTCATATAATTTGAAACAACGTTGCATAATATCCCAAAACTCTGGTGGTTTTCGTTTAAACGATTTTATAATTTTACAAACCTGTCAACAAAATTATTAAAATTTTGTTTAACAAAGTTTTCATATTCGTAAAATTACTTAACATATTTTAGGTGTGGTAAAGATTAAAAGTACTTACTTCACGATCTTTCCACCATGAATCAGATGCCGATATCACGAATGTAACAGGATCAACCGCGATGCCCGTAGACCTTTGCATAAGACTCATATACTTCTTGTACTTTCTTTTCATTTGATCAAGTTTTTCTCTCAAGAACTTGTAGTTTATATCAAGATTGAACTCTTGGTTGAACTTTTCAACCATAAACTCTTTACCAAGTAGGGACGGATCTTTTAAACGATAATTAATCATGGCAAGTGCTTGGTCGTACAACTCAAGAAGTATTTTTTCTCGTCTATGATCCCATTTCAGATGGTCTTCGCTCTATAAATTTTAAAATTTTGTAAATGTATTATTCACCTAACCTCTAACAAAACTATAGCATTTAAATATAAAAGTAAGCATCTTACCCGTGCTGATGTTTCTGTATGACGAGTATTAGAATTCACGTTTTGTCCACGAGACGCCATATCTACAAATTTAAAAATGATATTAATTTAATAGAAAAATGTTTATAAAATAGCCTTTTTTAAAAAAGAATCCAAAATAACGCAGTGATTATTAAAATATATTATTGAAAACAAATTTGTATTATTAATGTCCATTTATAAATTAAACTTCAACTTCTAAGAACATATATGTTTATCTTTTTTTTTTGCAGCATAAAAACATATATATTTCTCTATTGATCTAAATGATAGAAAATTATAAAAAAGTAAATACTACAACATAAACCTCAACTTATCTTTTAACATATTAAAATTTTAAACATAAACCTCAACTTATCTTTTAACATATTAAAATTTTAATTATTCATTAAAACATAACTAATTCACAATAAATTTAGCATATAACTTTAACTATCTTACTATTGAAAATAAAAATAAAAAAAAGATACCTTGATTTTGAGAATTTCTTTGATGAATGTAGATATATAAGGCAATCTGAAAAATAAAAATAAAAACTAATTAAATAAAAAATAAAAATGCATGCATGTGTTATAATATATATGTATGGAACAAATAAAATTTTATACTAGATATTTCATTGTGTAAAAATATTAAATGATTATAAAATAGCTATTTAATTTTATAAATATATGAAATCAAAATATGAATTATCAAGTAACATGCATGAATTTATTAAACTAATTTATATGAATATTATAAGATAACAATTATTTTTTGTAAACAAATTTTTATTCATTGAAACAGAACTACTTCAAAATACCGTTAGTATATAACTAATGAAACACAATTTTTTTTTTTAACTATCTTACAATTAAAAGTAAATATAAAAATAAAGATACCTTGATTTGGAGAATTTCTTTGATGAATGTAGATATATAAGACAACCTGAAAAATAAAAAATAAAAAACTAATTAAATAAAAGATAAAAATACATGCATGTGTTATAATATATATGTATGGAACAAATAAAAAATTTATACTAGATATTTCACTGTGTAAAAATATTAAATGATTATAAAATACCTATTTAATTTTATAAATATATGAAATTAAAATATGAATTATCAAGTAACATGCATGAATTTATTAAACTAATTTATATGAAAATATTATAAGATAATAGTTACATTTTGTAAACGAATTTTAATTATTTTATTTATTTAATTATTATCAACAATAGAATAAAATAAACTATAACATATATGTTGCTCTATTGATCTAAATATTATATGATTATTTAATGAAACTATATATTTATAAATGATAGAAAAAAATCATCAAAAAAATTATATACAAATTATGCATATGTATTATATATATATAATAATAATAGTAATAACATTGTTATAAAATCATACTTTTGATGGGGAGAGGATGTATTTTGTTTGTGATGAAATGAATTAACAATGGACTTACACTATTTATAAGCAAACTCAAAGAGAAAAAAAAAAAAAAAAAAAAATATTCCCTAACATGCATTGGGCGCCTGCCTCTCGCCCAAGTGCTTTCCTCTCTTACCTGCAGACCAACAAAAATTGCTCTAACACTTATCTGCATGCAGATAACTAATATTTTATTAATTTATTTTGTTCTGCAATAAATATAGATGAATGGGACATTATTGCAGTCTGTACTGCATTTTAGTTGTACTGCACTTGGACTGCATGGCCCATTCAAAGCCATAATACTTCTTTTATTTCACATAAAATGTCATTTCAAACTTTTTCACACATATTAAAAACTCTATTTTACCTATTATTATTACATCAAATACATCATTCTCTCTAATTAATACATTAAAACTACAAGGTTAAAACTGAATTTTTTTCAAAATTTTGCATTGAAAACATAAAACGACGACGCTCTTTGTGAAACAAGAATTAAACCTCAAAACGACACTCTTTGTGAAACAAGAATTAAACCTCAAAACGACACTTTTTGTGAAACGGAGGGAGTATTATTATCATCAATGAACATAAATGAGGTGAAAAATGTTTTTTCGTTAAATTAATTTAACATATATTTTTTTTTTTTTAAAAAAAGATAAATGAAGTTCTGTTCATTAATTAGTCAATATAATAGATTATTTTACGGGTAATTTGCAAGCTAATCCCACAAAAATTTAATGTGCTTATATTATAACCTCTTTTCAAATTAATTAAATAACTATTTTTTTTTTTTACGAAACTATCTTTCATAAGTAAACATAAATTCACTATTTAAGAGTGAAATTTTTTTGGTTGGCATATATTTGTAATAGTCGAAATTATCGAAAATTGTAATGGTTTTCAAAAGTTTCCTATTTTCAAATGTTTACAAGTTGTGGGTGATTTCACAAATTTTAGAAACTTCTATATGTTCACGTGCTTACACATTAAATCAATAATGTTCATTTTTTCCATTTGAAAGGTAAATTGTTTGAAAACTTTCACAAATTTACATGTTTACCGTGTGAAAATAGTGTTTATCTTATATGAAAAGTCATTATATCAAAACCCTAAAGCTTGAAATCTCAACCATAATCCTAATATTATAAACTCTAATAGTTCTCTTAAATCTTAATGTTGAATTTTATTTTAATTTTTTTTTTTTTGAAATTGTGAGAATTGCGGACCTTCAGACTTTTATTTCCCCCAATACTCAGAATCAGCATTTATATATTCTAGTATCATTAGTTAACGGTTAATCATTCCTAATCGATAACATTTGCCCATGATCCATATATTCCCTTTTATTTGTTTTGGTCTTAGTTTGCTATCACTTGCTTGGTTTATCACTACAAGAGATCCGTTAGAAGACGTCACTTTGCAGCTATACTCCGTTTCAGAGGCTCTCCTTTTATATATATGGTCATTGTTATTTGCTTTCTAAGTTTCATAAATCCAAAACCCCCATAAACCGATTAGCTTAGCTTAAGAAGTTTTTTAGATTCCTAGTAAAACTATCTCATTTTCTCGTGGATTCTACCCTTTTAATACTACAAAATAATTTGCATCAATTTTTACAAAACCTAATAACTAGATCACAAGTGCATGGTTAATACCGGTTGTAGAGAAGGACACGATTTGTGCTTCTCTAACAAGTTCTCCTCCACGGTCACCTTAATTGAGCTTCCAACTTTTGCGCCATTTTTTCCTACTTAATCTAAAATTTTCGTACCATTCTTAGAAACTGTACGTACATTATACATATGGAAACCATAGAAGAGCCATGAACAGACACTACTCAAGCTTTTTTGACATGTTTTTTAGGGGTTCGAAATCAAAAGAAAGTTGACCATTTTTGTTTCTATGTTATCATATTTCGTAGTGAAACGGGTGTATTATTATTGTTTGAACTTAAATATAATATTTTAACAACTATAATTCGTCTTTTACCTAGTCATAATCATTGTTGAAGTTGTAACAAATATACTTTGTAATTTCTCGCATACCGTATAATTTAAAATTTCAAAAAGATTTCCTTACCAAGTGTATAGTAAGCCATCACTAGTTTTTTATTGTATCGTACAAGCTGAATATGTTTTTTTTTTTTTTTCCTTTTTGTGCTTAGTTCATCTCTTCCAAACTCTACGTTTTCAGTAAGAGAGGGAAGCATCTCTGGAAACGAAAAATATATAGAACTTCGAGAGGTAAAAATATAGAACTTCACATTCGGTATATAGCGATTTTAAGAAACGATTAATCATAATCAAAGCCTTCTTGATCGTGTCAAATCACGTAGACATTGAGAAACGGGGAAAAAAAAAACACTTTTATTCTAACCAAGAACTCATGACTCTTGGTCATTCACAAACTAAAACACAAGAAAGCAACATTGAAACAGAGAACCAAATCGTTCGAATATAGCTCTCATAACTCATCCTTTTTTATTAGAGATCTCGGATGGACGAACACCTTCACTAAGGAATTCTCTGTAAAACTTGCCCGAAACTTTCTCATGACGTTTGAGGTTGTCTTCGAAATCAACGTAATAGAGTCCGAATCTGACTTTATAACCATCTTGCCACTCGAAGTTATCCAACAATGACCATACAAAATATCCTGTAACGTTCACCTTGTCGAGGCTACACAGATTTTACAGAAATGATTTTATCAGATTCTTCAAATACAATAATTGTTACTCCAACATTCAAAAAACGAAGTAGGACTTACCAAATACTTTGATACAAACTGTAAAGGTGCCTTAAAAGATAATACATCCTGTTATCATCAGCAGTACCATTTTTATTATTATCTTGACCTGCAAGTATTTCTCCATTTCCTAGAAAACAACATCAAGATCAATATATGAAACAATAATTTAAACGTTTTGATTTTTAAAGTTAAATCAACTACCAAAAAAAAAAAAAAATACATCCTGTTATCATCAGCAGTACCATTTTTAACATTATCTTCACCAGCAAGTATTTCTCCATATCCTAGAAAACAACATCAATATCAATATATGAAACAATAATTTAAATGTTTTTAATTTTTTAAGTTAACTCAACGACAAAAAAAAATAGTTAACAATAATAGATTCTTTAATTACCATTTTCCATGATCATAATTTCTGGATTGTCGTATTTTTCCTTGATGTGCTTCAAAAGATCTCTTAAGCCTCTCGAATAAACGGCCATATGTGGAACAGAGGTGTCAGACTAAAATTTCAACAAAGATAAAAGGGTTACATCATAGACATAAATCTGATGTATCTATATATTAATTACTCTAATTACATTCATACCCTGCTGCCGATGCTGTAACCACCTTTGTTCTCGTCTGAAAAGAGAATATGTATTAATACCAAATACAAACCTTTTCCTTTATAACTTTTTTGGCATTGGGATTTCTCGGTTCGGTTTCAGGTAAGTAGAAAATAAAAACTTACCTTCCCATGAACTACCGGAGTCTTGCCGTACACTGTTTTCTTCCTTATTTGGCTTCTCTATATTCTTTGCAAACACCGAAGTGTAGTAGTTGATCCCTACGAAATCGGTGGATTTTTTCAGTTTTTCATTCTGCTCAGGAGTAAATTTAGGCAATCTATCTCCAGCATGTGTTTTCATTTTCTCTGGATAATCCCCAGACGTAGTTGGGTCTAGATGCCTACACAATAATAACAAAACAAAAAAATCCCTCAAATGAAAACCCATTTTTCTTTTTTGTTAATATATTGGATATTATTTGCTACTTACCATCCAAGCATAAAGTCAAGCGAACGGCCAGTGTCGTCTTCCTCTTTCGATTTATATGCTTCGAACCAAGCCGGACTATGTGCGATTCCAATTTTCCCACCTTCGCACTGATGCCACTGCAAACACACAACAAACTATCTAACATCCGAACGAAAGACAATAATCCTAGTAAGAAAACAAACATATATACAAAGTTGGAACGTATGATTTTTATACTTTTTTACCTTTTTGCAATTTCGGAAAGCATCAACGGCTTCTGCGTGAGCGAGAAGGAGGTTATGACTGACTTTGTAAGCCTCATCTCCTGATGTTCCGCCTAGGCATTTTGCGTCGGGGTCGGTTTTTAAATTATATCTGGCGTGTTCAGAGCAACGTCCTGGTGCTTTCTTGCCTACGTCATAACCAGCATGAGCATAAACCCATGGCTCGTTGATAGTGATCCAATGTTTCACTTTCCCACCGTATTCTTGGAAAAGAAACTCAGCATAATTCCGGAAATCTTTCCTGCATTTTTGCAAACCGATTTCGATTCACTAATTGATCTCGTTTTATGTTTTTTTTAATACGCTCATTAACCAAGCCTCGTGAATCATTTTTAAAATTTTGTACTTCATTAATCCAGATCGCGTTTTAGACCAAATCTTTATTACCACATGCATGGATATTGACGTTAACTGTATTCATGTCTCTCTTTCATTTTTGTTTTCCATCAGTAACGACTAAACTATTATTGTTGAGTAAATTAATTTGTATATATAGGATGACTCATGCACTATATATATATATCGTTTGGAACATATAATATCGCCCGTGTCTAACGTGCAGCATGTATTCAAATGTGACTTTAAAGTTTAAATAAGTCGCCAGCATATAATATTTCTCGTGTTTAACGAGCAACAATGTTTTTTTTTTTTTTTTGGTTGAAAAGGAACGAGCAATATGTGAACGTATCGTTTTGTAACTCCAAGAAAATTGAAGCTTCCATCTAATGTCATACGACTATCATTACTACTGAATGCGCCATGTGTACATATGTTATTTAAGAATATATACAATGAAATGTTCCAAAAAAACAAAATTCATATATATATATATATATATATATATATATATATATATATATATTAATCAAGAATTCTTTTATTTTAATTTACGAAAATGTGGGTTATGTGGAAGTTCTAAAGGAAAATAAAAATCAAAAGTACACCTTATCTCTTAAACTGAGACAAAAATACTTTTTATTTTATTTAGAAAACAAGAAAAACTTTTAATCTTCTATTTTATAACGTTTCAAACACTTAAATTGTTACACTAGCAACATATTCATCTTGGATATTACACTATACATATTGAAAAAGATCTCCTACAAAAACAACATGACGGAGTTAATCAGGATAATTATATCTCAATGCAAAATTTTTAAAAAATAAAATAAATTAAGTTGACGCCTACGTACGTCGAAATGTATTCAAAGATGAGAGAAGACTTAGAAAACTAACATTGCATAGGGTTTCTTACAAAGAAAAGATTTAGTCAATATATATATTTTTTTGGAAAATAATATCTATAGAAAATATGGATTTTGACTAACTCTGTAGTTCAAGGAATGATCAGATGACATGAAACAGAAAATGTGGTTTGCATTGCAACTAGTATACATATTTGGGCCAGAACCATTATTATCTTATGGGCCTAATAATAATAAGATCTCGTCAAAGTAATTAGAAGCATTTGCACGACCCAATAAACTTTACTAAGAGAAGCCTTTACTGCTCTCTCTCTCTCGAGTCTCGCCTGTCGTGAGCCACCACCGGGACTTATCAGACGACCGATCTAGGGTTTCGCAGTCGTCATGTACCGCACGGCAGCTTCACGAGCTAAGACCCTTAAGGTCAATGTCCGGCTCCACTTTTTTCCATTAATTTGTGTGGATTACACGCTTGGAATACACGAGTAGTGAACAATTTGTTGGATAATACGGATTAAGGAATCTCGTAGATTCTTATAGATCTAGATTCAATTCTATCATTTTCTAGCAGCTGCTGATACATTTCATGCTTTTCATTTTTAGGCTTAGGGATGATCTCTTTCGAAAGTTCTTATTTTTTTCAAATAGTAATTGCCAATTGCCAACATTTTGAGGAAAGTAGCTTTACTTGCAATCAATTAGAGCATCATTGGAGACAGATGATTTTGAATTTGTTCCAATGATTGGAGACAAAAGCTTAACGATGCATAGGATTTGTGTGTGTTTCATAGGGCATTTTCAACCGCAGTTTCAGGGCAAATCGCTATGCAAGCTCTAGTGCTGTTGCAACGAGCTCTTCTTCTACACCCGGTTTCGCCAGCTGGCTAACCGGAGGCTCATCTAGCTCGCTTCCTTCGTTGGACATTCCCTTGGCTGGTGTCTCTCTTCCACCGTCACTCTCTGACAATGTCGAGCCTAGCAAACTTAAGACCACCACTCTTCCAAATGGTCTGAAAATAGCCTCTGAGATGTCTCCGGTGAGAAGAAGAATTCTTCTGATAACCTCAGCATCAACTATCGAAATTATAACGAAATTATGTTTTGTTGGGATTTTGTTCAGAATCCGGCAGCTTCCATTGGTTTATACGTAGATTGTGGTTCTATCTACGAGACGCCTTATTCCCGTGGAGCCACGCACTTGCTTGAGAGGATGGCTTTCAAGAGTACATTGAACAGAAGCCATCTTCGCCTTGTAAGGGAAATAGAGGCTATTGGAGCCAACACATCAGCCTCTGCATCCCGAGAGCAGATGGGTTACACAATCGACGCTCTCAAAACCTATGTTCCCGAAATGGTTGAAGTGCTTGTCGACAGTGTGAGGAACCCGGCTTTCTTGGATTGGGAAGTGAACGAAGAGGTAATAATAATGTCATGTTGCATTAATCTCGCAGAAAAGCATCTTCTTTCTTGACATTCTATTTCTATTGTCTCTTTTTCTTCTCCTGGCAGCTCCGAAAAGTGAAAGTGGAGATTGGAGAACTTGCAAAGAACCCTATGGGTTTACTCTTGGAGGCGGTTCATTCTGCTGGTTACTCTGGCGCATTGGCAAATCCGTTGTACGCACCCGAATCTGCAATCAATGGATTGACTGGGGACGTATTGGAGGAGTTCGTTTCTGTAAGACCGCAATGCAATTAGGCTCGTTGCTTTAAGTTAATTATATCGCCTATGTGTTTTTATTTTTTTCCTCATTGGGTGCTGAAATTGTAGGAGAACTACACTGCACCACGAATGGTATTAGCAGCTAGTGGAGTTGAACATGAAGAACTCTTAAAAGTGGTTGAGCCATTGCTTTCTGACCTTCCTAGTGTAACCCGACCTGCGGAGCCAAAGTCTCAATATGTTGGTGGAGATTTCCGTCAACATACTGGTGGAGAGGTAGTAAATTCATATGATTTATAATACTCTTGCCTTTTAATGAGATTGTTTGAGATGAAAAGAAAGGGTTTATTATTCCTGATTTTCTTTTCTTTTGTTTGCCTACATTCTCAGGCTACACATTTTGCGCTTGCTTTTGGAGTGCCAGGATGGGATAACGAGAAGGAAGCTGTTATGGCCACTATTCTTCAGGTGCCTAACTCAAATACATTACTCGTATCTCTCATATGTAAAGGCTTAAATGGTGTAAAATCTTATTCTTGTTAGATGCTTATGGGAGGAGGTGGCTCATTCTCTGCGGGAGGTCCTGGAAAGGGAATGCACTCTTGGCTCTGTAAGTCTCTTTTATTGTGTTTCTTTCTAGTCACCGTCCCATCTTTGCTTTCTAACTCTCATCTTTTGATCTAAGTTCACTAGTCGGTGATGATGATGATGATGATGATAACGATGGATTCCTTATTTATGGATGCAGATCTCCGCCTTTTGAACGAATATCAGCAGTTTCAATCATGCACAGCATTCACTAGCATCTTTAACAGCACCGGATTGTTTGGAATCTATGGTTGCACGGTGAGTTTCTCACCGATTCCTAGTTGTCGAGTATTATGGGCTTTAAGCACGGTTGTCTCCAAGGCGGGTTTTGCTTACATTTATTTGAGTTGCAGAGTCCTGAGTTTGCTGCAAAGGGAATTGAATTAGTAGCTGATGAAATGAAAGCTGTTGCTGAAGGAAAAGGTTTTTTAAAAAATTGCTCCCTACTTTGTATTTTTGGAACCATCCCTTAATTTAAAAAAAAACATATTATTTCCTTTGGTTTATATGTTTTGGCAGTTAACCAGAAACATCTAGATCGTGCCAAGGCAGCAACGAAGTCTGCAATTCTGATGAATCTGGAATCTCGGGTTCCCTATTAATAACTTTGCACTCTTTGTTTTTTTCTTTAGCATGTGATGTGATTTTCTAATTGTTTGTATGATTTGCAGATGATTGTAGCAGAAGATGTAGGTAGACAGTTACTTACATACGGAGAGAGGTACGTCGTATACACATTCCAACTCTAAACCGGTTATAACCGGACTTTTCTCTAACCGAATTCATCATATTTTGCAGGAAACCAGTTGACCAATTCTTGAAGACAGTAGACCAACTCACCTTAAAGGACATTGCAGATTTCACCAGCAAGGTTATTGCAAAGCCTTTGACGATGGCATCTTACGGAGAAGGTAAAAAAAAATATATATCTTTTAACACTATTTAGTCCTTTTAATTACCAACGTTGATTTGATCCAATTTGCTTAATAATTTTTATATATCTGCTGTTGATTTGGTTGCAGTGTTGAGTGTTCCAAGCTATGATGCCGTGAGCAGCAGGTTCTCTTGAAGCTGCTCAAAGCAAAAGATCCTTTTTTTTTTGCATCAGAAGAAGGAAAGAGTTGGGACCTAAAGCCTTTCTTTTTTGGAGATCCAACCAAAACAAAATTTTAAAATTTTTTTGTTTCATCTCACAGTTTCTGAATTCTGACCGAAGAAGATAAGCCCATAAAATGGCGACAAATCACGTCCATGCCTCCCAACTTGTTTTGCGTATTTGTTCGGTTCGTGAATAATAATGATTGATACGTTTACCAACTTTTTACTCTTTTCTTTTTCAGCTTCGATTTGTATTTTCTTTCTTGGTTGGAGAATGTTGGGAAACTTAGAAATAGACATGAAGATAGGCACCTAATTTTATCAATCATTTTAATTTACAAAGCTGTCAATGAGCTCTTAATTCTTAATATCTTGGCTACTTTGGTTCAAAATATTTTTATGCGCTCTTATTTTGCTAATGCTATAATGACTAAGTCTTAAATAGTGTTGATGTGATCGTTGTCAAAAAAAGAGTGTGATGTGAACCAAAAGAAACCCAATGAGACAGACGAATTTACCTCGATATTTTTGAAATGTAGAGGCATATTATCGTGTAGAGAGTCTAAAGTCTAAACTAATACTTCCTCCATTCCTCAAATATTGATTTTTTAAATTTTTCACAGATATTAAAAAACAATCATTATTTACTTTTTCCTATTATTTTTTGTTTGTTTTTAAATTTAAATTTATTTTTTCTATTATTTTTTATCTTGAACAAAGAAATATATTAAATCTAATCTAAAAAATCAATCTATTAGGAACAAACATAAAATCTAAAACATCAAACGGAGGGAGTACTAATCAAGGTACGTAATAATAGGAGAAAACCTTAATTAAAAGGCTATTAGGGAGGGAATCTTTTTTGGCGGATAACGTGGTAAACAGAGCTTATCAAAAGCCGTTGAAATAAATTTTATTATTATTTTGGGTTTCAGAAGAACGAATATATGATGACGCAAACACGTATCGGCCTCCGCCAATCATATTCCCCGGTGGTTTAAAAAAAATGATTAGATATAATAGAAACATTACAAAAGATTTTGAAAATTTTCATAATAATGATAACGTCATGTCGTACTTGTCTGACGACGCTACATGGATTCCCAATTTATTGCAAATTTCAACCTCATTTCGTCATCATAGTTAGCTGTTAATAATAATATCTTCTCGATTACTCACATCTTTGAATTTCAAATATTCTCCAAAACGGATGTCCAAGTTCGATTAACCTTTTAATGTCTTCATTATAACCTTAACCTTTTACTGTTGTACATGAAATTCTGAAACAGCTTCTTATTTCTCTAATAGATAACCTTAATTAATTCTTAATAAATAAAATAAATAAAGCATTTTCTACATGAAGAGGTCGTGTGTAGATAACTAGAAACAAATTTAACATTTTTTCCCCAAAGCAAAAATTTACAAAAATAAGAACCCGAAAAATAAGGGAGAAAATAAAAAACCAAAAGATGAAAAGAAAGGGAAATAATAAAAAAGTCCTCGATGAAAAGTCAAAAGCTATGACGATCTCTTCCAAGGACGAAAAAAACACGTTTCTTTCTAATTATAGAATCTAAAATCCGCCGGTTCTTGATGCAACTGATGGTCATAATAAGAAGAAGATGAGCGTTTTTCTTGTTGCTGTTGCAGCAATTGCGGTTGCGGTTGGACCATCCTCACACCGCTAACGCTACTTCTAGCCGCCATAATCTCGTCAAGCGACAACCTCTTTCTATCAGGACGCTGTCGCGGCGCGCTATGCGAACGCTCCTTTGCCTTAAACGACTGCGTATTTGCCATATAGCTCGGTGTCAACAAACCAGGATAACTTGGCCTAAAACAAGCGTCTCTGCAAACGCTCTTCGCCGGCGAAGGCGGTGTGTAGTATTAATGATTTTTCGCCGCTGATGAAGAGAATCTCGGCGTGTTTTGAGCCGTAGGGAATTTGCACTTCTCTCCCGGAAAACTCCATTCGAAATCTTTGCCTTGACAGATGAAATCATCTCCACATTCGGACACAGCAACATTCATTCTCCTCGATCTTGATTTCGTCTTGTAAGTGTCAATCTCAACAATCTTGGGACTGGTCTCATCGTATGCGTTGTAGTTGTTGTTGCTCTGTTTCTCGACAGAGATTGATATTCTCTTGCTATGGATTTCGCTTCTCGAATCATCGAACCTTTCCTAATATTATATCAATCGATCCACAAAAACGTAAGTTTTGACCATAGAGATTTATGTTATAGAATTGACAGAAATTAGAAACGAATGGTTCTGCTTCTTACAAGAGAATGTCGAGGATGAAACATGTTGTTGCGGTTGATGCGTTGAGATCGAACGCTGGTTTGTGCTCTGATGAGAGCTTGCATGCTATGAAGCGTTTCGGCGGCGCGTTTGCGGACTAGGTACCCTCTCACTAAAGCTTGTAGCTTCACTAGACCTTTCAACGCTCTTAAGGCTTTCCTCGCCTAAAACAAAATTCAAATTTAAATATTTTAAAAAAACCAGAAGAATCACATTATTATTATGTTTAACAATTCGAAAAGAATCCATTTTTTTTTTTATTGAAATTAGCAAAGACTTGTACTGTTTCATTAAGGAAGATGTGTAATGAGCAAGCAATGTACAGACATGCTTTCTCTAAAAACCCGAATCTAAACGATACCCACATGGCAAAATTCGATCTTTCGTGTCGAAATCGACGACAAAAAAGGGGTTTAGTAGAGAGATTTTAGGGATTTACCAAATAACCCTTGAAGACTGTTTGAATTTTCATGGCGGCCCACCGCTCCATTGTGGTACCGGAAACTCCGTTACCGCCGGAATAATATCCTCCCGCTCTTCCGTTACTTGTTAACCTGACCACCGCGACGGCAGCCTGCGCTGCTGCAACCGCTGCGTCTGCGGCCACGGCCGTGGCGGCAGCAACCGCAATCGCGTGTTTGTTCTGTTCCTTGTCTGTTTCTGCTAAGTAGGTTCTGAGCCAGACGGAGTCTGCTTGGAGAACTTTCCGGTGAATGCTGGACCCACCGGCTTCTCCTCTGTCTTTGCCGGAATCTTCTCCCTCGACGGAGACACGGCTCTCTTTCTCTTTACTCTTTTTCATACCGAAAATGCCCTTGAACCATCTCGCTGCTCTGCCCATCTTCTTTCAGTTCTAATTTGAAGAACAGTCAAAGATTGGTTTTTTCACGATTTAAAGAACCAGAGATGACAAATCACAAATACCCAGAAGAACTTTTCGTATGCAAAAAATGGAGAGGAAAACAAATTTTATGGCACTGAAACTGAAGACACAATATGATGTTGTTTTAGTGAAAGAAGAACTGTTAAAAAAAAGAGAGAGAGATAAGAAGAACTCAGGGAGAGAGAGAGAGCGATGGATATATATTCTTTGAAAATAAATATCAGGCTCACATTTATATATATATAAGTATTATTTGAATTTAAACTCGAGCAAAGGACAAATAGGTTGATTATTAAAAAAAAAAACTATTTCTGTACATTTGTTATGGAGAATTTATGTTTTAAATGCACCGTTTGGTAAAGAGCTAACCTTTTGATTATACGATATAGCTTCAAATATAAGGTGACATATTTTAATTCAAAAACATAAACAAATATTAAAAACTTAAAGCGTCAAATTGAAGGTAAACTTACTTTTATCAGCAATCAAACTATAGGATATCGATTTTAAAATTTTATTAGCTGCTCAAGAAATAATATACTACTATGAACAAAAAGGAAGAATAGTTTATATTTCTAGTTTTGTAATTGTGAGACAAACAGTTGCTTCATTTGAAAATACCTTGAATTCAATTTCAATGAACTGACAACAGTTGTAATCATCCTTTTTGAAACACGAAAAGTAGGAATCATTACTCAGATATGAGATATTTGAAAATAATTATTTATATAAATAAGAAAAATAGGTAAACGTTAAGCGAAAAATAATACGGATTTACAGAGTATGTTTTTACACAGAGTCTAGATTTTAGGGCAGTGAATAATTATTGTTTTGAAAATGATAGGAAGAAAGAAATAAGATATATTGTAAAAAAAAAAAAAAAAAGATCTGACACAACCTCGTGAAGAACTGAATTACAAGACAAAATGATGTCATGGAGAGACAAAAGATGGAGCGCTCTAATTGTTTTATTAATCGTTCTTTTTTTCGAAATATTTCTTTAAAATATACAAAAAGAGAAAGAAAAAATATATATATCAATCACAACGGAACACGGATCTGCAGACAAACAATGAAGACGAACAGAGTAAACTATACTTTTAAAATTATTTTAGAAATTAAGACTAAAACGAAACGCACCTTCAAAGATTCAAAAGTGGTGTGTCTCTGCCTTCAACAACAATTTGCTATTGAGTAATAAAAAAAAAGGTCTCTTTATGGAGCATTGTGTTCTTACTCGATCTTAGAGATACCCTTCTCGTAATTCCAGTTATTAGTTAATTCAATTATCTCATTTCCCCTCCTCAACCCATAAACCCATTCATTTTAAAATGTTACCTAAGATAGATCCTTTTTCTTAAGTTAAGAGATCTAATGAATTTTGAAACATAATCACTAATTAATCCGTTTTGATTTGGTATACAATTACGCTAATGGCATTGAGTATGGAATCTTGTTTCTAAATTAAAAGTCGTTTGTAGTTCGAAAAGTTTATTAATGCAAAACCAAACTTTAAATATGGTCGTGGTTGACGAACGTTGACCAAGTAATTTCCATCATTATGATTTATGACAAAGGTTTTATGCTCATGTCGAAGTGTGGCTTATGAGAAACAAATGTGAATCTGGAAACTATATAATAAAAAGTTGAAACTTTATGTCTTAATGATGATGAGTTTCTGTTACCAATCAAAGAAGGTTGTATGGGCTTTGTCTACCTCGAGAAATGAAATTAACTTTGTGAAACAATGTACCTTTTAACGTTCTTCTTTGTACTTTTTTGGGTGTGGTTTATTTGGTTTTGGGTATAAAGTCATACTAATTATAGATTCTAGAGTCGTTATGGGAAATTTCACGGTAGCAAAATATGTCCATCCAATAAAAAAATGATCAATAACTTCAATTAACGTGACAAACCAAAAATCAAGAGACTTTTTATCTTTTCATCCAAAATAATCAGAATTTACATTTTCTCAAACGTAATTTAAAACATCTTTAACTTTTTGTTAGTTATATCACTTATCAACAATAGTGCAATACCTAGATTGTGACTGTGTTTTAAGTTGGATCCGAGTAGGTAGGTGATATCGGCGATAAGACGTAAATTAAGTCGAAATTGATTACGATTGTTAAAATGGTTTTGTCATGCGAGTCTTGCCCGATTACATATGTCAACAGGTTAAGAAACCATAAGCAATTTTAAAAACTTCATATCGACATATATATATATATATATATATCAAAAGAAAACAGTTTAATGATAGCGTAAAACCCTAAAATAAGAAATCATACGTTTATATATGGTAGAAACAAAAAAAATTATAACTGATAAATTCGAAGTCTGCTATAAGAAATAAAATGTATTACCTAAAAACATGTGTGCTAGATCACGAGGATAAAAACATTGTTCAAGCTACATTGCTTATTAATTAGGAAAAGTTCACCATTGGTATTTTTCTTGGATGCCACAGTTTTCATCCTTCCTAATGCAATTTTTCTATTTTTAAATGAGACTAAAAAATATCTTAAGCATTTTTAATTAGAACCATTCTAGGTGAGACAGAGTGAACCTCCGTGCTTAAGCAAGCCATTAGGTTTGTCGTCCAACCACAGCCCAACAAAATTTTAGTCTGGGAAAGTCCGATCTGATGGGACGGACCGACTCATATTATAACTCTCACATGTATTGGAAGACCTTCTTCTACTTGGGTGGTTCAGCTTACGAACATTCAGCTAATCTAGCATCCGATCTTTTCTATTCGATAAATTTTACAATTAAAAAAGAAAAACACACACACACACACATTCGAAGTCGAACATGATAGCTCGATTTATCAATCCAATAAACGTAATAAGAAACAACTAAAAGACACCCTTGTCTAAAACTGCATAACAATATGGGTTGAATTGGATTATTATTATGAGAACACTGTTACAAATTCATAGAGAGAAAGAATATTGTATAGTTTTAAGAACATATCGAAGTGATCTTCAAGCTCCATATATATGCTAATACATACATTACAAGAATGTATCCAAATCAGCATTCTAATTAACGTTAAATTATATATGAAAATTTTATTATATGTATATACATATATAAATATTTACCTTTTCTTTTTATTTCTTTTTTTTGCCTGACTTAACCCTGTGTGCCATAGGACCCCTTTTATGACATTGGCATTCTTCAAAGTTATCTTCTTCAGGCCATCTCTCAAGAACCTCTGCTTCTGCTGCTGCTTCCTCTTCCTTACCAAATCTAATAGACTTACTTTGTCTCTTGCTTCGTTCTCAAGAAGTAGATACACCAATAAGAAGACACAAGTCTTGTCTCTTTTTCATATATTCTCTGTTGTTCTCCTAGATTTACAACACTATCCTTCTCAAACCATATTTCTACTTAAAATAAATAAACACATATATATATAAAGAAGGAACATACAGCAAACTTATGAATCAAAGTTTTAAACCGATGAAGCCAACAAGACATTAAGCTATTATATGTCAAAATGATGTTTCTAGAAGCACTCGATTGCTTGGAGACCCTTTACTCACAGAAACATTTTTCATATAACGCAATGATTATACATTTACAATATGAGCACACAGTTAATATACGATAGGTCCATCACAACTTGAAATAATAATTTCTTACTCTCTTTCTCCATATAAAATTTTCAGTATACGTACGTACGCATTAGGCTAATTCGGCCAGTATCGACTCTTTTTATATATTCAGTTCTAGAAAATAAAGATATCTATCTGATTTGTTTCCTTTGGCTCGTGAGTGTCGAGCAGAACACTCCTCATTGTCTTATTGCTTAGAGCACAATCATAGTGGTACGTTTCACACATTTTAATAAAAATTTCTATTCCAATGGAACAAAAGTTTGTTCAAATAGTAAAATCAAGAACTACTGTATAAACTTACTTGGTGTCTGAAAGACTGATCTCCGTATCTGTGTTCTTTTATTTTGGCTTTTTGCTGTTGTATGATTTTGTATTATCCAAAGATATAACAATTAAAAATATATATATCACTCTTTTCATACAACTATCGTACGTGTCATATACAAATTTTACAAAAATAAATTGATTTATCCATTTTTATTAATATTCTAGGTTTTCTAATTTGGATTGTTTATTATCCAAAGAAGTCGTCATTTCCATTGAGTTTTTTTCTTTCACAAACATGCACCATTCCGCTGCGTTTTTTTAATACACGTTTTTTATAGAAAAAGTTGGACATTATAGTACAAAGGGTCATCATGTGGGAGAGTTAAGTGGGATTACACACATAACACATTGGAGAAGGATTCAACCCAAAATTTCATTATTCTTTAGAAACAAATAATACATATTCAACAGTTATGGGCGCCTCCACTTGATGAATTCCTTATATTGGAGAATCTTGTCCTCTGGTCAAAACCCATCATCACTGCCTTTGAGTTGCCTTTCTCAATACTCGTAATTTTATTTTAACCAGTGTATATAAATTGAGAAAAAAAAAATTCAAAACATGGAGAAGATATAACTGTATACGGATCAACGACGAACTTTATATATCATCAATCCACCTAACTCGTCTGTATTCAACAACATTACTAATTAAACGAGATTAAACAAATGTATTGAAACGTTTGTTGCGCCTAGAATTTGAGAGCTGGTCCAGGAATAACCAACCTCCTTATCACTACAATATACACATATATATATATATACAGTATACACATTTTTTTTTTCATATTGTAGATAAGGTAATCATGAAGTGTAAATATATCGAAGAATCTCTTACTGCTTTTGTTAATGTGGGCCAAATCTTCCTACTGTTTTACAAGATTTATTCGTTAGTGTTGTCTATGTTTAAAGATTATGTCGGAGAAATATGTTTCCATTGTATACAGCGTTTTAGGTGTTACCAATAGGAGAGGCATTGATATTTATAAACATGTTAACAATCTTCTTCATAGGCGCTACTGTATTATCTAGTGGTTCAAGTGTCCCCCATATAGAATTTAAATTTGACGAAAAGAATCATTGAAAAATACTATTCGTTGCCTTGTGCTGTAGGTAGTACATTCAATTAAATTTGAAGAGATTTGGTTAAAAACTTAAAATCTGTGTGGTTTGTTTGGATTTTGGAAAGTGTTTCGACTCGGTATGGACCGAAATCTTTTAAGGCCCATTTAAGAGTTAAACGACACACAGTCTGACAAAGAAATTTAGAAACGCTACGCAGTCTTATCGCCGATATTTAGCCTCGCCATGGAATTGACAAAAAATACTACTAATAACCAATGAGATACCTTTAGCCTTTACATCTTAAAAAAAAAAAAAATCTTTTTATAAACATCTTATAAATATTTGAACATTCTCATTTAACTTTTGATCGAAAAAAAGAAATACAGCAATTCATTCCATTGATCATAAGACTGTAAGTTTCTATCTACATATATGAGTTTTTTTTATTTATAATTATAACATGTGTACAAAGATCAGTTTCTTCGCTGCATTGGTTGAGAACAGTCTACCATCACAATCATGTACATAATATACGACCAATCCCTTTATTCCAAGAAAGAGTAATAAGTCCCACATTTGCTATGAATTAGGCATGTCTCAACGAAAATGACTATTCTAAATTCAATGTTTCTATCTTATTTAAATTTCATGTCTCACTCAGTATTACTTTTCCCCAAAATCCCCCAACCACAAATTATAACTCATCTATCACACTGTTCTAAAAGAAGATAAACCACCAATTAATCATGTCGCTGCTCTTTATTTTTGTTTGCTTAGGTTTAACGAGTAAATGAAATTGTAGAGAGGATCCAAATGATGAAATAGAATAAGTGTTGCGAAAATTCGGAACAGATGATATGATGGAACTTCTACACTATAAGAAATTGACCAATATTTTATAAAAATCTCAAGTAAATGATAGTGAATAATTAAAAAAAACATTCTCCAACAAATTTTTGAGCCTATCGCTCTAAATATGTTTAGAAACATGTTTTCTCAATTGAAAATTGGTCATTTAAACTGCGATTAAAAAAAAAAATTGTGTACATATAAAAAGAATAAAAGTTATGAATAAGTTATCTAAACTTTGCAAACTTCAAACTTTGTAATCAATTTTGTTTAGTAAAACAAATGTCGTTAGCTCGTCTGAAAAAATATTTTAGATAAAGTTTAGAGGTCACATGATCGAGTGACGCTTGAAACGAAAATAATACTACATAGTGATTTCAAACCTGTGAGGAATCAAGAATCTCATGATAATTTTTTTTTTAAAAACTTTTTTTAGTAACAAAGAAGTTTCAAGTCTTACACCCATAATTTTATCGAGTCAGAGAGTAGAGCATGCTAATTTGTCCCTTATCATGATGTCAAAACTCGAATTCGTGATCTTGAAAACTCTTTTCTTTTGGATGGCCAGTTAATACATCAGTTAAACCACCGACACTATATATATAGATGTATAGCCTTATTTAACTAATAAAGATATTTCAAAACTATCCAAATTTCCCGTGGCCATGCTATATATTAACCGTATTACCCGCCCGCATGAAACTACTGAAAACCATAGAAGGACAACTTCAAGATATTTGGATAGTTTTTAGTGGTTTTCAATATATTACATGCGTCTCTTATGGTTAAACAACGTAGCTACATATTGAGATAGCTTTCAAAATGTACTAGAAGATTTGAAGTTTTTCTAGACTTTGTTTTAAACAATTCGTTCATGCTAAAAGTTTGATCTCGTAGTCGAACTTGTACTTAATTTAAGATGATTGATTCTACGTCGGCCAGTTTTTACTTATAATGTTGTGAAAATATTTACCACGAAAACAATGTGCTAAATGATAAAGTTTTTCTTTGTGATGTTTCAGTCGGTCCAATAGTTGATAATGCAAAATGTGTTACATACATTGTATATATGATTTGTAATGAGAACATAAAGCTGCTAAATTCTGCAATATAACAAAAGAGATGATAGCCACCAAAATTATCGATATGGACTGATCATTCTGAAAAGTCTTTTTGGGTTATCAACTTACAATCTTATGTACAGAGTACAGAGAGACTCAGATTTAAAAATATATAAATAAGCAAAATCAAAAACAACAAAATAATGGGCTTCTTCATTCTCAGCTTTTTACATGATTAAAGGTATAGCTAAAGTTGGAACAAAAGTTAAAAGAGCTTTTACAGAGAATAAAAATTTCATTTTTTTTTGTTCCAAGAGAGTTTTGTCTACATGAGATGATTATTATGTTGTGTAAAGTATCTTCTTATTTAAATGCTTTTAAGCACAGATCGCTTCCGTAATCTTATCGTTGAGTGTCTTAAAGACATAGGAACATATATATCAGATAAAATCCAATGATTTATCTTATATATAACACAAAAAACCAGATGTACAATCAAAACTGTGAGACCCTCTGACTCAAATAAAAGTTTCCAAAAGGCTCTTCAGTTCCTCATCTTCTCTTGCTTGCTGCAGCACATCCTCCAACTGCAAATACAGAGGAACCAATTTCTAGTTATTACTTTATAAATCATCTCAGCTCAAAAGGAACACATACGAACATAAAAAAAAAGAAGCTTACATCTCAAGGCAGATGAAATCTCAGAGCTTTTGATCACACGCAGTCTCTTCACAGATGAAACGAACATTCTGGATTTAGAACACATATTAGGATTAGTTAGTACCCATTCTTTCTGTAAGAGGATAATCAATTTGAAAACTACTAACAAAAAAAAAAGCGATGCTTTACACTTTTTGTTGTTATGTGATTAAGAATCTGATTCTGCAAAACACTGAATCAGATTCAGAGAAGAAAAAGAAAAGATTCTCACTGCCAAGGAACATCCCCAACAAGCATCTTGTCCCCTTCATTGTCTTCATAAGTTAAAGTAAATTCTCCTTTACCATCCAGTAAACCAATGATCGGTTTCTCTTCTCCTTCACCACCAGAGGTATCTCTTTGAGCTAACAAAAAAAAAAAACATAAACAAAACACACTCAATAAATCAAGAATCATTTTTTAAGAAGCAGCAAGAAAATGAATTTGAAAATTAAGGTTTTTAACCTGCGAGTAGACCTCTGAAGAGCTTGTCAACGGCGAAAGAGAGCTGTTCGTAGCTATTGCAAGCATTGAGATCGACTTTCCGACCAATTGGAACACTATCCATGTTGATTTTTACAAACATTCCTTCCCGCTTATGTTCGACTTGCTTTTCGCCATCACCACTCTTGTTGATTTGACCTCCATGGGAGGATTCGTTTCCAAGCTTTGAAGAGCTTGTGCTCGCTAGATTCTTTCGAAATGAACGAACAGGAGGCCAACCCACCACTGGACCAGGAGCAGTTCTTTATAACATACATTCGAAAGAAATATGTTAACACAGAACAGAGCAAAACAGAGCAAAACAGAGCAAATCAGAGGTCAAAAATAAAGCTAGAAAAAATTGGAAATTTAGGATAAATAAGAAAGAACAAAAAACAGAGAATTCAGATGATGGGTCCCTAATGTCTAGAGGATATCCTCTGTTGAAGTAAGAAAGATTCAACAGTGAGGAAAAATGGAGATACCTTTTCTGAGAGATGTGAGGAACATAAGTGGTTTTGTTGGAAGGAGAGAAATGGTTTCCGCTGAGACCGAAGATAGAACTGTCTTCTGATTCCTTCTTGATGTTTTGTTGTTGTTGTTTGATGTTGTTTCTTGTCTCTGTGTGCATCTTCTTCATCGCCGAACGTTCTTCTTCATCACCACCAGGTGGTCCAAGCCTTAGCTCCAGTTTCTTTTCCTGATCTGAGTTTTTCTTCTCTTCATGGTACCATTTTCTTCCTTGGGGAATCAAATCAAGGAGTTTAGGACAGGTTTCTCCGTTTCTTGGACAGCCCTCCATTGATTTTTTTTGTTACAACGCAAGAAGATTCCGTATCTCGCTTACAAAAGAGGTGAAATTCGACAAACCCCAAACTTTGGAAAACTGATAATTTGCTTCAAAAAGTTTTCAAAGATATTTTTTTCATCAAAACCTCAAGCTTCCTTCCTTACAAGGGGAGATGTACAACAGAGATTCACCAAACCCTAAGAAACCTTTTAAGAAAATAACCTGAGAAGCCCCTAAAAAAAGAAACAATCTCACAAAACTGAGAGCGAGAGAGAGAAAGATATAGATGTAATGAAGGTATGGAAAGACGAGTGGTGGTATTTTATACAAATCAAATCTATTTTTTTTTTGGTTCTTGGCTCCTTTTTCTCTCTCGTGCACGCTTTGGTGGGTTCTCTCTCACACACAGACTTCCCCTTTTTTTTTTTTTACAATTTGTTCTCTCTCTCTCTCTCTCTCTCTCTCTCTAAAGACTCTGAAAGGGACGAGAAGAGAAAAAAGAATTTGGATTTGTATGAAGTTCTATACAAAAAAAACCCCAGAAAAAGTGAAAGCAGAGCGTGACTTTACTTTTACTCCTGAACCCCAATATCTGAATTTGTAAACCACAAAATATTTACATATGCCACACATGCAAAAAAAAAAAAAAAAACAGTAAAAAGCGACGGAAATAAAAGAGATTTAGGATTTAGGAGTTTTTTTTGGAGTAAAGCACACGCAACCTTATATTTTTTTCTGCCTCAAATATCGCTAATTAAGGGTTTGTCTAGTGAAAGAAGCAAAGCGTGCTGTTCTGTTTCTTACAAGTAGTAGTAGTATTACGGATTAAAGAACTAATTAAAATGCATGAATCCAATAAACAACTTGCCCAAAAAAAACATACTATAAGAATAATTAAAATATGATAACAATAAAAGAACTAGGGAAAGATCCCATAATTTATGGTCTGTCAAGGACCACTCTCTTATCCAGTGTCCATAAGACACATTGATATCCCTATACTTTTAAACACATTTTTTTATTGGTCGTCATGGAAATACGAAACTTTAATGTTATTTAACTATCTACAAATATACATTTTTTTTCCTGTTCATCAAATAATAAATGAATCGCATGGGAAGATTGACCGAGAGAATTTGAGAAATGGGAGTACATACGAATCTGCATGTCGTCTCAATGAAATAATAGGTGACTGTTTATTTAAATTGACGTACAATCAAAACAAAAATAATGTCAATCTGTTAGGTAGCTAAACGATAATTTTGTCAAAAGATAAAAACAATGCGTACGTGTGGATTACGATGGTATGTTTAATTGCTTACCCCAGCCGAGTGAATTAGTCAACTGTTTGTTTCCTAATCCTTGTTGATTCTTTAATTAAAAAGAAAATCGTACATAATTTTGCGGCGAATATTATGAACGTATTCTTGTTCAAAACAAATAATAATATTGTGAACATATTTCAACGGTGAAGCTATTTATTTGGTTAACAGAAAAAAAAAAGAGAAGCTATTTATTTGGTTTTTTCAGGAGGGAAAAACGGAATATACATGTATATCTCCCACGTGTGACAGCGATATTACGGAAAAGCCAAACAAAGAAAAATTCGAGGTTCGAGAGCGAAAGAGTTACGGTCACCTAAGGAAGGGTGTTTTGGTAAATTAGCGAAGGAGTTTGTCCCTAGACGCTAGTCATATCTTGTCTCCGTTTTACCCAACTCCGTGACTTTCTTCCCTCGCTGTCAGACAAGCCTTAACCATGGTTAACCTCTCCGGTTTCACTTAACCGCACTTCTTTTTTCTTACCGTTAATAGAGTAATAACCCAAAAAAAACAAAACCTACAAACTAATCAATTTATCTATTTAATTCTCTCTATTTTTTTAACATTTTGGTTATTTTGTAATTTGTGTTTTGCTTAGGTGAATAGTTCAAACTTCAAAGTGGAAAAAAAACAAAAGAAAAAGTTAATTTAGTTAATAACTAAACAAAAAAAATTAACAAAGTAATCAAATGGTTAGAGAGAGATAAGGAGAGATAGAGAGAGAAAAGAGAGAATTTGTTTAGTTTATAGATTTTAATTTGTTTTATGGTTTATTAAGCAAATTTTCTAAAAAAAACAGTTTTTAATTAGAAAAAAAAAACTAGATCCGCGCAGACAAAGTAGACAGTGGACACATGTTGCACTTGCACGAGATTTTTAGTTCGTACGATAAGGTTTCAATTTCGGCCTTTAATCACAACCGTAGACGTGGATAGAGACGAGAGAAAGCAAGGGCTGTGATTTAACATTACAAAGCATCCAATTAAAAGCAGCCAACTGAGGAGGAAAGGGAACAAAAACAACTCGTGAAATGAATGTCATATCAGGAAAAGGAAAAGATAGCCAATAGAATAGTGGTCGCACTGATGCTATTCCCAGAATTTCACCAAGAAAAATAATCTCAAGTTTTAAAGACTACTAATAATTTAAAATTTTCTTCTTCTTTTTTTTGTCAACTTTTAATATTGTCTAAATCAGTGAATTATTTTATTCGCTAATTGCTAGTTTGTAGGGTTTTTACTTTTTAGGGTATTATTATCATTTGCACACTCTTTTGTCAGTCTATGCTAGTCTGTATTATTAAATAAATTAATATTATCTAAAGATGAAGTATATATGTAGGGAAAAAAAATATAGAAAAAATCCAAATATAAGGTTTGAAATTTTGAATTAAGCCTACTCTAAATGAGCCATGAAGCCCACGCAGAAAACGGGCCCAATTTATGATTTAAGTTCATGGACAAATGGTTTACTTTTGACTACTACGTTACGTGCATGGCGGCTACTAATACTACATTGTGGCTTTGATTAGGGGTGTGGGCCATATTGAGTTTGGCTTGGGTTGGTTTGTTTGTTTATTTTGGTTTTAATAAAACTTAAGCTGAAATTAAACCGAAATTAGTTATGTTTAGTTGGTATTCGGTTTAATTTAGTTTGATTTTTATTTACTTCGCGGCGGTTTTGGTTTGGTTTGGTTCCCGTGAACAATTTCTGCTCAAACCATTCTCTAAATAATATCTTATTATGTAAGGATGCTTCAATGTTAGTTTTTAACATCATCGTGACACGTGTCAAGTTAATCGATTAGATTTTGACACGTGTTAAAAAAATTCAATCAATTAGATTTTAACATAATGTTTACATAAATCTAAAAATTAGTTTTAAAAATAAAAAAATAAAAAAAGTTTCTTTTACGATTACTAATACAAAAATAAAAATAAAAAATTGAAAAGATAAAGTTAGTTTAGATTTTGACACGTGTTAAAAAAAATCAACCAATTAGATTTTAACATAATGTTTACATAAATCTAAAAATTAGTTTTAAAAATAAAAAAGGAAAATAAGTTTCTTTTATGATTACTAATACAAAAAGGAAAATAAAAAATTAAAAAGATAAATAAAAAATTAAGAAAAAGGAAAATAAGTTTTTTATGTTTAGAAATTATATGATCAATTACTAATACTAAAATGAAAACCAACAAATTAGTTTTAAAAATAGAAAGGGAAACTGAGTTTCTTTTTTAATTACTAATAACAAAAGAAAAATAAAAAATTGAAAAAGTAAATAAAAAAATTAAAACAGGCAAATAAGTTTCTTTTATGTTTTTCATTTAAATTAAGGAAATTGTATGATCAATTACTAATACTAAAAGGAAAATCAAAAAATTAGTTTTAAAAATAGGAAGGAAAACTAAGTTTCTTTTTCAATTATGAAAACCAAAAAATTAGTTTTAAAAATAGAAAGGGAAACTAAGTTTTTTTTTCAATTACTAATACCAAAAGAAAAATAAAAAATTGAAAAAGTAAATAAAAAAATTAAAACAGGCAAATAAGTTTCTTTTATGTTTTTCATTTAAATTAAAGAAATTGTATGATCAATTACTAATACTAAAAGGAAAATCAAAAAATTAGTTTTAAAAATAGAAAGGGAAACTAAGTTTCTTTTTTAATTACTAATACCAAAAGAAAAAGAAAAAATCGAAAAAGTAAATAAAAAATTAAAAAAGAAAAATAGCTTCTTTTATGTTTTTCATTTAAATTAAGAAAATTGTATGATCAATTACTACTATTAAAAGGAAAATAAATAAAAAATCAAAAAGGTAAATAAGAAATTTCTTTTATATTATTCATTTAAGTTTTTTTTGTTTTTAATTGTTAGAAAAGATTTAACCATTTTGGTTATAAAAAAATATATTTTAATTAAAAAAAAGAAAATTCTAGATGCTAATGATTTGACATTAGACGATGATAAGATCAATGAGGAGGAGGATATCAAGAATCATGTATAAATGTTTTTGATGCGAGTCTTAAGAAGCATAACTTCTCTAGAGAGCAGAAAGATCATAAAAGGGAGATGAATGTGAAGAGAAAGAGAGACTTTATTTGTTTGAAGTGAGTTAATGGAATCGTTAACATACTCGAAGGATTCAAATTAAATATCCAAGTTTTTAACGCAGCGAAACACAAAAAGATAGTTGATAAAATGTGTGAATTATATGAGAAGTGGGGTTAATGTTGCTTAGGATCAAAAGATACTATGTTTTGAATATTTTAATTGAAAATAAATGAGAATAAAAATAAATAAATAATTTTTAGGTTTCGATTTTGTGTTTTTCATATATTTTTCAGTAGTGATGAGATTTGCTTTCTATTTTCTTAAAAAACTATTTTAAAGGGTTTTAAATTTTATTATTATAATACGCGGATCATAATCTAGATTTTAATAATGATAAATCTATTATAATAAAGTAGGATAATTAATTCGCCAAAATTTTAGAATAAATATATATATGATCGTGACAAGTGGCACGTTAATCAATAAGATTTTGATATGTATCAAGTTTATTCTATTTAGATTTCGATACGTGTCTCGGTAAAATATTAGTTTTTAAAGAAAAAAGTAATTTCCAAAAAAAAAATCAAATTTATTAATTTATATTACAAAAGTATAATAAATTAACTAAAATATATTTTAATTTAAGAAAAAAATAAAAAATAAAGGATCTATTTCAAAAAAATATAAAAACAAAAATAAAAAGTAAACTACATTAAGTAGGATATATTTTAATTAAAAACAAATTTTAAATGCTAATGATATAATATTAGACGATGATGAGCTTAATTAGAAGGATGATAGCAAGAATCATGTATAGAAACTTTTGATGCGAGTTTTGAAAAGCATAACTTCTCTAGAGAGCACATAGATCATAATGGATGCTAATGATATGGCATTAACCGATAGTGAGCTCAATAAGGAGGAAGGTATCAAGAATCATGTAGAGATACTTTTGATGCGAGTCTTAAGAAGTATAACTTCTCTAAAGAGCAGAGAGATCATGTAAGTGAGATGAATGTGAAGAGAAAGAGAGAGTTTATTTGCTTGAATATATTTAATGGGGAGATCGTTAACATACTCGAAGTACTCGAATTGCATACTCAAGATTTTAACGCAACAGAACAGAAAAAGATAGTTGATAAAGTGTGTGAACTATATGAGAGGTAGATTTAATGTTGCTTATTACCCACAATAGATTATGTGTTTTGAATTTTTTTAATTAAAAATAAATGAGAATTAAAATAAATAAATAACTTTTAGGTTTCAAAATTTTGTTTTTATATATATTTTTCATTAGTGATCAGATTTTCTTTTCTATTTTCTTAAAAAATATTTTAATGCTTTTAAATATTTATTATTATAAATATGCGTATACGCGGATCCTAATCTAGATTTTAATTATGATAAATCTAATTAAGATAAAAGAAGAATAATTAATTCGTAAAATTATTAGAATATATATATATATATCTTATTATATAAAGTAGGATGCGTCAAAATTGCTAATTAACATGATCGCGACACGTGTCAAGTTAATCGATAAGATTTTGACACGTGTTTTGATTAATATATATTATAAAGAAAAAATATATTAATTCTTAAAAAGGAAAATACTATTATTTTTTTAAAAAAAGATAAAAAGACATATATCAATTAAGAAAAGGAAAAAAAAAAAGGTAAACGAGATATTTCAATTTTACTAAAAAGAAAAAAAAAACCCGTCAAAGTTAGTAATTCATATGATTGTGACACGTGTCAAGTTTTATTTTTATTTTTATTAAATTGCATAAATTTGCGTATATAAAAATAAAAATATGATTGTGACACGTGTCAAGTAATTAATATATATATATATATATATATATATATATATATATATCTTATTTTATAAAGTTGAACAAAAAGTAAATTAAAATATAAATTAAAAACAAAAAGTAAATTAGATTAACTAGCATATATTTCAATTTAAAAAAAAAATCTAGACACTAATGATATGACATTAGACGATGATGAGATCAATGAGAAGAATGATATCAAGAATCATGTAGAGAAACTTTTGATGCGAGTCTTAAGAAGCATATTTTCTCTAGAGAGGAGAGAGATCATATAAGGGAGATGAATGTGAAGAGAAACATAGACTTTATTTGCTTGGAGAGAGTTAATGGAAAGATCGTTAACATACTTAAATAACTCAAATTAAATATCCAGAGTTTTAACGCAGCGGAACAGAAAAAGATAGATGATAAAGTGTGTGAACTATATGAGAAGTAGGGTTAATATTGCTTAGGATCCACAACAGATTCTGTGTTATGAAAATTTTAATTGAAAATAAATGATAATTAAAACAAATAAATAACTTTTGGGTTTCGATTTTGTGTTTTTCATATATTTGTTTAAGTAGTGATCAGATTATGCTTTCTATTTTCTTAAAACAATATTTTAACGGGTTTTGAATTTTATTATTTTCTTAAATTTTGTTATTCATTTATTTTTCGATTACTAATACAAAAAGAAAATTTTCGATTATTTATTTTTTCTACAGATTATTCGATTTTGTTTTTAATTTATTTTTACTGGTTTAAAATATTTTATTTAAAACCTGCATATATGCGGTTCCTATTGCTAAATCGAAACCCAAAAGTTAGCAATACCCAAGGAAATTGTATGATCAATTATTAATACTAAAAGGAAAATCAAAATTTTATTTGTAAGGTTAGAAAAGGAAAATAATTTTTTTTTTTTTTTCAATTACTAATACCAAAAGAAAAATAAAATGTTTTAATTTAAGTTAAGGAAATTGTATGATCAATTATTAATACTAAAAGGAAAATCAAAATTTTATTTTTAAGATAAGAAAAGGAAAATAATATTTTTTTCAATTACTAATACCAAAAGAAAAATAAACTGTTTTTAATTTAAGTTAAGGAAATTTTATGATCAATTATTAATACTAAAAGGAAAATCAAAATTTTAGTTTTAAGATTAGAAAAGGAAAATAATTTTGTTTTTCAATTACTAATACCAAAAGAAAAATAAAAAATCGAAAAGGTAAATAAGATAATTAAGACAAAAGAAAATAAGTTAGCTACGGTTAAAAAAATATAAAAAAGTCAAATTTATCGATTTATATTACAAAAGTAAAATAAAATCAACTAGGATATATTTCAATTTAAGAAAAAGAAAATAAAATAAAAGGATCTATGTCAAGTTAAGAAAAGGAAAAGGAAAACAAAAAATAAATTAGATTAACTATGATATATTTTAATTAAAAAACAAAAAATTCTTTATGCTAATGATATGACATTAGACGATGATGAGCTCAATGACGAGGATGATAGCAAGAATAATGTAGAAAAGTTTTTGATGCGAGTCTTGAGAAGCATAACTTCTCTAGAGAGCAGAGAGATCATATACAAGAAAAAAAAAATTTGATTAACTAGAATATATTTCAATTAAAAAAAAAAATTAGATACTAATGATATGGTATTAAACGATGGTGAGCTCAATAAGGATGAAGATATCAAGAATCATGTAGAGAGGCTTTTGATGCGAGTCTTGAGAATCATAACTTCTCTAGAGAGGAGAGAGATCATACAAGGGAGATGAATGTGAAGAGAAAGAGAGACTTTATTTGCTTGAAGAGAGTTAATGGAGAGATTGTTAACATACTCGAAGGACTCGAATTGCATATCCAAGTTTTTAACGCAACGGAACAGAAAAAGATAGTTGATAAAGTGTGTGAACTATATGAGAAGTAGGTTTAATGTTACTTAGGACTCGCAACAGATTCTTTATTTTAAATATATTAATTAAAAATAAATGAAAATTCAAATAAATAAATAACTCTTAGGATTCGAAATTGTGTTTTTTATATTTTGTTCAGTAGTGATCAGGTTTTGTTTTCTATTTTCTTAAAAAATATTTTAACGACTTTTAAATATTATTATTATAATCTGAATATACGCGGATCCTAATTTAGATTTAAATTATGATAAATTATGATAAATCTAATTATGATAAAAGAAGGATAATTAATTCGCCAAAATTTTAGAATAAACCTTATTATAAAGCGTTAGAAATAAACATAATTCATATAAGAGTATTAAAACATATATATCTAGAAATATCAATAAAAGAAAATTTCGTTTTTAATTTATTTTTACGGTTTTAAAATATTTTATTAAAAACCCGCATATATGCGGGTCCTATTCTAGTTCACCATATATTTCTATTTTGTAATTCTTCTACCATTTACAAACTAAATAAAATATTAATGTATTATGAATTTGGTTCAAATAAAATATGACTGTATGAGTGATAGTTTCATAAATAATTTGCACACTAAAATCATGTGATGATGATTCAGTGAGCTATTTCAAGTGGTGAGATTCTTCATGTATATAGTTTGAGGAGTAATTCACCTTAGTTTCCAGGGAAAAAAAAGTAGAAGGAATAACAGACTCTGAATATGTACTATACAGTGTCTACAATGTCCCGAAACTTATATACATGTCATCCACAAATCTAGGACTACCTATGTTTATTTTTTTCTGTCAGCAACAACTTGGAAGAAAAATAGAAAACTAATAAAGATGTAAATTATAATAAATTCTTCCGGTTATATAACAAAGAAATTAGTTATTGGCGAGTTGATTCGAATGTGTAAACGTAACCGCGGATGGCTGATGCATGAGGCAAGAAATTTTGGCACCGGACTGTTCTGAAACCGAGGGAAATATAAGCCATGTTGATTCGAATATCCAATCCGATACAACTGTTACGTTTACTTGGCTAATTAAATATTGTGATTCGGTCTAAGCATTACGTTCCCAGCGCCTTTGATTAGCCAACATTTATTTAAATACATCAATCTTATGCCAAAATACCAAGTTGTACAGTCGACCAATACCAAATTAACCAAATTCTTTTCCCTCTTTTACTAAACCAAATAAAATGTGAGCAAATTCTCTTCCCTTTCCGCCGGAGCTTCATGGGTAGATGAATCACTCCATAACGAAAAGTGCTAAAGGGTTCAAAACTTGCAGTTGCACCATAAAGCTATTGGATTTAGTCATTTCTGCTCATATTTCTGCTCATATTTCAAAACATGATAATTGACGGCCGGTTAGATAATTCCTTACTTTTCATGTAAGTAAGAGTTATTCCCAAAATATACACATATAGCTCACAAATGCTAAAAACACATTCACATTGAAACTGAAGGAAAAAACGGGTTACAGGAAAACAAATTTCTCAATTTCTCACAAGTAAAAATCTTTAAAAATCGCCGAGTAATAGCCCACCCAATGCTCCTCCCAGAAGCCCAGCTCCAATCCCGAGCCCAAGCCCTGGTTTATTCTTCTTCGGCGGCTGTTGCGACGGAGGACAACCGTGTCCATATCCCGGTGACGGAGTCGGCGGTGGATAACTGTACACATGCAGATTCTGCGGGGACGGCGGCGCATACCCGTGAAACGACTGTGACGGTTGCATTTGGTGGTACGAATGACCGGGTTTATCAGGAGGAGGCGGATACAAATACGGATAATGAGGCGGAGAAGCACCGTAAGACGGCGGATGATAGAAATTCGAGGCGGAGGGAGACGGTGGGTAAACGGGGACCGGATGTTCTGGGTAAGGAGAATCGTACTTGTGCGGGTACGGGTACGGCCGTGCGGGATAGCCTTGCGGCTGAGACGACGGCGGATATCCAATTGACGATACTGGTGGATAGAAACCTGCTTCAGACGGCGGAGGATAGGTCGTCGACGGGAAATCAGGAGAGGTATCAATCGTATTCGGGTAAACCGGTGATGCCGGTATATCCGGTTTAAATGACGGCGTATCGAACCGGTACGAGAAAGTCAACGAACCTTGACCTTTCCCACAAGGAGTCCTCACCTGATACGTCACGAATCTCATCCCCTGGCCGTTTCCGTTACCATCACCGTTAAATGACGACGACGAATTGAGGAGCTCAAGAACCGGGACATGGACTTCTCCGAGATCTTTGCCGCCGAAGATCTGATCGCAGACCAATTTCACGACGAGGGTCAAACGGCCTTCAAGGGCTAATCTTTGATTGACGGAAAACTTGACGGCGTGATTCCAAGTCGGCTCAGATCCTCCGGTTCGGTCGACGGAGGTTTTCTCCTTGAGATTCCTCTGAGAATCATCGCCGTTGATCCAAACGACGGCGTATACGTCCATCTTGGTGATAAGATTGACATTTTCCAGATCTTTTGCAGAGTAGATGTTGAGCTCTATGGTCAGATTCGCCATGGATGATAAGAGAAGGAGATTATTGTTGTTTCCGTCTAAAAGGGAATGTAATGTCGAATGAATAATCTATCTACGCGTCAAATAATTAATTATGTAACTGAAGCTTTGAACTTTCATAAAATATAAGATAACAAATGTGTATCTATGATCTATCTAGTCGACAGTAGAAGATTCCATTCCATATAGGCAATCAATCCTAGCCGTTGATTTTCTTCAAATTAACACGTATTAAATCAGTTTTCGTCTTTAATTGCTTTCTAATATTTTCTGACGCGGAATTTAACTTAAATATCTTTCTTTCTTTTTTTGTCGCCAACTTACACCATTAATTGATAGTTTGATACAAGACTCTTAAGTCTTCTTAATTACTACGAACATTTTGGGCTCCACGATTGGATCAACGCGGTATGAGATGAACCGGATTCGGTTAAACCATTAGATCATGGTGTGACATCAGTAAGTATATATGTGTAATCAGTAAGGATATATGTGTAATTTCAACTCTCAGTTTAATGAATGAATGGCATTAGATCATGGTGTGACATATCTTAAGATCTTCAATCTGCCAAGAGAGTCAACTGTGAGGTTTCCAAGGCATCCCGGAATTGGATTGTTATGGTTAGCGATCCAGACAGCTCTGTCCTGGATATCGTTAAGATACAAATTGTTGAACCAAATCCCAAGATACAAGTTGCTCGAGTTCTTGAAGTTGAAAAACTTGAGTTTGAAGATATTGAAAGCTGAAACGAGCTCTTGTTGTGTAACAATCATTATGTGTAACAGATACGCTGCTTCAGGGGGAGTACTTGAAAGATGGGCAAGAGCTCGTTTCAGCTTTCAATATCTTCAAACTCAAGTTTTTCAACTTCAAGAACTCGAGCAACTTGTATCTTGGGATTTGGTTCAACAATTTGTATCTTAACGATATCCAGGACAGAGCTGTCTGGATCGCTAACCGTAACAATCCAATTCCGGGACGCCCTGGAAGCCTCACAGTTGACTCTCTTGGCAGATTGAAGATCTTAAGAGGAGCATCAAGCGAGCAGAAGGCTGAAATGCCATTATTTTCAAAAAAATGAATCTCACATGCCACACCATGATCTAATGCCATTCATTCATGGCGACATCTCACATACAGCCTTTGCTTCTTCTACTTCTTGTGTCACTCTTTGTCTTGCCTGCTTTGGGCGTCGACTTCTATAAGTGTAGTGGTAAGTGTAGATTTGTTAATCAGTGTTAGTTCTTTTTTTTTCTTTTTGTAAATTTATGTTTGTTTTATTCTTTTGTGTTGATGATATTAATGAAGACGATTACTTTGATTTGTGGAAGTTAAGGGAAAAAAAAAATTCATCTCATCTTTTTCGGTTTTTTTTTTTTGGGCTAGGTGGTCGTCAGTATCCCCTCGAGGTCAGAGATGTAAAGATCTCTCCGGGCCCGGTTAAGCGTAGCACTAATGGAAATATTACGATAACCGGTTATACAAGTAATTAAGCATAGCTTCTTTTTTTTTTTTTAACATAATGACTTTTCCCCGCATTTTCAAGTTAACTTTTCCAATGTATATTTTGTCCAATCCAGTGATGGTCCGCGGATAATGGATTAGCTTCACGACAAAAAGAAATCACAGGTCACAAGTTGTAAGAAATTCACAAGTCACAAAAGCAACACAAAATCTCATAAATTTGTTTTGTTAAACCTAAGAAATTATTGAAAATAAATTCCTCGCTTATTTCAAGGCAGAAATGAGAACCGACATTATTTCTTGCTTTTAATTCTTGACAATAATCGACATAGCCACTCGACCCACTCCCACTCCCACTCCCACTCCCACTCCCACTCCCACTCCCACTCCCACTCCCAATAAACTTTACCCTTTCTTGTTTTGCAAGACAAGTTATCACTGGCCGATTTCTTCATCCATGCTTGCTTGCTATGCACGAAAACCAACATTTATTGCAAGGAAGTCGAAGGGTGCAAATGGTAATGGATGAGAGGAATAAACATTAGTAGAATAGGAATTAGTAGAATAATTTAGTCCTCTAATAAGTAAATCATTTACACCCGAAGAAAATTTTCCAAACGAATCACTATACTAATGTTTTTTTTTTAGAAAAAGATTTGCTAAACCAATGTTGTTGTAATTGCTTTACCAATGTTGTTGTAAACGTTATAACAACGTTGTTGTAATAGGTTTCCAAAAAAAAGGGTGTTGTAATTGTATTGGCATTGTTTGCTTTTCAATTGTAAACGAAATAACTAATCGAACATATGATCTTCAACTCAAGCACCTCATTCGATATGTCAAAATTAACTTATAAACTAAATCTTGAAATGCGTATCAAAACTCATTATTTTCCATCAACTTTCAAAATATTATTGAAACTATTTTTGGATTAACTAAATTCGGTATATGATTGAAGTTTCCTCTTTCTCTAGTCGATAACAATTTTTCGTTTTAAATTAAAAACAAAATAACTTATCCAACATATGATTGGCAACTCAAGCACATCATTGAATATGTCAAAATTATCTTTTATGCTAAAACTTGAAATGCATATTGAAACTCATTGTTGTTCATCAACTTTCAAAATATTATTGAAACTAGTTTAAGATTAACAGAATTTGGTATATGATTGAACTCAACAACTAAATTTTTTCTCTTTCTTTAATCGAAAAGAATTATTCATATTAAATTGAAAACGAAATAACTTATCAAACATATGATCACCAACTCAATCACCTCATTGGATATGTCAAAATTAAATTTTAAGCTAAAACTTAAAATGCGTATTGAAACTCATTGTCGTTCACCAACTTTCAAAATATTATTAAAATTATTTTTGTTTTTACTGAATTTGGTATATGATGTGTAAACTTTATACACTTGAATACCAATGTGTTCGTAATAACGGTTGGTGTCATGTCTCAATACCTACATCAAGAAACAGAACTTACTTTTAGATTAACAATGCATAATTTCAAAAGAGAAAACCATTTAGAACTCTATGGTAAAAAATAACATACCCTAGAAAGCATGACCAGCTCTCCAGTGTCATATATGAGATGTTCTAGAGGGTATCTAACTTCATTGTCGTGAATGTAGGCCATGCTGAAAGGCACAAAAACAAAACCTCCAAATATGTAGTATTTGCGGCTGTTGTAGTATTTTTGCACCTCGATATGTGGTGTTACCTGATTAGCAATTGAGAATAATAAGTAAGCAATTTATACAGATGACAAAATGCATATAAGATAATAATTAAAAATGTGTAGAAAAGTCAAACATACCGGCGTTAACGTGACATTGCACTTAGGGACGGAGGCAAAAAAAAAATTTCATAGAGGACAATATTAAAATTGTTTAAAGAATCAGAGATAAAAATGCAAAAAAATAAAGGGGCATTATCAAAATTATTTATAAATTAAATAAAAAATTTTAAAAACATCGGGGGCATCTGCCCCCTTCTTGTATAACGTGGCTCCACAACTGATTGCACTCATGCATTTCTCCGCGTCTTAGTAATTTAATCGACATAGATTCACCTAGTTTCTTCAAAGAAACCAGGTATCGGAAATCAATGCGCTCTTCTCTTTGAAAAGGAACTGCATCAAAAAGATAAGATTGATTTAACAAGTTAACATATATGGAGAACAATTAGAGAAAAATAAGTACCTATTACGTCTCCTATCGTATCCTATGGCAATGTTGTCAATTGCAAGGAGTATGTCAAAAGCGTACATAATCTTGTAAAACCACATGAACTCAATACAGATAGTTGCTGGCTTTCTTCAGAAGAAGAAAGAAACTACATCACAACGCAAGTGGGAATTACATAGCTGCATAATTTTCGTAACTCTGGCCTTGTATATGATAGTTGAATTTTGCTTCACGACGTCGATAAATGTGCACGTTGAATTAGAATCTATTTTTACGATATGGCAAACCGTGCAAAGTAACAAATAAAATGACTTATGACGAACATGGCAAATAAGATGTGTTTCATCCACTGTGACAAGACAATCTTACTCGAGTATATATATAATTAGCAACCAAACACTTTACCAATGAAAATTTATCTCGACAAATATTTAAAAATCATGATTTGTTTTTGAGTATGTTATCAAAGATGTGTCTAATGTCTCATGTAGATAAAATATAATAAAATATACATGCTAAAAAACATGATTTGTTTTTGAGTATGTTATCAAAAAGATGTGTAATGTCTAATGTAGATAAAATATAGTAAAGTATAAATATCAAAATTGTTGGTAACTAATTCATCACCATTCTGCTAAAGTGGATATGAATCATGCCTTATAGTGGTAGAGAATACCATCATCACTGATTCAATCAACTTTTTATCAAAGAATAGAGAATGTTTTTTTAATTTTCTCAAGGGATCTTCGATGTTTTCATAAAAGAAAACAGATTCATTGGCTTCTTTATAGGATAATATGTTTATGAATGTTGTTTGACTCATCTTTAAAATTATTGATGCTACATAACAAATTTCGTACAGTTGAAAATAATTTGCTATTGATGATTTTTAAGAGTTTAAACCAAAATATTTTTATAAATTAATAAATTTACAAAATAATATAATTTTGCAGTCTTAATATTATTAGTTTATAGAAGTTTTATTGTACAAGAAACAAAAAAATTCCTCTTATTAAGAAATATAAAGTAACAATCCAATCATGAAATAGAGACTCCGAAGACTTATCTTTCCTCCTGAGGATAACAGTTCAACTATTTCTGATTTGTGACATGTGATTTTAGCTTACGAAATGATGTTGCCTAATAATTGATGACAACATTAACAAGTATTTCGATTTGTTTAGGGTTGACGAGCTATTTCTTCCTCGGAACTATTATATAGCACCGTATCCATACAAAGTTTGGTATTCGTTCCAATTTCATTTCGATCTAAAGTTCGAAACCAATTTCCCCACAATTTGGAAGTTCGAAACCAATTTCTCCATAGAATAAATGTTTAAAACCAAATTTCACACCGATATGGATTAATGTTGATTTACTATTTATCAATCACTTTTAAACCACGTTTCGGCCAAGCAAATCCGAAATAAACCGATAATAACTCGATTACAACCTGTTTAGAGCGGTTAAACCACATTTATCCGATTGCAAAAAAAAAAAAAAAAATTCCCGATTATGTTCAGTTCCGATTAGCCATCCTCGTCGGGTTCGGAGTCAGACCTGGCAGATCGGAGGTGACGCCGTTTACCGCGACCGAGTAAGAAACTGAGACCGGAGCACGGGTTGTTTGCCTCCGTGCAGTGCTGCGTCGTATGGCGGATCCGATCGAGTCTTTTGCATCAGACCACTCTTATGATTTTCACTCCGTTCTCTATGTCGCTGCTGCTAGTGGCCAGATCGAGGTTAATTATAGCTGTTTTATCCGGGATATCACCGAAATCTGGTGGTTTTTTTGTCAGGTTTGTAGAGTATGAGCTTCGATTTTTTTCTTTTTTTTTGTTAGATTCGATTTTACTGATGCATTCCTAATGCTTTGTATTTTTCCTCCTTTTGCAGATTTTGTTTATTGGAACTGAAGTTGGAGCTGATGTACGCCCAAAAATATTTTGCTTTCCATGTTAATATTTTTGTTTTTCAATCAAATTCGGGATTTGGATTGAAATTTTAGTTTCTCTTTCTTGGAAATCTGCATATTTTGATGTTTGATTCCGTCAATCGAAGAACATGCTTGCATCACCCAACATACTATGGACACGCTGATTATAGAAGAAGAGAGTATAGAAGAGGAAGAAGAGGAAGAAGGAGGAGGCGAGAGGAAGAAGAAAGGGTTTTTGTTTTTTTTTCTCAATTTTTTAATTAATTTTAATAAATAAAATATTTAAAAGAGCATGAAGTTTGTAGAATTATATGGATGTGGTTTCCGATCGGTTTGATATCGGTGCAGTGGTTTAGGATTGGTTAAGTATAAGTAACCGAAAAATTCAAACTTATGCGGAAATTGATTTATAACTTCTAAATGGTGGGGAAATTGGTTTCAAACTGTAGATTGAGGTGAAATTATAATGAATGCCAAATTTTGTGTAGATACGGTGCTATATTATAGTTCTGAGGGGGAAATAGCTCGTCAACCCATTTGTTTATATAATCAATTTTTTTGTTTGTATCTCTATCATTCCTTTTGAAAGTCATTTTTTTTTTTTACATTATAAAAGATGGAAATACATATTAAATACGCGACTAAATCAAATTAAGCTCTCAGGGCTAACATTTATTCCAGTAGTCGTTAACCAATTAACAGAATCGGTTTAGTCTATATGTTACAAACCAGACGCTAAAAACCAAACCCAAAAGGCCAAAACCAGAGCAACAACCAACGTCTTGAGGCTCTGGACAGACAGACTGACCCATTTAAAAACCCAAAAGAAATAAGAAAATGACAAAAACAAATAACCAAAAAATCCCAAACTACGACCACTACAATAAATATATACGTACTTTTACTACTATACGCTAGGAAAAATACCAGCAAAGAAAAATTCAAGATCAGTTTCAAACGTCTTTTAAGTAGGATCAAGAGACTATATCTACAGTTTCACCAATTAATCCACGATTTGTCGCCACCATCACTAATCATCAAAATCAAACGAACGTAGAAGCCTTTGAGGTGCGTTGATCTGTACCGAGAGTGATTACCATCACAGTCACATCGTCATGATATCTCCGTCTCCGACCAGTCGGAACATTCATCAGTTCTTCCAACGTGAAGCCTAAGAATAAAAAAAGTTGTTGTTATCATATAGCTAATGAAAAATTGCTGAGAAATTAAACATTTTGAAGAACAAAAAAAAAAGAAGCTTACCAACACGGGCAGCAGCTTTAGCTACAAGACGCTCAAGTAGAAACTTTGCGGGATCACCACAAGGATTACTAGAAATGAAGTAATGAACGAGCTCAATCGCTTCCTCGTTGCTGAAGAAATCGAATAAACCATCGCTTGCAACTATAACAAAGTGATCTGACTCCGTGATCTTGTGAACTCTCATCGATGGTTCAACCGAAACGTAAGGTGGACTCAAGAGGTTACGAACACGGAGGATTCCCATGAGTGCATCGTTCAGCTTCTCCTGCAACGGATTGGCAAATTAACAAAAAGCTATCTTTGATATTCATTCAAAGTATCAAATCACCATATAACAATACCTTCTTCAAGTAACCAACTCCTAGAGCACGAGTAACTTTAAGCTTCCCTTTGATTTTCCCACCGATAACGATCTTGGGATCATCGAGATGTTCGCTCAAGAGCCTAGCTTCTTCGATTTCGTTATCAACAGTGTGATCCTCTGTGAGCTGAACAGCTTGCAGCTTCCTGTTACCATTGTATGTCGCTAGTACAGCTCTGCTATCACCTAGATTCAGGATGTACAGATCCTTCCCGACAAGGAGAGTGACCAGAACGCAAGATCCAACGGATACTAAGTCCGGTCTTTCTTCCATTTCTTGCTCAACCATCCTCAGGAAATCATTCTCCGCCTGAAAAAGCGCACGGTTTAAGCAATCCAGCACTCCCTGTCTGAACAAATCAGATGAAGAAGAGTCTATTATACTTATGTTCGATAACAATCCCGGATTTTCGCCATCATCGTCATTATCTTGATGTGTCATTGTAAGGCTCTGCTTCATTTGGTGATCAAGAAACTGGAGATGGAACACGATGGAGTCATACAAAGTAGAAGCCAAGAAATCAGCAGCGTCTCTTCCATTGAATCCGTCATAGATGGCGCAAAACAGCCAACCGTTCTCCTCAGAGCAAACGGCCTGAACCCTATCTTCACCAGCAGCACCGCCAGCAACTTGAACTTCCATGGCCGAGAGAAGAAACCCTTCATTCACGGAAGAAGGAGAATTCATCGACGTCAAGAAACAAGATTCTGGCTCAGGAGGGCTCGGGCTAGTAGACGAGCTGCAGCTTAGACTCGCCATGCTCCCATGGAGAGAAGGAGATAGTATGTCAAGCTTGGAAAGCGCGGGGGAAGACGGAACTTTCCTGAATGATTTCGGAGAATCAAGAGACGGCAAGATCTCAGAGCCGATCACTCCGTTGCAGATATTCGTGTTGGCTAACGTCGGGTTCCCGCTTAGAGCAGCACCTGATAAACAAGAGAAGCTGCTCGTCTTCTGAAGCCTAAAACCAGCAAGAACGCCGCCACGGCCATCAGGAACGTTGTCTTCAGGGATTCTCATCTTATTATTATTATTATTGCATTGATAACCAAAGCTTATCTCAATCTCTCCATAAGGATCACTTATTGTCTCTTCCTGCATTTTTGTTGTTGTTGTTGTTGTTGTGAAAAATGGTTTCTGAAACAACAAGAATCCAACTTACTCATCAGATTTTACCACTATAATGATTAACAGCTTTAGCGACAAAATACGTGGTGTGAGTGAAAGCACAGAACGAAAGTGAAGATAGATGGGGTCAAGATAACGAGCACTTTTTTTTTTTTTTTTGGTTCACTGGCACAAGTTAAATATAGAGTTAAAAAAAAAAAAAATCTTTCTCATAGGACGCCATTAAATGCAGACCACATAAGTTGTTGGCAAAGGATTCAGATAAAACGTTCTACAGAGAAAAAAAAAGTATCTTAAACCCAGAAACAGAGAAAAGATCAAATGAAGAAAAAAAAAAACTAGATTTGTTCTTCATGTTTCGGAGTATTCACCATGAGCATATAGATACATGTTTTATAGCTAACAAAATCTCCTCAGCATTGATATATATAAATGATTCCATTGACAGAACAAAATCAGAACTCGCAAACTGGGTTGAGAAAACCTAAATCAGAATATCGAAAATCGGAACGAAAAGGTAAATCGAGAAGAGCAGAGACATTGGAGATTGAGAAAACGGGGTTTTACCTTAACCTATAAGGGGAAAACGCGGATGGGAGATTCGAAGAATCGGAGAACTCGGAAGAAGCGAAAACCCGAAAGGAGCAAATCGGAGGAGACGAAGACGAAGACGAAAGCGAATAAAATGAGTGAGAGAAGTGTAAAGAGAGAAAGAAGAAGATGAATGAATGGGATTGGATGGATGGAGGAGAAAGAGTTTAACGAGTGAATGTTTTTTCTTTGCTAATTTTGGGAGTTAAAATCGAAGCTCCCCTTTATAATGGTGTTTTGTCACCTTTTTTTGGTTTTTTGATTCGTTACCTTTTTAGCTTCCTTTTTTTTTTCCCCCTTAAGTTCAATATTTACACAAAAGAGTGGTACTGCTATTTTTTTTTTTTTGACAAAAAAACAAAGCAAAAATTAGAATTCCTATTTTTTTTATTGTGTGTGTGTGTGGTGCTCCATAATTAAATCTATTATAATAACGAGAAATATCTGTGAGTTGTTTAATCGGTTACGTTATAACTTATATAACTATAACCTTGGTAAATACCGATCGTCCAAAAAACAATCTATCGACGGAAAGTGAAAAATACAATAGAGAGTCAACAATTGAAGGCAATAAGTGTTTGTTAGTTGACATTTTCTATGCTGATGTAATCCTCAGATCCTCCTCACCTGTAATTAATACTTTATCCAATTTACATTTCTACAGTATTATTTTTCCTTGAACTGCTCAAAGAACCAATATAATACTATACGATTAAGCAAATAACCCTCCATTTTGTTTTTGTTGTCCAGTTTCCCACGAGCCACGATAGTTATTTTTACATATTAAAATTGCAAGGTGTAAAATATAAGGAATTTTATAATGGTAATTCTTGTCATCCTATGAAGCAAATCTTCCACTCTAGCAAATTATGAAAAAGAGATTCAACTAGGGAACTTTTTTTCAGAAATAAATAGGATTGCAGATTTATTTTAGTAGAGTGTATTCTGTAATTCAAATTTAGAATGTTTACAAGTTTGCAATATAAATCGGCAACAGAATAATAACACCCAAAATACGTAGTGACGTTCTACAAAATCTGATCTTTTGGGTAGGTACTAGGCTACTAGAGGTCGACGTGGCGTATATCATAGTTGCCGCAAACAGAGACGTAATGAAATAAATATCACATACAGATATAATAATAATAATAATAATAAAATGGTAAGCAGAAAATCGAGAATGTTTACAAGTTAGGTCGCATGACGTAAGAAAAGGGAGCAGATCTAACATTTTGCATCTTTCTCAGCGTATAAAATACTATCGATATTTGTTAAATCGTATGAAGAAGCCACACGAAAACAAACAAAAACTAGACGCAATGAAAAAAACTATATAAAAATCTATATTTTATCGAATATTGACTTGGTGAATCGAGCTAATAATAATCTTAGCTTATGTCTCCCGAAAAAATCAATTTCGATTTTTTACATATTTCAAAAAGTTCCACAACGTCATCAGACGCTTAACCGATTTTTCTTCGTCAAAACTCAAAAATCACCCGATTCGATTGATGCGGTTGGTAAACTAAAATTCCGGTTTTTAAACCTGTAATCGTTTCCATGCACTATTTTGCTTTGTCTTTTTTTTTTTGCTAACACTATTTTGTTTTGTCTATCTTACGTATATACCAAACCGATGCATCAATAAAATTCTCGGACCAAATGTTCGGTACGATTTTACAAACCAAGAGTCAAATAAGAGGCAGAGTGGAAGATAAATATCACATCAATATCATACCATCTACGACGACTTATCAATGATAGGGAGAGTCGTTTAATGGATTGATAAATACCCACAAATACTGATTTATGGCTGTTGAGCCACAGGAGAGGCTGCTTGCTGTTGAAGGCAACTGATGAAAACAGTCGTCATCACTACAATTCCCTCCCTGAAAATGACATTTGATGACAATCCCGTTTAGCTTACGTATCCCTTTTTTTGGCAGTTTCTAATGGATAGGAAATATCTCGGTTTGTCTTTATGAACGCTGTTTTCAACTATAGATTATACAGTTTTTTGCAAGCTGTTGTGTTATGTGCATCTAGTGCAAGCTCCTAACTCCCAAGACTCTTATACCACAGAACCTGGGAGTGTCTTTTTTGGCTAATATTTTATTGAGGGAATACTATGTATAGATCCGGGATTTAATTTGTATAACCTATGATTGTTCAGGGAATGATGGTAAAAACAAACCTTTGTTTGTTTTAGATACGGTTTAAGGCTACCAACTAATGGGACTACTTATATGTAACATTGCGTTATGAATTCACAGTATCAACAAGAAGTGAAGCTGAGGATTACCTTGACTTTTTGTATACTAGAATTAGTAAGCGAAGTATTAAGATGCAATGGTGTAGAAAACTTTTGTCATTCCTTTCTTTGTTCTCATCTGTGTGACCTGAAAAACGACAAGGGAAGTACCCAGAATCATGTAACTTTTAGAAAACACAAAACAAGAGAAGGAAACAACAAAAAAGGAAAGATATCAACTTGAGAGACTGGGTATATTGGATGTGTACCATCATGCTTATGATATCAGAAATATCGGAAACATGGGTACCACCACATGGACACCCGGGGTTTTCACCTAATCTTAAGATCCGGGGAGTGCTGCCCTGTGAGGTAAGCGAAGATAGAAGCTTGAGTTTGAAAATATTTCAAGAATTAAATGGCTCAAGACATTCTATTGTGGGATCATTTGCTATCCATTTTCAATGCTCAACTGACTAGCTTACTCTAACTGGATACCTATTACCCTACAATGCAACAGGGAAAGGTACCTATGGTAGGAATTGATACAGGATGATCTATCCATGGTTACAATTTGCTTAAAAGCCAAAAAATATCACACTAACAAAATTATCACTAACATAGATACCAAATAGATGATATAACTTTTCAGACAAAGAGTAGGAATTGTTACAGAAAATGGCGTATCTATCCATGGTTACAATTAACTTAAAAGCCAGTAACATCACTCTAAGAAAAGCCACTGATTTAACTGCAAAATTTTGATATAACTGAAGATAAACATTGCTACTCCTATAAGAACTCGACGTCATCTGTAAGTTGGACGATCGAGTTTTATAGTTGAAGAAAAATCATTAGAGATGGAGGGAAAAGATTTTCTATATTGGCAAATACCTTAGGAATATAATCAGGAAGACTGCCACCACAGAGCATGGATGCCTCTTCATAGGGCACTATAGCGGCATAAACCTTATGCAGGGCAAAAAGAATCATTTTTAGAGGCCTAACACAAAATCAACCAAATTCAACTACGAATAAGAGAGAAGACTTACCTTTCCTCCTTTGGATATTAGTTCGTTAGCTTCTGCCTCCAACTCTTTCTGCTTCACCTGCAATACATCCTGTGGAACGATTCCTTTGTATTCCACAAAAGGACTGATCGCATTGTAGTTAGATCACCGCTTTTTACAAAAGCTTGCAAAGAGCCAAACGGCTGACAAATCCTGTAATTGAGATTCTTACCCGTCCGGGAAATGGTACCCTTTCCCAGGCTCCAAATGTCCTAACCCAACTTTCTGCATACACAAATCTAGCAAATGTCCAGCTGAGTGCAACCTGATCATGAAAAAATGCCAACTTCAAGATAGATTCCAGGCGCAAATCAACCATTAAAAATGCAAGAATCGAAAACTGAACAGCTCAGAATCTATTTTTCAGAAGTTTTGTTGCTATCATGTGATGCACAACAATGGAGAACAATCTCTAACAGCCTCTATGTGAGTTCTGAAGATCTACACAATCAGATTACGAAACTGCAACACTCGTCATTCACAACATTTAAACTAGCAAAAAAGTGTTAGAACGTAATAAGAATGTCTACAACGTTTTCCATGCCAAAACTACAATCAATCATCAAACTAGCTCTTTTATATTCAGCTTCAATCAAACATTTTCTTACCTGGAATTAAGTGTGCGCCTCGATTCATCAACAAGCAAGCGAACTTCTTGCCCTTTCTCAATGTTCATTCCACTTTCAGGATTTGAGCCTTCAAAAACTCCGTAATGGAGAACCTGCAGTAGGGGGATACACAAACAGCATAAAAATTCCGAACAAAACTGGGAACCATAGAAAATTAATTGGGAACGATCGAGATAGAAATCCAAAACTGACAATTCCGTCTTTCGATCGAACATCTTGAACGGGAAACTTGAAATCCGAACCGGAGAAAACGACGAAGCCGGTGTCTGATGGCTGTCCGCCACCTTGTGGATGAAACACCGTCGAATCCAGTATCAGAGCCGTGCGTCCATCTTGCGCCTGAACCATGTGGTGATATATATAGAAAATATTAATAGATACATAGAGAGAGAGAACGACTCAGCATTGGAGTCGGAAAAGAAGACGGCGAAGAAGAGCTCGACAAATGGTTATTATCCAGACGGACCTTATATAAAGAGAGAAATCTGGCTTGTGATTGAAGAGTGAACATGTCTACATGATAATCAAGCTTCGTCGGAGGAAAATCCATGGTGATTCCGACGCCTTTCGTCGCGCGGTGAGAACGAGCGAGTGACCTCCGAGTTTTTAAAGTCTCACGAGTCACGACGAGGTCAACGGGAAACAAAGAAGAGTAAAAAATCTTCTAAAATTCCGAACTTTTACATTTCCGTGCACATATTTCTCAAACTGACTAAAAGCCGCCTCTCCAAAAATATCCACGAATTATGGGCTTTGAATCTTCTATTTGGGCTTTAAAAATTCAATTTGTTTCACTCACGTTTTGTTTCAATGTCGTTGCACACACTCTCGCACAAAAAGAACCTCCACACAATTCTTCTTCTTTATATTCAAGTTGTATTTACTTTCCAGTTTAGATTATCCAGTGTATGTATCCATGACTTTGTAACTTCTCAAGCTTGATAATTTTTTCATTTGGTCTAAAAAAGACGTCATTCATTTTTTCTTTATTTAATTTTCGTTAAACTTGAAAAGTTAATATCTTTTGTTAAAACGGGATATTTAATTTTATGCAGGTAATACATACTCCAAGTCTCCAAAACCTTGGGTTTCATAAGATGGAAACGCGTAAATCGGTGAGAACATAGTCACACGTAAAAACATAATTTGCAAAAGACAATATTGAATAAGATTCAAATAGAGCTCAATTCCCGGTAAGTGTGGGTCCAAATCCTCTTCCATATGGCATGTTAGTTTTTGCATACGGATGTGTAAATGCTCAAATGTCGTTTGTTTGAACACTTTATAACTAGTATCTAAATGCAAAATTAAAAAAATCTGAATATTTGAGATGCTAAAAAAGTATAGTTTGAATGCAAATTTTGTATTTTAAAAACCAAAAGACTAAAATATTTCTTATTTTCTATCAAAAACCGTAAAATCGTAAAACTTTATAATCACGTTTTTCGGTCAAAACTGTAAAATCGCATTTTTCCGACAAAACCGCAAAATCACGTTTTCCCGTCAAAAATGTAAATCGTATTTTCCCGATAAAACCAAAAATCACGTTTTCCTATCAAAACTACAAAATCACGTTTTCCCGACAAAATCGCAAAATCAGGTTTTTTCGTCAAAACCGTAAAATCGCATTTTCCCGACAAAAACGCTAAATCGCATTTTCCCGCCAAAACCGCAAAATCGCATTTTCCGCCAAAACCGTAAAATTGTGTTTTCGTGCCAAAACCGTAAAATTGAGTTTTCGTGCCAAAACCATAAAATTGCGTTTTCGTACCAAATCCGTAAAATCGCGTTCCCGCCAAAACCGTAAAATTGTGTTTTCGTGCCAAAACCGCAAAATCAGGTTTTCCCGTCAAAACCGCAAAATTGTATTTTCCCGCCAAAATCGTAAAATTCTGTTTTCGTGCCAAAACCGTAAAATTACGTTTTCGTTCCAAAACCATAAAATTACGTTTGCGTGCCAAAACCGTAAAATTGCGTTTTCGTGCTGAAATCTTAAAATCGCATTTTCCCACAAAATCCGTAAAATTGTGTTTTTGTGAAAAAACCGTAAAATCATGTTTTTCCGCCAAAACCGTAAAATTGCGTTTTCCTTACAAAACATCAAAAATCGCATTTTCATGCCAAAACCATAAAATTGTGTTTTCGTGTCAAAACCGTAAAATTGTGTTTTTGTGCCAAAATCGCATTTTCCCGACAAAACCGTAAAATCATGTTTTCTCGCCAAAACCGTAAAATAGCGCTTTCCCGACAAAACCTCAAAATCGCATTTTCCCGACAAAACCGTAAAATTTTGTTTTCGTGCCAAAACCGTAAAATTGTGTTTTCGTGCCAAAATCGTATTTTCCCGACAAAACCGTAAAATCATGTTTTTCCGCCAAGACCGTAAAATTGTGTTTTTCCGACAGACCCGCAAAATCGTATTTTCCTGCCAAAATTGTAAAATTGTGTTTTCGTGCGAAAACCGTAAAATCGCGTTTTCCAGTTAAAACCGTAAAATTGTGTTTTCGTGCTAAAACCATAAAATCATGTTTTCCCGCTAAAACCGTAAAATTGCGTTTTCACGACAAAATTGCAAAACCGCATTTTCCCGACAAAACCGTAAAATTATTTTTTCCCACTAAAATCGTAAAAAATCATGTTCCGCCAAAACTTTAAAATTGTGTTTTTCCGCTAAAATTGCAAAACCGCAAAATCACTTTTTCTCGCCAAAACCATAAAACCGTATTTTCCCATCAAAATCATAAAACCGCAAAACCGCGTTTTTTCCTTAGTTTTTAATGTTTATTTTGTGTATTTAAAAATTTACTAGTATGTTTTTTTAAAAGATATTAAAATTAAATAAAATTATTAAAACTTAAATTCAAAAAATTATTTAAATATATTAATTATTTAATTTCAAATACGACATCTGAATGTTATTTCAAAATCAAAAATAAATATAATATTTTTTAGATATAATATCTGGATGCTGCTCCAAAATAAAAACAAACAATATTTAAATAAAACATCTAAATGGAGCGTGTAACGCAACTTTCAAATTTAAATAAAGCATCCAGACGAAGGTATAATGCAACATCCAAATGTAGCATTATAGAAACGAACTGGACCTATATTTTTCACTTCATAAACTCCTGCTTAGTGTCGGCGTGTCGCTGCGCATGATATTATGCTTTAAATAGAGTAACACAGTATATGTATAAATTACTTAATTTTAATTTAATAGGTAGATTTTCTCTAATTACAAAACATGGAAGGAGACCACTCATAATTGTACAAATTTAAAGTAATTGCGTTCTATATATTATTCTTATCTACCCTTGTACTATTTTTTTTATTTATTGTTAGAACCTTGACACATTAAATTTTTCGAATGTATATGCATGATGGCATAAGGAAGAAGAACATAACCATAACCTTTGCTGACATTTTTATGTGTAAAAAAATCATAATTGTTCTACATATGATTTCCGATCTGTAACACTATAGTATCTGTAAGAAGGTTCCATTTAAGTAACAAAATACAAATTACAAAATTTTGTAAAATTGTGTCGGTATTTTAAGGTTGATATATAATCTCAGTAAATAAATAATCGATAAAAACCGTATAGTGAACCAACAAAGTTTAAAAAATATTAGTGGTGTCTCCATCATACACTTAATCCCCAATTAAACATCCTTAGATCTGAAGCTAGCAACAAAAAAAAGCCCCACTTGTAAAGCTGTATAATGTGTATTTACAAACACCCTAAAGTCAAGTGGTATGATTCGTAATTACTCATATCTTTCAGTGGCATTTCCCTGTGCTCCTTCTCCTTTAAACCTTTTTCTTTCTCTCTCTCTCTTTCTTCAAAGTTCGTGGTGAGTAGCTACAGAGAAATTAAGCAAGAGAGACACAGCAAACGAAAGATGAGAGGAATCTCCAGAAACTCTGGCGCGGCGGCGATTTTCGCGATCCTAGTAATCCTCGCCGTCCAGTACTGGTCCGTAGCCGCCGTATCTTCTCAGCCCGTCGAATTCGCCGGAGATTTCCCTCCGATCGAAACGGAGTGCCGCGGTTCCATCGCCGAGTGCTCTGTTTCCGCCTCCCTCGGCGACGGCGGAGATCTCTTCTACGGCGGAGAAATGGGAGCTGAGTTCGAGATGGACTCAGAGATCAGCCGGCGCATATTAGCGAATACGAGGTACATCAGCTATGGTGCGCTGAGGAGAAACAGTGTTCCCTGCTCACGACGCGGCGCATCTTACTACAATTGCCGACGTGGCGCTCAGGCCAACCCTTACTCTCGCGGCTGCAGCGCCATCACTCGATGCCGGCGCTAAATCTGTAACTGTAATTTCCTTCAGAATTCTTTTCTTTTTCTTATATATAAAATTGTCAGAATTTTTTTTTTGCCGGTTTATTTTTCGAAGTTTCATTGCAATTTCAAACGCATAAATAACGATATATGTAAATTTATCTGAGAATTATCTGTTCTTGATGTAAGTTTCTTACATAAACCTGGAAAAAAACAAATATGGAATAAATGATAGATTTACATTATAATCAACGAATGTGTTGAAATAATACTGTAATTAAATGGAATATTGATAACCAGGAAATGCTTATTATATATGAATATTGTATTTATATGGACTTTATTCGTTCGTATTCATATGGTTGCATCATGCTCAATATAGAGAAATATCGAAGCTAGGAAATTAAAATAAGTTTCCATATGGAGAAGTATGATGTATGTATTTAGTTTTTTATTTTATTTTTGAATAGTGAAGAAGAATAAAAGAGACGATGCTGTGGGCCAGCCAACTAAAGCCAGCTTCACCTGTATATCTTTCGGCAGAGCCACACGTGGAGGATAACCTGTAATATCAATTTATAATATTTTTTTGTGCACACATTAGAAAATAAATATATAGTTTCATCAAGTACAAAAAATACAGGAATTTCTAAATGAAATCTGTTGTCACGAGAGAACTCCTATCTATAAACCAAACACATAAGCTCTTCGTGATTAATGGAATTGACCATTACTAGAAAAAAAAGCTCGTTGGAGGGAAAAATAGTCAAAGAAAAAGAAAAAAACGTTACATTAATTTAAAAGGGAAACAGATGGTTAAGGACCATTAAATATCGCAACAACAACAATTCAATCATAGATACTTTTGATTTATTGCACTTCAAATCTACGGGACTTATATTTCCTCTTGTCACATTTTTTACATAAAATAAGTCTGCAAATAATAATAATAATAATAATAACGCTAAGTTTGGACCACATCTCTCCCATCCCTCATGGACAGCACAGAGGCAAACAAAACTCAATCGCGGATGTGTTTATACTTTATACATTCGAATTATTGTAAATATTGATCCAATAATGAAAGCTCAAATATAAAAAGTAAATAAAACATAGTCTATATATCGTGTGCGTACAAACCAAGAAACGACAACTACATCTTCCGCGTCCTTGTCACGCGGACTTAGCTTTCCCATATCCCACCTTATACAAATTCTCGCTACAAGTAGCATTTTTTTTTTAAAAACTTATTTATTTTGAGCAGATTCAAAAGGGTTACATCAATTTTTAGTAGCTGGCATTGTTTTTTGTTTTCTTTTTTTTCATTGGGATCGATGAGGTATTAATATATTTGGATATTAAAAACACGAGTTCCTTTACCTACTATCTTTTCAAACGTCAGTATGCAGACGTGAACGTGATGGGATTCCAATGGAGTGTCGATCAAGCAACAACCCTTGAGTTTTCTCCAAGGATGGACTCGGACCGGCTTATAAGCCCTGCCCAATGTTAGTTATATAATATTATATACTATACATGACCTGTTCAAAACAAACCATGATGATTTTTTTGTTCTCTTTTGGTCCAATCATGTGTTGTGTGTCCGGTTAGTATCCTATAATCCGATGGAATTGTGATAGGTTTGACCGGCTAGGTGGTCGCAGAAATGTTCACATATGGGTCGAATTAAGGATCTTTAAAATTCAGGACCAGCCCGGCCCATTATTAAAGCTACACTAGTCGGGTTTTGGCACTCCACAACATCCTTGGTAATATGTATATAGTCGGGTTTTGACACTCCACAACATCCTTGGTAATATGTATATGGTGCAATCTTTAACAAGGCAAATTCGTAAGTACAAAATTCATTTTAACACCGATTCATTAAAAAAGTTAACACCGATTCACATAAAACAACAAAATGGTTTAAATATCAAAATTGCACATTACACTTTAATTTTGGCTTAACTGATCCTTCTCATTCCCTTATATTTAAATTTATTTTCCTTTTAGTTGTTCATGATTCTAATATTCCTATACTATTATACCAGTTCAGAGTAAAACGAGAGATACAGATCGAGTAATTAAGTCTACATCATTACTGATTTCTACATTTCTACTTGACAAAATGTTCATCCTCTTTTATTTTCTTTTTCTTCTTTATTTTAATTTTTGGTGTTAATTTATTTTCCTATTTACTTGTTTAATGATTCTAATATTCCTGTTCGTTCCTATCCTGGCATTAGCAATTGAGTGTAAAATGAGATATACGAAATTCGAAATGGTCTTACATGATTACTGACTTGTACTGTTTTGAATCTTTGATTGCAGTTTGTGTTTGCGTACCCGGATGAATATATTACATCGGTGGAGTGTGTTAGTGTAATTGTGATTTGTTTGAGAAGGTTATGAAATAGAAAGTGACACAACACGTGAGGACAAAGGAACATGACGAGAAGAAAAAAGGAAACAAAGAAAAAAGGAATATGAAGATAAAGAAGAAACTTTTATTTAAAAAAAAAAGGAAAAGTGTCGTTTAAAGTTTTGGTGTTTGTTTATAAATATCAAGAGGTGGTGTCATGAAAATACGCGCGCCTAGGGTATTGTCGAGAGATGCATACGAGTGTGTGTGGCGTCGTCCCACCATATTAGATTTGTAGATCTATTGGTGGTTTTTAGTCTATGGATTCTGCAACCGTTGAGAAGACGGTGATGCACCGGTGTTGCCGGATGGTAGTCAAATCATGCGTGGTTTGATATTGTTTTCATAGTTCATCCATCTAGAAAAGAATGGTAGGCATTGTAGTGTCGGATACCATACGCAATTGTAATTGTAATCTTGTTCTAGTGGATTTGTTCTGGACTAGGTCCCGGGGATGTAGGGAAACTGAACCTCGTTAAAAAACTCTATGTGTTCTTCACTTTATGCACGCACATAGTCTTATTACTCGAACATATAGATCTAGCCGCAAATATGTTTTTTCAGAGTGGACCTGTGGGCTATGCTGCACTGAAACGGGGACGGGAATGGGTACGGGAAACGCGAAGTTAAAATATAGGGATACGGGTACCGCAGGGGGTATGTTAGAAACGATGTAAAAATAGTATAAATAGATTAAATTAGAAAAAATTCAGACATAAGTTTCAAACAAAAAACACCAAAATGATGCAATGATAGGTGAGTCGATAGACCTTCTTTTCTTTGAGGCAGGCTCTGTTTGACAAGGCGAAGGAACCTCCCTACGACCAGATTCAGATTTCATCTTTTCATAATCATCTTCCAACCTTTTCATCTCCAGCTTTTCAGTTCTTGTTGCTTTCTTACAAATAACAACACCACTATTTTTTATTCCAAGCAGATGTGCTCTAACTCTGGAATACGAGACTTGTCGAGTTTCTTTACAAATATTGCACTCGAATTTTCAAGTTCCTCCTGTTTTACCTAGCTTCTCTAGTTTTTTCACATAACTCCATAGTGGAGGTTCTACATTATCACCTTGCTCTTGAGAAGTCATAGTTCTAAACTGAAGAGGAGATTCAAGAAGTAATTACCTTGTTTAATTGATCGCAAGGTGAAGAAGACGTGAGAGGAGGGCTTAGAAAAAAAATTGTTTCTAAGAAGACGTACAAAAACCGAGACTAAAATCATTAAAAACTCTAATATAAACAAAATTTTCCTTTTTATTCTTTTTAGTTTTCTATTTCTAAATAAGAAAATGTGCATAATTATATGGGGACATTGGTTTTATTCTGATTTGTACCCGAAACGTTCTTGGTTTTCAACTAAACCGTCCCCATACTTTGATGCCGTCTCCGTCTTCTTAGAGACGTTTCGACGGCGTCTCCGACGAGTTCCCGTCCCTGAGACGTTACCGGTACGGGAGACGGCACCCAGTTGCCGTCCCGGTGCATCATAGGATTCATTTTTTCCTTGAGGACGCTTGTCTTCAAAACTTCAGCTGGGAGAGCCTCTTCGTACAATTTGATTACAAAGACGACACGAACGTGACGAAGATACAAGTATGACGAGGTATACATGGGTTCGCTTTCGTACAATTTGATTACAAAGACGACACGAACGTTGTACACGGAGAGGGTCATGGGATACTTCCGTTTGGAACAGAGGAGGTTTGTTCTCTGAAACTCGTTTATACATATATATCAACTCTAATAACAATATTACAACTATTATTATAATTTATATATATCAACTCTTATTGTTGTTTGATTTGATCTTATCTATTAGAGACAATATAATTCTAATGATATATAAACATCAACAATAAATTGATAAAACAATTTTTCACTTTTTACAATAATTGAATTTTTATTTGTAATATTCTCTCATTGATATAAACTCTCTTAGATTTTTTTTTCAAATGACTACTTTATATAAAATTCAATGGAAATAATATTTATCCATTCTTATTTCTATAAAAATAAACAAAACAAATACAAAAAATAAACAAAAAAAATAAGCAAAACAAAAAAGATACATAGTTTTCTCCCAAATTTGATTTTTCCAAGGAGATATTGAAGAACTTCTGTATCCTACCGTGTAAAAAGAACTATGAGAGAGATACCCATTATCTCTCGATTTTCAGAGGAAATATGTTTTCGGTGTTAGAGCAATGCTATAGAACAAGAGAGATTGTGATTTGGGTGACAAAACAGAAAATAAAAAATGGGGAGGAAGAGGACGTGGTATGGATTAAGTTCATGACGGTCTCAGTCCCTGACATTCCTAGGTTATTTCCTCAGTGTCTCGGAGATTACCCAAGTTACTCCGTGGATGATTTCTTTGAAAAGAGCTTTATCATGTGTTGTAATGAAGAAAGTAGTCAGGCTTGCATATATATCGTGAGGGGAGGTGTGACAAGGAACATTAAAATAAATAATGTGGGTGGTGGTGGTTTTAGTCACTCTGTTTATGTTCTCAGTTTGATCCCAATTGCTTGTGAAAATTCAGATTAAGATAACAAGAATTAAAAGCTTGCATATCTTACATTATGTATTTTGTATTGCAATATATTCATATAATTGCTAATTTATTGGCTGGAATATTGTTGATTCGAGTTTAATACTGTAATCTAGAGTGAAACTTAGCCCCTTAAACGTTCAAACTACAGTTTGCTCTAAGAAAATCTAAAAGAAATTGTTTCTCCCAAACGAGGGGAGAAACAAGAAGGAAAATGAGCAAAGTCTCTAGTTGCAACAAAGAAGATGGTTTGTGAATAAAAACACCAAAATCCTAATCAAAGTAAGCTTCCTCAACAACCAAACAAGAAAACAATACACATTATAAAATCAAACTTGTAATCCTGCTTCATCTCTTTGACATCGAGGAACCGTGACCAAGCTGGGAAAATAAGTGCAATGAAAAGGCCTAGGATCAACCACATAATTTATATGGACTTTGCTGATCAGCTTGTTTTCCGCCACAACATAGATCCAAGCCAGGCCAGTTTCATCGCACGAACACACGACAAGCCTTTTATTGTCGATGAAGTAACTTGGCTGAGAGTAGGATCCCGTATGTACTAAACCTGGAAATTCAGGAATTGAAACAGCCATGAAATTCATCCAAACCACATCAGCACCACCCCCAACGTTAATCTTGTTCTTTGTCACCCAAATCTCAATCTTCTTTGTTATGTGGCATTGCTTTAAGAACGAAAACCGATCTCCGTTAAAGACTCTAAGGACAAGAGCATCTTGAAGATGGTTGTTCCCACATGGCAGATCACAAAATGTGTAGAATCCTTCCCTCGAAAAATCGAAGTTAGTCAGGTGGTACAAGGGATCAGTCTTGTTATAAAAAGCAATCCAATACAAAGTTCCATTCAACGATACAACACCTGTAGAATGTAACGTAGAACGTTTTCGTTTTGCTCCCTGATCACTACTATTATCAGAATCCGAGTTATCCGACTCGACGTTTTTCCATGTATCGGAGGCAAGGTCATGGATTTTCCACTCGCTAGGATATTTAGACCAAATGGTCTTGTAAACACTTTCCACAACTCTCTTATTACTATCATAACCTATGCCATCCAATTGAAGTCTAGGTCGGCTAACCTCGGCCTTGATCCATGTACTCTGGTTCAGCCACGGGTTCCAAACGGCGGCTCCTTGATCCATGCGACATAGCAAGAACTCATCGCAATCAACCAAGTCGTTAGGTATTTGAGATCCTAAACCGGGAATATCCAAGGTTAACTCACGCACCACTATTTTGGGATCTATGCTTACCGAATAAATCTTGGATTTGGTCGTCAAGATGAATCGAAACGTTGACTTGTGGTTGTTGATGAACGTCTTGTCGTCGAAGAGAGCGTTCCATCGTTTCGATACGGTTCTGAAGCGAACAAGAGATTTAGGAGGGACACGAGAGAGTATCTCTTCAATCAATTCCCATGGAAGCTTCTCCTCATGCGCACCTATCTCCGTGTTTGTTCTTCTCTTGGTTGAATCCATTATCTATTTTGCTAATTAGGGTTTCAACCGAATGAATGCTCGTAAAATTATGTCTCCAATATATTGAGATTTTACAAAACAATAAATTGTCAGGTATTCACACGTAATTGTTCGGTATTCACACGTGACCATAGCTGATGAGTATGACACGTGTTATTTCCCCTATTTTCTTATTTTAAGTTTTTATTTTCTAAATTCAAATATATCCAACTACTAATATAAGAAAAATAAGACATAAATTTCTTATTTTTGAAATTAATACCTAAGCTGCAGAAACGGGTACGCGGAAGTATAAGCGTTTGGAAACGCGAAAACGATTTTTTTAAAAAAAATTAAAAAGCAGATACGTGTTGGAATCATATATATAAAAGTAAACATTATATTATATTAATAAATAATTATAAATAATTCAAATTTAATATGATTTATATACTATCTGTGCTTTTCTTTTCAAAATTCACAGTTCACACTTCTTTTTGCCTTTTGATTCATAACTTTCGATTTCTTCATGTTATGATAGATACATTTTATCAAATTGTGAATTACCACCAAGCCATATGGCTGAACAAACAATTAAAAAACATCAATAAAGCAACGAACTCTTAATCAATTCAGCTCGCTACAAACTCAAACAATAAGCCAAAACGTAAAAAATAAATAAACAAGGTGATTAGGCTAATGATCAACTCTAATTCATATTGCGACCTTAATTGCACAACTCGCCAACTCAAATAAGCTCGATCATTTAACTTGTTTACTAAATTACATAGGCAGAGGTTTTCTTCCTGATAAAAAAAGACTCTGGGGGCACAATCTCCAGTATGTTCTCTACACACCATAAAATAGATATTCGAGATCTTCTATTGTTAATTGAATCGCAGAGCTTTTACCATGATTTTCACCCAATGCAGATGCAACCATTTTCCTTTTACCTTCCTGAAAAAAGTTAAAAGAACCCAAAAAAATCACAATTGAGTGGACTAATGTTTTTACTAGAAAGAAAAAGATCATGATAAGGTTTAATTGGAACAAAAAAAGTAATTATACCTGAAGAGCCAAAATCCGATCCTCAACGGTATTGTTGACAGCAATACGAGTTACAGTAACAGTCCGAGTTTGTCCAATTCGATGAGCTCGATCAACAGCTTGATCTTCAGTTGTCGGATTCCACCAAAGATCCAATAGAATCACATGACATGCAGATACCATGTTCAATCCAAGGTTTCCAGCTTTAAGAGACATTAGCATCACTTGAACCTATTTTATAATATATACATTAACCTTTAATATAAAAGTAATTCCAAGAAAACATAGAATTATTAATGTAACATCTAATCCACCACTTACATTTGGATCATTGTTGAATTCTTTTACAGCTATGTCTCTGGTTACTAGAGACATTGTACCATCTAATCTTCTGGATTTAATACCGTTTTCGACAAAACTATGCTCAACCAAGTCGAGCATACCGGTCCACTGAGAGAACACTATTGTCTTTATCGCTGGAGAGTCTGGACTGGCTTGGTTTGCGTGCGACTGAAGAATATCTACCACAGCTTTGATTTTCGTTGAAACAAACTCGCTTTTGAGCACAACCCGCAGAGCATTTTTACCATCGTGATCATCGTAATCGTTGATGCAGCTTCTGAGTTTGGATTCAGAGAAAACAAAGTAAGGTGCAAGCTCTTTCTCGCATCTCCGTACAGGGCACGTTTTCTCATCCCCATTAATGATTTCAGATACACACTCAAAGCAAAACACATGGCCACACAAAGTAACAACAGGGTCTTGTGGTGGATCCTGCATATATATTAATTAAAGAGTTGAGAGATTATTACAACATAGTGAGAGAGCTTGAAGACAATCAGTCTCTATGCACTTACGACGCTGCAGACAGAGCAATAGATGGAAGAGGATGATTTTAAGAGACTGAGGAGGCTGATCAGAGTCTCTCTAGGTACGGTTCTAACTGCTTCTTTTGTTAAACCTCTAAAATCATCTGAGTTAATATATTCTATGAGAAGTTGTGGATGGTTACAAGCTTGGCGTAGTCGCAGAAGCATCACAAGCATACTAGCATAGTTTTTGTCACCTCCTCCCGAAGCATATTCCTACATATAATTAGAGGAAAACTGAAAATATCATGTTACAAGGTCCATGGGTTACATTTTAATTTATATATATATAGCAACAAGTTGCTATATAGACTGATAATTTTTGGAGAATCACCTCGAACTCCAGTTGTGAAAGTATTTCAAGCTTCCTGTAGAAAGACCATTCCTCTACTGAAAAGTCCACTTTGCTCAAATTAACTTCCTTTGGAGGTAGGTTAATGATAGGTTGTCCATCAAGTAATGTTCCTAAATAGCACAACGTAAAGATAATTTTAGCACAACTTCAAAAGGACATATGTTAGTACGCAGGAGAGGATGAATATATATACCTTTGGTGCGGCGCAGCAGTATAGCCCTTAAAACAGCTTGAAGCTTCTTGTAACCATGAAGAGAATTTTTGGAAAGTGGGACCTTGATTGATTTGGAAAATGACTTGTACATGGCATACGGATGATACCTAAGAAATCTGAAGTAGCTATAAAGATCAACGATATCGTTCTGTATCTGCGTTCCAGACAAACACCATCTCCTTTTGGCTCTAAGACTAAAACATGCTCTTGCAACTTGCGTTCTATGGTTCTTAATTGTTTGAGCTTCGTCTAATACTACTCTCAGCCACCTAACTCTTGCTAGTGGACCAGAATAACAAGTTGTTTCAGTGCTTTCTCTATCTCTCTTCTTAGTCCTTTCATAATAAAAATCGAGCAAAGGGTTTTGGGGGACTTCATTTGTAACAATGGCGTAAGTTGTCACGACCACATCATGTTTTGCTAATTCGATAGGATCTTTGGTTCTGTTAGATCCATGGTAGACTAAAACAGAGAGCTTGTGTTCATCAGAAACCTTCTCATCAAGCTCTCTTGCCCATTGCTTTACAACACTCGCTGGACAAACTATTAATGTACCACCAGATTTTCGACTTCTTGGCTTTCTAGGCTTTGATTGTGACTTCAACTTTTGGAATAGGATAAGAGCAATCGTCGAGATTGTTTTACCAAGTCCCTGCATAAGTATAGCACACACATATAACTTGTCAGACATCTAATTAACATCCACCTAATTAAAAGTTATATATCTGGAAAACACTATTTTACTTAAATGTGACCTGATCATCTGCTAATATCCCTCCCAAACAGTGCAACTTTTTCTTTTCCTTCTTACGCATCCATTCCAATGCAATTTTCTTAGGTGAAAAAAAAAACAAGAGTTAAGTATAATTAGAACCAAATTCCAAATTAGGTCAATAAAAAGTGTTTTAAGTAAAAAATAATGATATACTTGATGCCTCATAAGAGGAACTGAAAGAACACCAGGAGGTAGATCCCTTTCGGTCTTGGGTTGCTTCAGATCCTGTCATTAAGTAGCCATTATTAATATTCAGATTGATTAATGGGAAAACACTAACATAGTTTGAATGCAAAATCACAAAAGAATATCTAATAAAACGAATCAACCCTGCCACGCAAGACAGTAATTATGGTGTTAGTTTCTCTTAATCACTGAAACGGTTATTACAAAGCACTTATGTTGTCAAAGAAGACTTTATATATGAGCTGTAGGCTTCAGGCTTGTAGCTATAATATTAGCTATACAATACAACCACCAATTCGACATTAACATTCTCGTATATTCACAAAAAGAGAAAAGCAGCATACTTTTTGACCAGGCGTCACATGAGTATATCGAAAGTAATGCATCCCTAAATAAAAATCATAACATTACGTACCAATTGAAAGCCCTTTTACTCCAAATCGGAATATTTATAATCAAAACCGGTTATCGATAGATAAGTAAAAGAATAGGGCAGCGCAAGAACAGGGGAAAAGCTAAGAAAATCCGAAGCAATTGGAACAGAGTTTGTAGTTAGGGTTTTCGGTTTGAACGGAGAAAGAGATGATCGCAAGGAATTAGTTTTTAAAAATAAATGAATAACTTCTGCAACACTCTCTCTATAATACCAAGAAAAGGCTTTATTAGTAAGTCGGTTGGCCCGATAAGAGTTATATACAGTTACAAGAACATCATATTTCATAGGGAAAAAACTTTGAACAACTGTATTTTAAAGGTAAAAAGATTCCAACTTTGAAGAACCCATTTCAGATATCTTACATATATTTAGAGGATTTTCAATTAATAATTCATGAGAAATTTATATTTTTCTTAAGAAGCTCAATATTGGCCTAGAATCATCACTTTTCTTTTAAAACGATCTGTCCGGTCTAAGTTCACACTTCACACATTATTATTGCCTTCGAAGATCACAATTAAAGTTAATTAAAGAGATAAGTTAGTTAGAGTTAAAAGTTAAAATTTGATGATACTCTTAGCCTTTGCATAACTAGAAAAATTTAAACAAAATGTGAAAATAGCATAAATACATTCGCACCCTGAGACTAAAAATAGCTACCGATTTTGTTTTATTCCTGATCAAAACTCTAATTAACCATAAAATAGATATTGAAGATCTTCTTCTGTTAGTCGAGTAGCAGATAATTCACCAGGATCTTCACCCAATGCAGATGCAACCAGTTCCCTTTTACTTGCCTGAATAATTTTTATAAAAAGAGAGACAAATATCACTAACAATTGAATGGATTAATGTTACTATAAAGATAAGGTTTGGAGGAACAAAGAATTATTACCTGAAGAGTCAAGATTCGTTCCTCAATGGTGTTTTTGATAGTTAGACGAGTCACAGTAACAGTCCGAGTTTGTCCAATTCGATGAGCTCGATCAATAGCTTGATCTTCCGTTGTTGGATTCCACCAAAGATCCAACATTATCACATGACATGCAGATACCATGTTCAGTCCAAGGTTTCCAGCTTTAAGAGACATTAAAATCACTTGCACCTGTTGAATTTATATATATTATTAAACTTAGTATAAAAGTAATTCCAAGAAAACTTATAATGTTATAATGTAACGTCGTCCAACACTTACATTTGGATCATTGTTGAATTCTTTCACAGCTATGTCTCTTGTGAGTAGAGACATTGTACCATCTAATCTTCTGAAATTTATACCCTTTTCGACAAAATTACCCTCAAGCAAATCAAGCATACGTGTCCACTGGGAGAATACTATTGTCTTGATTGGTATGGAGTTTTGACTTCCTTGCTTTGCAAGCGACTCAAGACTCTCCATCACGGCTTTGATCTTCGTTGACATAAAGCGGCTTTCTAGCACAAGTAGATGTCTTTCATCATCAGAAGATGATTTTTTAGGTTTTCTAACAAGTTGTGGATGGTCACAAGCTTGGCGTAATCGCAAAAGCAGCACAAGAATATAAGCATAGTTTTGGTACACAGTCCCTGCAGCAGAGAAGGCCTATACACAGAGAAGATGAAAATTAGATTACATTTATATATATAGGATCAAGTTGCTGCATATTAAACATAAATTTGTTTTGAAGAATTACCGCGAACTCCAATTGTGAACCTGTTTCAAGCTCCTTGTAGAAAGACCATTCCTCTGGAGAGAAGTCCATCTTAGTCAAACTAACAATCTTTGGAGGTAGCTTAAGTATAGGTTGCCCATCAAGTATTGTTCCTAAATAGCAGAATATTAAAAGATCATTAATTAGCAAAACTACATAAGGAATATATATAATAGGAGCAAATGAATACCTTTGGTGCGGCGAAGCAATATAGCTCTTAGAATAGCTTGAAGCTTTTTGTAACCTCTAAGATGATTTTCTTTAATTGGACGCGTGATTCTTTGGCGAAATGAAGCGTAGTCAGCATACGGATGATATCTAAGAAACTTGAAATAGCTGTAAAGATCCAAGATCTCGTTCTGTATCGGTGTTCCAGACAAACACCATCTCCTTTTGGCTTTAAGACTAGCACAAGCTCTTGCGACTTGTGTTTTATAGTTCTTGATTATCTGAGCTTCATCTAATACTACTCTCAACCACCTAACTTTTGACAAGGCGCCAGAAAATCTTCTTGGAGTGTTTTTATCAAGGTGAGGATTTTGAGGAACTTCATTTGTAACAAGTGCGTAAGTTGTCACGACAACGTCGTATCTTGCTAACTCGGTAGGATTCTTGGTTCTCTTAGATCCATGGTAGACTAAAACAGAGAGCTTGTGTTCAAGAGAAACCTTGTCTTCAATTTCTTTTGCCCATTGCTTTACAACACTTGCTGGACAAACAACTAACGTTCCACCAGATCTTCGACTTCTTGGCTTCTCGGGCTTTGATTGTGACTTCAACTTTTGCAATAGGATAAGAGCAATCGTTGAGATTGTTTTACCAAGTCCCTGCATTACCATATAGCACACAGATTAAAAATTTGAGAGAACATTATAAGCTATAGTATTTTGGGAAAGAATATATTTTATTTAAATGTTAACCTGATCATCTGCTAACATCCCTCCCAAACAATTCCTCGAACTTCTTTTTTCTTTTTGATGCATCCATTCCAATGCTATCTTCTGAGAAACACAACAAGATTTTTTTAGTACATAGACCATAAAAATTCCAAAATAACTAAGGACGTTAAAAAGTTTTTAAGTCAAAACATGATAGTTAACCTGATGCCTCATAAGAGGAACCGAAAGAACACCAGGAGGTAAATCCTTTTCGGTCTTGGGTTGATTCAGATCCTGTAATTAACATACAATTTAACATCAGGTTAGTTATAAAAAAAAACGAGCTAATTAAGTAGTGTTGAGGTAAAATTAAAGTTGAGATTAGGAATGAATAAAAAAAAAAATACTTGTAATGCAGCTTGATAGATAAGCCTCTCATCATTAATGTTGGTCCCATCTTGATGCCTAATGGTCTCTTGTACTACTTCATCATCATCACTACCTGAACTAATGTACCTCTCATTATTAATGTTGATGTAACCATCTTGTTACCTAATGGTATCTTGTACTACTTCATCATCATCACTACCAGAACTAATGTACCTCTCATCATCAATGATGATGTAACAATCTTGTTGCCTAATGGGCTCTTGTACTTCTTCCTCATCATCACTACCTGAACTGATGTAAATAGGAAAATCCATCGTAAAACCTCTTCTTTGATGCCGGAATCAGAATCTCAGGTTTCTTAAGAAAACGAATTAGCCCTGCTCCACAAGACAATTAGTGTTAATCTCTCTTATCAAATAAGACTCTACAACCACCACAAAAAAATCAAAATCAACAAGCAATATATCAAAGACTTGACTTTTTGAAAACCCTTATTGAAAACTTTTATAATCAAAACCTCTCTAGGTTACAACAAGTAAAGGAAAAAGGAACAGAACAAGAACAGAGGAAAGAGAAGGCCGAGAAATTCGAAACAGATGGAAAATTTAGGAACGTAATTAGTATAAAAAAAAAGATGAAACGAGTTTGAGAAGAACAAAACCCACTTTTGTCAGCGTTGCGTTTTCGACAGAGAGAAAGTGGCGATCACACGGAATGGAATTTGAAACGAGTTATAAAAGTTTATCTATTTATAGTTAGGGTTAACTAGTAAGTCGGTTGTTTTCATTAATCTATTTTAATTTTTTTTTCTAAAAGGATAGAAGAAAAAAAAAGGAAATAAAGAACCAACCACAAGGAAATAAACAAACGTATTAATTAACATCAACCCAGCTATAACCAGGGGTCTTGTGAAGCCCTCTTTTCTTCTGTGTCATTCTAATATTCGCTGCATCGTCCCATCTCTCAGCAGCTGAGTAGGTGTTGGATAGAAGAACTAAGCTTCCTGTTGTTCCTCCTTCATCTCCAAGACTCTGCATCATTTTCGACACTTCATCACCAAGTTCCACATTCTTGTACGCCCAACAAGCAGAGAGAAGTGTACCCAGCACGCGAGTGTCGGGCTCGAACGGCATCTTGTTAACAAAATCATAAGCTTCATCCAAGTACCTGGAACGTGCTAGGAGATCAATCATGCAATTATAATGGTCTATTCTTGGGATGACGTTGAACTCTCCTCGAGCCATGGAGTTGAACAATTGTTTCCCTTCATCCACAAGCCCTGAATGGCTACAAGCAGACAAAGCCGCAAGAAAACTCACCTCATCTGGGTTCACACCTGTGTCCTGCATACTGTCGAACAGAGAAAGAGCTTCTTTGCCAAGCCCATGTGTGCCAAACCCAAACATCATTGTGTTCCACGAAACAGTATCCCGCTTATGCATCGTGTCGAAAACTCTCTTGGCTACATCAAGTTATCCGCACTTTGTGTACATATCAATCAGTGCGTTACAGATGGTTGTGTTAACTGCATAGCCGCGAACAACACAATACCCGTGGCAACTGAAACCGTTTCCCAGAGCAGCCACGTGAGAGCAAGCGGTTAATACACCGACCAATGTTGTTTTATCTGGCCGAATTCCAGATGATTTCATATCATGAAACAGACGCAAACTCTCTTGTGCTCGACAGTTCTCAACACACCCGGAGATAAGAGAATTATATGAAACAATATCTTTCAAGGCAATCTCACTAAACTGCCTAAAAGCATCAGATAAGCTTCCACACTTGGCGTAGAATGAAACCAAGGTGTTTCCAACAGCTAATTCTAAGATGAAGCCTGCTTTAACCGCGTAACAATGTACGCATCGCCCTCCATCAAGATCTCCGAACCTCGCACAACCCATCAGAACAAGCCCAACGGCCACCGGCGTCACAACTGCCACATCTGAATCAGCCAACATCTGCAAGAACACTTCTCCAGCTTCCTTTATCATTCCATTTTCTACGTAGCCTCCAATCATAGCACTCCAGGTTACCTCGTTCTTCAAAGAGTCTGAATCGAAAACCCTCCTCGCATAGACAATGCACTTGCTTTTCGAGTACACATCCAAGATACCCGTCTTAAAAACTATATCGTTACTAAACCCCATTCTCGTGCAATACCCATGAACGGCTTTCCCTTCCCTCAAAGCACCAGCCTTTCCTAGTGCAGGAAACATCCCAACGATGGTGGATAAATTAGGGCTGAGTCCATCGCTTCTACGCATATCCAAAAACAACGCAGTAACATCAGTTAAACAGAGATGCAAAGAAAACCCAGAAATCAAAGCGTTCCATGCGACAATATCTCTTTTAGGCATTTCGTCGAACACCTGCATTGCCATATCGAGTTCCCCACATTTGGCGTAGAAATCGACCAGAGCGGTACAGACGTACAAATCAGCGGTAAAGCCGCAACATTTCACATGGCTATGTATCAGCTTACCATCTTCGATCGCTCGCAGACCAGCACATGCTTTCAGAGCAAAAGGGTATGTAAATTTCGTGGGTCTAACACCAGAATCCAGCATCTCGTAGTACAAATTCAAAGCCTTTTCCGGGAAATCGTTCGATGCGTAGGCTCTGATCATCACGTCCCACGCAATAGGATTGGTCCTTGGATGAGGAATTTCGTCGAACGCATGGCGTGCAAGCTCCACTTGGTTGCACGCTGCGTAGAGGCGCGTTAAACTGGCGAGTACGGTAGAGGAAGTGAGCGTAAGGGATCGTTTAAGAAGGTGCTGATGAATGATCAGATCCCGTGATCGAATACATGATTCAACAAGTCTCAGAAACATTGGACTACTGGATTTTTAAAGGAATAATATTCAGAGAGTTGTGATCTCAGGATTAAAGACGCACTCGACTACAACTTTCCAGAGCTCAAAAATATTATACTTTATAAGCTCAAACAGTGATTATAAATTGAAAATTCTCTCTTTTCAAAATGTTGTTACACAAGGGAGATGAAAGAAAACAGAGGAGTTGCTTAAAAATAAACAGAGGAAACAGATTATAGATTGGGTAAATCATTTGAGTCAAAGAGCATGAGAAAAGAAATCAAACCAAACAAAAAGGGAAATAAACTTGAGAGGTATTGTAAAGAGGGAGTAATGGTTCTCATGATGCAGGGTGGTGGTTGATTCGCAGTGAAGTTGGAACATAAGAGAAGGCATGCAGGAAAAACTCTCCGGTTCTCGGGGTTTCTAATTCTCCGAGATCCACTTGTCTGAAGTAACCATTTTCACCAAAGAAGTAAGCTTTTCCTGACGCATAATTTTTATCTCCATCAAAAACAACCACGGCTCTCTTCTCCTCGTCGTCAACGAGGAGGAAACTCCCACCGCTATAGAAAATGAACCTAGTGAGTGGTTCCACATCCACCGCTAAGAACTTGCTCCAGGACACGGCACTGGGCTCGATCTTGGTCGTAACCCAAACCACCATCTTGCATGTAGCACAGTTCTGAAACAACACCGCAAGCTGCTCTTCTCGAACACTAGACAGAGACAATGTATCTACGGAATAAGACTGAAACGGCAGAGGCAGACGCGGAGCAAATCTCTCGGTTGTAAAATCAAAACAGAGTAAGAAATCAGGGGTTTCTCGCGAACCCTTATCTGAAGCATACCAGTACGTGTTTCCCTTCACGGTGAGGCCATAGTAAACAAACTCTATATCCCAGTCTGGAGTGACATCAAGAACCTTCCATGAATTAGAGTTTACATTGTAGATTTCGTGCAAATATGCCTTGGAGCCGGCAAGATTTAAAAACCTCAGGATTTTATGTTGGCATCCGAGAGCATAATTATACCACATCCCTCTGTGGTAAGCGGGTCGTTGGACGCAGATCCAACGAGTTTCCGCGGAATAAGGGTTCCAAAGCACGAGCCTTTTGTAGTCTTCCGTGATGCATAGCAACAAACCATGGCAGTGATAAACTCGAGCGATGTCGAGTTTATCTGGATCGTTTAGGCTACTTAGATTACCTTTAGGCCTTATAGATGGATGGGATTCGTTTCGAATTCCATGGAGATTGACGCTCATCAGATGAAGCTTACAGTTCCCTTCCCTTCCTGCTGATGCCTGAGCAAGGTGCTTCTTTGTAAACCAGCCATCTTTGAATAGAGTCTCCCACTTTTTGCAAGTAGATCGGATTCTTCTCAGAGATGTCACCGGGGTTCTAGAGAGAATCTCATCCGCCAAATCCTTCGTAAGATTGGACATATTCGCCATTGTATTTTCAAGTTTATCGATGTAAATTAGGGGTTTTTGGTTACTGATTTTTTTTCCGGCGAGCGATATTTAACAATTCAGTTAATATAACCTAAGTAGCTGTATGTGCTACAGCTTATAGTTGAGAAACATTGTATAAAGAGATTAGGACCAAAATCCTTTATAACACGCCTTTAATTATGGCTAACAAAGAGAGTGATCGGTGATCGGATCCTGATTCCTCAAGTTCAATAAATAGAATATACTTTTCATCATGACTAAGCCATAGAGGGACATGAGCAAAACATATAGGTATGCTTTATTCCAACCGAGACCACACAAAGGTTTACGACAAAAAAACCACTACTAAGTAAATATGTTCTGGCTATTTCAAGAAACAGGCTTTCCTCCAACAACTTGGTCTTCAAACTTTTCAATCCAAGATGTTCCTGCTCAAACCCAAAAGCCACATCAACATCAGCGGTCCATCAATACAGTCAGTTAAAAGAGGGTTTTACAGTAAATGAAAAGAATCGAAATCAAGCAATCAAAAGCAGATTAGCACCTTTTTTTTTAACTCACTGTAGGAGGTTCTTGTAGGAAGTGAATCGAAACCCAAATGTTAATTCATTACTGTCCAAACTGCATTTGCTGTGGGGAATAGTAACTAAGTATCTTCTTGAACAGAGGAACAAGTGCAACCATAGCAAGTTGGAGCTGCTCAGAGCTGTTTACGCGGATACTTACTTGTCCTGTCCCTCTGTTGTTCAGATTAGCACGAGCGATTAGATTAGAGGAACGTCCAATGGGAACTTGGGACTGTATGTTCCCTCCGATAGCAAGATCGCCATGCCATTCCATCACCGAAAGTCCTAGAGTCGACATAAACCGGCCAATCGGATAATCTTTATCTCTCAGCTGAGCTTCTAAGCTACCACCGTAAGCAACATCTCCCCGGCTTGTCATTGCCCCACCTGACATAACCATTCTGAACCATTTATTAGCAATCAACTTATCCTCGACTTTCAGCCCCGCAGATACTGAATCACCCAAGAGCGTTACAGAGAGACCAGCTGCAGCTTTGTTTTTCCTAAAATTGTCAAATCTCGTTTCACTTCGAACAGTGTAAGCCAATTCCTTTCCAGCTCTTTGCATGTCAAATCCTAGGGAAGTTGATCTACCCTCTCCATGTTTAACCGAGCTGGCCATTTCCAGCTGCACATTTGTATCCTTCTTGTCCTTTGTCACTTGGCCCGAGAAAGATATCGGTATTTTTTCTTTTACAACAAAAAGCCGTTCCGCGTTTACACCTTCGTAGCCAACATCATGATCCCACCCATGAGTTTCCAGGACTGGCCTAACAAGCCATTGATTTGAGGAGTCAAGGTACCGGTAGCGATGAGTAGGATTGTCTGAGTCAAAAGAAGCAGGTAGAGATAAATCTGGCACGGGAACTGGAACAGATGCAGGTTCGTTTCTCTCCTCTTCCACTTTTTCACTATATCCGTTAGGCAAATCTTTAATCTCGGCAGCAAATTTCTTCATCATTTTACGTCTCTTTCTTTCCTCTTTCATCTGCCTCTTCATAAATATTTTCTCCCGGTATTCCATCTCATCTAGATATTGCTTCTTCTGAGATTTACTAAGCTTAGCCATCTCTGCTTTAGTCAATCGCTTAAAGGGAGGAAGCTGATCATACTCTGATTCTTCATCAGAATCTGATGATTCGTCCAAATCATCTTCATCTTCTTCATTACCATACTGCTGTTCAGGAAGCTTAGCTTGTGGTCTTGATTGCAGAAGCGATGAGAGGAGAGATGGCAAAGGCGGAGCCTTTGATCGAGCTGCAAATGTTCTCCCTGGAGTATTATCTTGTAATTTCAGAAGAGCATTTGCTTCTGCTAGAATCTTGGATGCAAATGAGAGTAACAGCAAATGAGGCTTCCACACTTGGCCATTTGGTAATACTCTCTGGCCTGCTCGATTTGTCCTGCAAGCAGAGTGGTTCTCTACTAAAGAAACAGGGTTCATGAGCTTCATATCTCCAGCTGCTTGGCGAATGGCCTGCTGGATGACATGAGAACGTTGTGTTACAAACATGTCATAGCTAGAAGCAGTACCATTTGGGCCATCTGGTGGAGCAGAAGCTGCATGAGTCAAACCTACAATGGCATTAAACCATATCGATGGTCCGAAAACATCAGTGATGGTGCGCAAGAGTGGCATGTCACCAGAATTTTTGCTTTGCATATCCAACCTATCAAGATATAATACAATGTCAGGTGGATTTTTCTTGATGAACGCCCTAACAGACTTCAGGATCTTCTCATTCTTGTGTTGATCAGACCAGGATGGTAAGAGACCGGGAGTGTCAATCACCCGTACCTTAATCCCTTGAACAAAACCCTCAACATCCTGAACCTTCTTTGTCCCCATCTGGAATGCATCAGTACAAATTTTCACTTCATCAAAAATAGAATTGATCGTTGCACTCTTACCAACCCCACTTTTACCGATCACCATAATCGTACAAGAAAAATCAAGTGGATCCTGTCCAGCTGCCTCAAGCTGTTCTGCCATGGCACTGGCTCGATCAAAACTAAAGGCACCAACACGTCTTCCGTTTCTGCCCCTCAACTGTTCAGCCAATCCAAGCCTGTACAAAACCTGAGCAACAACAACATTATGTGGAGTTTGCCCTAATCTATGCGAAAGCCTCAAAAATTTGACCCTGATCAACTGGAGCTTCTCACGGGTCTCATCATGCTCATCGGTCTCTGCAGTGGTAGTAGAGTCCTCAGCTTGCTGAGCCTGATTTTGAGGCACATTGCCATTGACACGAGGCTGTTGAGGAACACGTGGTGCCGGTTCCAAAAGAGGAGCAGCACGACCAAGACCTGCTGGCTGAGCAGGTGGTAATGCTGCAGTGTTACTTCTAGACTCTGTTGGTAAAACAGGACTTACTACCTCAAATTCTCTTTCCACATGTGGGCTTTCCTTATTACGTTGAGGGCTCTGTTGAACATCATGTTCTCCATTACTATGTTGAACAGTATCATGTTCTCTAAAAGTTACCCCAGGAAAGCCACTACTGCTGTGACCTTCAGTCTCTCCCTTTTCCTCATAACTAGATTTCTCCAATGGAGATGAGGTCCCAGAATGTGATACTTCAATACTATCATTCAAGGCACTTATTGAGATAACTTCAGCCACCAGTTCTTTATTCTCAGGAGAGACGATTCCATTTTCCGAAAAATAATGTGTATTTCCGCTTGCCATATTCACATGCTCGGCCGCAAAACTGGAACCATTAGAAGCAGCTATTTCACTGTTTTCAATCGCATCCAAGCTTGATTCAGTTTGACCATAAGAACTTTCTGCACCTGCTTCCCCCTTAAGTACCGAATCTTTCACTCCTCTCTCAGGTGATGAACCCTCCTGCGAACCAATTGCTTCTTCAAAGACCTCTTCTTCGTTACCTCTCGCTTCATCAGATCCCACCAGCTCATTTTTCTCTACTTGCTCATCGCTAATTACATCCTCTGCAAGCTTCTTCTCTTCCCCATCTGACCTGTTCACAATCTCAGCTCCATCTCCCATTTCTTGACCACCGCAGCTACAAAACCAAAAAAAAAAAAAAAAAACTCAAAATTGTAAACAAAACTAAATCACGAATCACTGCACCAACCAAAATAAAATAAAACGCTTACTCTTTTGATATAAATTCCAACAACAGAAAGCGAAACGGAGGGAGAAAAACAAAATCCTAGCTCAGAATCACCGTCTCTTTCCAATTCAATGGAAGTGAAAAATATCGCCGAAATCGCAGGTAAAAGTTGGTCATGGAAATTCCAAAAATACAAGAATAATATATTGAAAATGAAACCTCAAAAAAAAAAATACGTAAAAGAGAAGAGAAGAGCAATGGCGGAAATTTTACCTGGGTTAGAGAGAGAGAGAAGGCAAAAGTCTGAAAAAATCTTTCATGCGCTTTATTTTTCGCCTTTTACTCGCCTGCGACAGTGCGACTACGACAGGAAGGAGGAGGAGATAAGAGACTCTGATGGACGGTGCAAATCGGTTTGGGTTTAAGCATCGGACGGTGGGAAATGGCTCTTTTTGTGCAATCGTGGAAAAGGCATGTCACGTGACAAACGCGAGGTGGGCCAAGACCTTTTAGTAGTTGGGCTGCATAATCTTGTTGGCCTTTATACGTTCACGACACGAGAGATACTTGTGTGTTTCTTTGGAGCTATTCACCTGTCAGTCTTTCCATTGTTTTGTCAGTAGACGGATCTTATTTGCTATTAGAAATGTGCGTGTTGGCTCACTGAAACTTTGATTAATTTTAAAATGTTTTCACATGATAACTGGTTGTTTATATTCTTTTTCAGGTGAGATTCAGAATAGAGTTTGATTCACATTGATTGTTTCCACCTTTTGAGAGGATAGAGAAAAAATGGGAAACGCTAAAGGTATAATTTTATAACAAAGATAAAACATACAAAAATAAATAATTGCCCAAATTCACAAACACGAAGGACATTTCTGTCATTCTGTGTAATAAGAAGAGATTAGATCACCATTTTTTTCTTCTGAAACTGAAACAAATAAAAACTTCACTCTCTTCTTCATCCACTGCGTCCCAAGCAACTTTCACACTTGACAACACCACACAGAAGTCGTCTTTAGTTTCCTGTCTTCTACCAACTACCGAGGAACTCTCTTACGGCTCAGTATTTCTTGTTCCTTGAGACGGTGTTGGAACCGAGCAAGCCGGGCTTGGAGACTGACAAGCCCGGCTGCTTTCCGGGACAACACAAAGCTCAATTGCGTCACATAGTTTTCTATCATGCTTCCTGGTTGGTCCACCTCTGCTAGAAGTTTCATTTCCTGATAATGANCAGAATCTCTGCTTTGCATATCCAACCTATCAAGATATAATACAATGTCAGGTGGATTTTTCTTGATGAACGCCCTAACAGACTTCAGGATCTTCTCATTCTTGTGTTGATCAGACCAGGATGGTAAGAGACCGGGAGTGTCAATCACCCGTACCTTAATCCCTTGAACAAAACCCTCAACATCCTGAACCTTCTTTGTCCCCATCTGGAATGCATCAGTACAAATTTTCACTTCATCAAAAATAGAATTGATCGTTGCACTCTTACCAACCCCACTTTTACCGATCACCATAATCGTACAAGAAAAATCAAGTGGATCCTGTCCAGCTGCCTCAAGCTGTTCTGCCATGGCACTGGCTCGATCAAAACTAAAGGCACCAACACGTCTTCCGTTTCTGCCCCTCAACTGTTCTGCCAATCCAAGCCTGTACAAAACCTGAGCAACAACAACATTATGTGGAGTTTGCCCTAATCTATGCGAAAGCCTCAAAAATTTGACCCTGATCAACTGGAGCTTCTCACGGGTCTCATCATGCTCATCGTTCTCTGCAGTGGAAGTAGAGTCCTCAGCTTGCTGAGCCTGATTTTGAGACACATTGCCATTGACACGAGGCTGTTGAGGAACACGTGGTGCCGGTTCCAAAAGAGGTGCAGCACGACCAAGACCTGCTGGGCGAGCAGGTGGTAATGCTGCAGTGTTACTTCTAGACTCTGCTGGTGAAACAGAACTAACTACCTCAAATTCTCTTTCCACATGTCGGCTTTCCTTAATCTCTGGACCTACATTTACTCTGCTGCCTTGCTGCTTCTCAAGTTCTTTATTACGTTGAGCGCTCTGTTCAACATCATGTCCTCCATTACTATTTTGAACCGTCTCATGTTCTCTAAAAGTTACCCCAGGGAAGCCACTACTGCTGTGACCTTCAGTCTCCCCCTTTTCCTCGGACGGGGCACCTATTGAGATAACTTTAGCCACCGGTTCTTTATTCTCAGGAGAGACGATTCCATTTTCCGAAAAAGAATGTGTATTTCCGCTTTCCATATTCACATCCTCGGCCGCAACACTGGAAGCAGCTTTCTCACTGTTTTCAATCACATCCAAGCTTGATTCAGTTTGACCATAAGAAATTTCTGCACCTGCTTCCCCCTTACCATCATTCATGTTGGGAGCCACGAAATCAGATTCAGCCTCTCCCGTAGTTATATGCTGCACGTTTACCTCACCATGTCTCTCTCCAACTACCGAATCTTTCACTCCCCTCTCGTTGCTACTTACTTCTTCCAGATCATCAACCACTTCAAAATGTGAATCTTCGTGCAACCCATAAGCTTCCAAAGATTCAGGTGTTGCACCCTCCTGCGAACCAATTGCTTCTTCAAAGACCTCTTCTTCGTTACCTCTCGCTTCATCAGATCCCACCAGCTCAATTTTCGCTACTTGCGCATCGCTAGTTATATCCTCTGCAAGCTTCTTCTCCTCTTCCCCATCTGACCTGTTCACAATCTCAGCTCCATCTCCCATTTCTTGACCACCGCAGCTACAAAACAAAACAAACAAAACCCCAAAATTGTAAACAAAACTAAATCACCAACCAAAATAAAATAAAACGCTTACTCTTTGATTTAAATCCCAACAACCATAACAACAAAAATAGAGCAGAAAGCGAAACGGAGGGAGAAAAAAATCCTAGCTCAGAATCGTCGTCTCTTTCCAATTCAATAGGAGTGAAAAATATCGCCGAAATCGCAGGTAAAATTTGGTCATGGAAATTCCAAAAATACAAGAATAATATATTGAAAATGAAACCTACAAAAAAAAATTACGTAAAAGAGAGGAGAAGAGCAATGGCGGAAATTTTACCTGGTTAGAGAGAGAGAGAGAAGGCAAAAGTCTGAACAAATCTTTCATGCGCTTTATTTTTCGCCTTTTACTCGCCTGCGACTACGACGGGAAGGAGGAGGAGATAAGAGACTTCGATGGACGGTGCAAATCGGTTTGGGTTTAAGCATCGGACGGTGGGAAATGGCTCTTTTTGTGCAATCGTGAAAAAGGCATGTCACGTGACAAACGTGAGGTGGGCCAAGACCTTTTAGTTGGGCTGCAAAATCTTGTTGGCCTTTATACGTTCACGATACGAGCGATACTTGACTACTTGTGTGTTTCTTTGGAGCTATTCACCTGTCAGTCTTTCCATTGTTTTGTCAGTAGACGGATCTTATATTTGCTATTAGAAATGTGACTTGGCTCACTGAAACTTCTTGCTTAGATTTAAAATGTTTTCACATGATAACTGGTTGTTATATTCTTCTTAAGGTGATTCAGAATAGAGTTTGATTCACATTGATTGTTTCCACCTTTTGAGAGGATACAGAAAAATGGAAAAACGCTAAAGGTATAATTTTATAACAAGGATAAAACATACAAAAATAAATAATTGCCCAAATTCACAAACACGAAGGACATTTCTGTCATTCTGTGTAATAAGAAGAAGAGATCACCATTTTTTTTTTTTTTTTCCTCAAACTGAAACAAATAAAAACTTCACTCTCTTCTTCATCCACTGCGTCCCAAGCAACTTTCACACTTGACAACACCACACAGAAGTCCGTCTTTAGTTTCCTTTCTTCTACCAACTACCGAGGAACTCTCTTACGGCTCAGTATTTCTTGTTCCTTGAGACGGTGTTGGAACCGAGCAAGCCGGGCTTGGAGGCTGACAAGCCCGGCTGCTTTCCGGGACAACACAAAGCTCAATTGCGTCACATAGTTTTCTATCATGCTTCCTGGTTGGTCCACCTCTGCTAGAAGTTTCATTTCCTGATAATGATATGTAAAAAACAAAAACAAAAATAAGCAAAAAGGATAAATAATATACAATCGTTGATTCATTTAGAGATATGTTCACTTACCTCGCGAACAATTTCCATTGTATCCTCGATTTCTTTTCTGTGCGCTGCAATCAGAGCTTCTTCTTCCTGAGAAAGTCATGCGGTGGTTATGAGACCATTGCTTGCAAATCAATTAAGACAGTTTCATCTCATGTTTTAGAGGTTTAAGTCGAGAGTTTTTTACCTCGAGCAGTGCATCAATGTTTTCATCAAGCGAAGGGTCGATTTCATATTGCCTCGAAGCAGTTTCACTTGTGTTATGTCTAAAGTTTGTCAAGGTAGGGATATCCGACGACCTGAAATCTCTTTTAGACAAGTTTTGTTGCCTGTCTGGTTTTTCTTCCCGCAACCCTTTCCCACGAGGTGGTGACACTTTCTTCACTTTCTCTTCACGGTCTGAAGTTTCTTGGGGATATGAAGACAAGTGGTTCCTCTGACTAGTGGAGCCACCAAAAGAATTGTTCGTATCTGTTCTTCCCTTGTCCATTGAGATTGATGGGATTCCACTTTCCTCTCGGTAAATTGTAGGCTGTCTGAAGTCAATACCCGAAGTAGCGTAGCTGTCCTTTTCAACCCTCCTCCCGGTTTCCTGTACATTTTCTTCCTGTGGAGGCTCAAAGACATCTTCTACATCATTTGAGCCCAACAAAGCATCCTTATTAACCGGAGGCATTGAATTGGCAGTTTGATCTTTCTTGCTGTTCCCACTTTTAGATAGACTTTTGACCCTGTTAATTCAGTAAATAATAAACAGGTTAAGAGAAGCTGAAATTGAGAATTAGTTTCAAGAGAGGCTATAGTATGGGCAAAACATACCGATCAGCATATCTTAATGTATTGAGGGTATGTTCACATGATCCTGCGTTTGGAGAGATGCAAGAAATCATCACAGTTCTTGAGTTTCCCACAAATGAGTCACGGAGCACTTCTGTTAGTTTGCTTCCACGAAATGGTATATGTAGCTGGTCATTGTCTAGTGCGCGTATACATTCCTTAAGAGCCAAGAGACTCTTATTGATTTCTGCGCCTTCAATCCTAAGCAAAATCCACCATGAAAACTAAAATTTTAGATCAGGAGAGTGGTGGTCCTAGCAAGTAGCAACATATTGCCACTCCATCAATAACCCACAAGTCCAAAAAGAGGCATCAAAATTAATCTTCGCATTGGTGGTATGTCAATATTCAAACTACTCAACCACGGGGACAAAGAGCATCCTTACCTTGTCTGGCGGTCATTGTCTGTGGTGTCTGCACCCCTTTCACTGCCAGCAAGGTCAATGAAAGAAATCTTCCCAACAACTTTCCCACGCAATTCATTGGCATCATTATTATTGCGTCTAGTTTCTTTAACCTCAACATGCTTCTTTATAACAAGCTGTAAGATAGCATGTGATCTAGATGATTCCTCATTTGCTCCAGTTGACCCTGTGCTCCTTTCAGCATTCCCTTTCTCGATAAATTCCTTTACAATTTGAACATCTGAAACTTCAAACTCTTGCAGGCCAACAATGCAAACTTGTTGTCTACCATCTTCTCGCATGCAAAGTTTCCTACTCGACAATAACTGAATGATTCAGACAACTCAAAACATGCATTTGCAATATTGGATAACAGTGAAAGTATGGAGACTGAAATGATGAAAAGTGGCAGTATTTACAATTTAATGATATCTTTTTTTTGGGGGCCAAATAAATTAATGACATCAAAATAACAATTATAAGCTAGAATAGCCTGATCAATGTACACGCCAAAAGAAAAAAGAAAAACATAAAACCTCTTTAAAAAAAATGACGTTTAGAATAAATGAGAAAAAGAAAGAACACTAACTTTCTCTCACTGAGAAGGTCGAACAACTTTCCACCATATATCTCAAAGTAGCTGAGCCACAATTTAAACCTCTGATTGCTATATACTGGTTGACGCAACAACCTCATAAGATCTTCAACAGCTCGTATGGGTAGAGGTTTCATTGTGTATGTTTTACCACTGCCTGAATAGAGCAAAAACATCATCAGGGCCATGAAATCTTGAAGAAACTATTATCATCTAATATTTTTGAACGAAAAATTATGTCATTGCATACCTGTTTGACCATATGCAAAACATGTAGCTTTAGTTCTCTGGAAAATAATGGGAATTATCGGCTCAATTGTGGCCCGATACACCTGTTCAAGGGAAGAGAAAACAGCTTCAAAGCAAAGTAAAGATTTCAAAAATCTACAAAGCTAAATGTATCCATTCATCAAAATCCAATCTAGATTATAAGGGTGGGGGAAACCACATGCTGATCTAGTTTATAGGTCAGTAGGTATGTCGACCTTGACATAAGTCATAAATCTATCACAGGTCAAGTTGCATCATGCACTCCTTGCTATGGCCTCCAATACTTTTGAATTATTAAATTACCTCATCATTTGAAACATCCTCATCTAGAACAGCGTCAAAGCAGAACTCATGCTTTTCCACATAAGCAGTCAAATCCACCTACACAACCAAGAATATCATTCGTTCAATATCAGAAAGAAAATATTAAATGAAGAGAATATATGACCTTTAATAGCAGGATGCCATCGTTAAGTTGTTCAACTGAAACATGGATGCCATTGTTAACGTTATCTTCGATGAAGAATACACACAAACCTTCAGCTTGGGCTCATGGACAGTCAAAGAATTATTAGATACCGTCACGACATCATCCTCCTTTCTAGCTGTTTCTTTCTTATTTAGGGGTCTTTTCCTTACCTAAAAGGTAAAAACAAAAAACAACGATTTCCCATTAATCCATAGTCATAATGAACGTTTCTTATAAAATAGTCAAGTAGTAAAGAAACATGTCAGTGCTCAAGTCAAGTGAATGACTTACCACTACTTTAATCTTGGCTACACTGTTATTTTCTTTTTCACTCTTAGGCAATGAGCCCGAAGGTTCAGCGTCTGTTTGTTGCCGTTGTTGACGATTAGCTGGCAAATTAAAGTCTTCTTCAAATTCTTTATTCACACTAGGCATGAAAGGTGATGGCTCGAAGGGTTCAGTAATCACATGCTGCAAAATGAAAGGAAAATGACATATTACAAAAGCAATAAATTGTTAACTTTTTCACATGGGTAAACTCTTTCATTAAGAACTAGCAAATGCAAGAGGCAAATTCACATAGAAGCTTTATTCTAATGACAACAAGACCAGAACTGCCATATCCCGCTCAATCTTTTCGGGTAAAGTTGTCTAACATAAGTCTCGCAGATAGATTGCATGCGCACCAAGCCAATGGATTAGGTGGGACCCGATATGACAATGTAAGATCGGCAGTAACAGTATTAACAACCGGGATATAACTCAAGAACAGACAATCTGATGATGAAAGATTATGATCTTTCTGTTCTCTGCGGGCCAAATGGGCATAACTATGAATAGTTTCTGTCCTAGTTCTTCTTCCAAACGTACCTCAGATAGCAGCTCTGTATCATCCATTGCATGAAGATCCATTAATCCAGCTCCAAAATCACCTCTGAACTCAGGTGAAAAAAATCCTTCCGAAGAGGGCATAGCTGCTGACGTCTGAGCAGTTGGTGTATATGATTCAGAAGTTGACTCCCCGTTGAAATTGAGATTCCTCATTAGTTTGAACAGTCTTTGTTTCTCTTCGGCAGTCTGCGCTCCATAACCCTTAGCAGATACCATAAACACCACAAAGGAGGCTTCAAATACCCGAACCCATTCATGCGAATATAAAACAAGAGCCAGCCACAAAAAGTCTCTATAGCAAAGAAATTGACCAATCGAAAGAGAAATCACTAAAAACCCTGCAACAAACATCTAACAAGATAACTAATCACATTCACACAAATGGCCAAAAAAAAACTCCAAGCTCTACTTGAGATACATCATGACTAATATCCATAACACGGAAACAATCTACATTCGCACTAGAGTTTTTTTTTGTAGTCTTACACCAAACATGCGCAGGATGCAGCGAACCAAATCTCTAACAAAACTTGCCTATCTGCGTCTAATACAAAATTTCCAGACTTTACCAGCTAGAGTAGACTACAACCGAAAAACTAAGGGCATGCAAGTTATTGGAAGAGTATAGAAACAAAGCATCAAGGGAAGTAAGTACCTGCATGAGAAGGTTTGGGAGAAGACGCTGATCATTGCCTGTGGAAGCAACGGGAGACGCCAGATGCTGCAAGCCAGCGGATTGGAGCCACCGTGCCATGACAGCATCTCCTGCGTCGTTTGTGGTTCCAGCATCGTATAGCGCCGTCGCAGCCGCAGCATTGCTCTGCTGCATCTGGCCGCCCATGTGGCGCTGGGATCTTCTCTGAGGAGCCAACTTCGGAGATCTGTAGAACAACTCTTCACCCAAAACAAAAACCAGAATCCCCCACCATATGTTAAATTAAAAGCCCGATTCCAACTAATAGAATCTCTGAATCAATCGAAGGAAACTCACAATGCGGAGAGAATTCGGATTCAACGCAAAACATGAAAGCGGGAGAGTACAAGCAGCGACTCGTTCCGCTTCTTTCGTGTATCTGAAATTCCACCAATAATTTTCATCGGAGAAGAAGAAGATCGAATTAATCACACGGGCCTACAGTACAGAGGTAGAAACAACAACGAAAGACGGAAGTAATGATTACCAGAGGGAATACGAAGACACGCAACGATTGGATAAGAGATCTGTGATCTGAGATTTTCCCAATATACAATCAGATCCGACTTGGAAAAAGAAACCCTAAGCAGCGCGCATCATTTGGCTTTAGAGAGAGAGAGAAAGCTCTGTTCAAAATTTTCGTCTTCTATTCCGTATGGCCCCGTAAGCAACGTTAGGCGCAGAGAGAGAGAGAGAGAGAGAGAGGCGTTGAAGAAGATTTGACAAAGTGCAAGAGAGACTAAAAAAACAAAATAAAATGAAAAGTCGAGGCGTTTAAAAATTTTTAAAGTGACAGTTAGAACACCCTTTAACTTCAGAAACCTTTACTGATTTGTCCTACTTTTGTAAAATGTGCTATCTAGTCCACAGCATTTGAAAAACAAGGTTCACAAACACGATCTTCTATGAACGGCCTGGATGTTTGCAATATGCTGTCTTATATGTTTTGAATAACCATATCTATATAAATTGCTGATTTTGTTTCTATGATAGTGTTTTGAAATCTAATTTATCAGTTTGAGATTATGACACACAACAACATAATTACACCATGGTGATATTTAAAAATAGATGTTCACATCTTCAATCAAACTAATTTGACAATGTTTCATGAAAATGATAGGTTTAAAAATGTAATAATCATGGTGGATTAGTACGCTATGTTCATTGTAGGATTTCAACTACTTTATGGTAATTTAAGGATGTTTGGTTTGGACCATAAAAATAGTAATAGAGAAATGGAATTTGAAACTATCCGAGGAAAATGACTTGAGTTTTCTCCTTCTACTTCTTTTTCCCTCGACATGAATGCCACAACTTTTGGAATTTTAGTACATGATAATGATTTAATCTTGTATATCTTTATCTTTTTTTTTTACCTTTTATATACATTTGTTTGTTGACCCATATAATTTTGTGAAAACTATTATTGAACATATTCTGAGCTTTTGGTTTCTAATTTTCTATGTTTAGATGTATGAATAATTACATATACATTTATATATGTGTATCTGTGTGGTATATACATATATTAAAAGGTATCATATATTGTATGATCCAATATAATAATATACGAGAACAAGAATATGCAAAAGTAGAGAAGTGGGCCAACAGAGCTTGTGGTTACTTCCTTTTGAATCAAAAAGCATAAAAAAAGCTTTTGCTTTAGCCTAAAGCATTTCGATCTAATATAAAGGATTTCTGATTTTATTATTAATTAGTATAAAACAGTATATGAAAGGAGAAGGAGTTGTTTTGTTTTTTCATTATTAATCCGTTATAACGAAATTGGTCTCTATGAATGAGAGACTGAATAATGCTATTGATTAGGGAATTACAGAATATATAGGAGATATATAAGAGGTAATTAGGTATTAGAGATTGACTAATCTATCCTTTACATAAATACTTCTACACGCCCCTTCAAGATGGAGCTACTTGAGTAACTCTAATCTTGTGATGAAGGTCAACAAAGCGGGCACGAAGTAGCGGCTTTGTAAGAGCATCCGCCAATTGTTTCTTGGTAGAGATATGAGCAACGCGCAGAGCACCGGATTGAATATTACCCCGAACGAAATAATAGTCTAGAGCAATATGCTTCATGTGGGAATGGAAAACTGGATTAGCGCAGAGGTAAGTAGCTCCTATATTATCACAATAGACCATCGGTGCTGCCAAAAGTTGAACCCCAAGTTCAGATAGCAGAGAGCAAACCCACCGTAACTCAGAAATAGTATTCGCAACAGCCCTGTATTCCGCTTCAGTCGAAGAACGAGCAACACCCTTCTGTTTGCGGGATGTCCAGGCAATCGGTGTATGACCCATATAAATGAGATATCCATTTGTGGAGACCAAATCATCCATGTCGCCTACCCAGTCTGCATCAGAGTAAGCGTGAACAGAGAGTGGAGAGTCTGTACGCAAGAAAATGCCATGTGAAGGAGTTCCAGCAAGATATCTGAGTACTCGTTTGACAGCCTGCCAGTGAAGATCCGTCGGACAATGCATGAATTGAGATAAGCGATTTACAGCGTAAGCTATATCCGGGCGAGTGAAAGCTAAGTATTGGAGACTCCCCACCACCATTCGATATTCACGGGGATCATCAAGAGCAAATCCAGAATTCAACAACAGCTTTGGATGTGTAGCCATTGGGGTCGTCACTGGCTTTGCGTCGCTCATCTTGGTCTTCTCAAGTAGATCAATAATATACTTTCGCTGCATCAGATGTAGACCTTTGGAGTTTCTGGTTGCCTCAATTCCAAGAAAGTATGACAAGTCAGTCGGATCCTTAAGAGAGAAACGTCCTGCAAGAGAGACGATAACCTGCTGGACAATTTCCTGATTGCTACCAGTGACAATTATGTCATCCACGTAGACGAGGATGTACACTGTGAGATTTCCGCGCGTAGAAACAAAAACAGAAGTATCCGCCAGTGAGTTGGAAAATCCCACGTCGAGAAGGTAAGTTTTCAATTCCTGGTACCATGCCCGGGGGGCTTGTTTGAGACCATATAGTGCTTTGCGAAGAAGACATACATGAGTGGGACAGTCAGGATCGACAAATCCTGGAGGTTGGGTGACATAGACTTCATCTTCAAGCGTTCCTTGTAGGAAAGCATTATTAACATCAAGCTGCTTGATACACCACGAACGACTCACTGCGAGTTGTAGCACCATCCGGATCGTGATTGACTTGACAACAGGACTGAAAGTTTCTGAGTAATCCACACCATATTGCTGATTGAAACCACGCGCCACCACCCTCGCTTTATATCCGTCAAGGACACCATTAGGAAAATATTTTAGTGTGAAAATCCATTTGGTATCAATAACATTCATCCATGGCCGAGGAGGAACCAAGTCAAAGGTTCGATGACGAATCTGTGCATTAAGCTCTTCTGTCATGGCTCTTGTCCAATTTGGATCTCGCAGCGCCTGGTTTGCTGTTCGCGGGATTTGAGGTTTCTGTGGGTTTGTTATAGCAGCAAGGATGAGTTTCTGTATGGGTTTGTGGATATTGTTTTTAGCTCGAGTTCACATGGTGTGGTCGTTTTGAGGAGGTGGCAGAGATGGCGGATTTGGAATTGTCGCAGAGGAAAATGGGAGAGAGGGGTTGACCGAAGATGGCGGTTCTGTATTTGTGGTATCGTGATGTGAAGGTGGGCTTAAATGGTTTGGGCTTTGGGATGGTGAAGATAATATTTGGGATGTTGGGCTAGGATTTGCTGAAGTAGGAGAGTTTGGGCCTGTGGAATTTGTTTCCTGGCCTAAACCTGTGTCATCTTCTCCACCACAGGAAACAGATTTCGCCACTTGTGGAACGGAAATCGACGGTGAAATCGGCATTTGTGATGAATCTGAGCTCGGGGGCAATACCTGCGGAGCTGATACGAGTGGCTGACGAAGTGGGATTTGTGTAGGAAAAGAAGAAAAGGATAAGTGAGTGGAATCGATTTCAGAAAGGGGATTTGACGTCTTTGGCGGTACAGCAAAAGGGAAACTCGATTCAAGAAACTGAACATGACGCGAGGTGTAAACCCGACCAGAAGCTTTATCAAGACAGAGATATGCACTTTGAGTGAGAGAGTACCCAATAAATACACACGCCACTGATCGATCTTGAAGCTTGTTTGTGGTATACGGCATGAGCCAAGGGAAGCACAAGCATCCGAATACCCGGAGCTTCAAGTAATTCGGAGGTTGTCCGAAGAGTTTGGCATATGGAGATGTATTCTGGAGCACCGGTGTTGGCAAACGGTTAATCAAATACACCGTCGTGGCAAACGCAAACGGCCAGTATCGTTTTGGTACAGCAGATTGACCGAGGAGTGTGAGACCTGTCTCCACAATATGACGATGTTTCCGTTCAGAAATACCATTGTACTCAGGCGTGTGTGGAGGTGAGGTCAGATGTGAGATGTCGTGATGAGTGAGAAATGTCCTGAGTGCGATGAACTCGCCGCCATTGTCCGAGTACAAGGTACGTATCTTCGTCTGAAATCTGTTTTCCACCAGAGATTTAAACGCAGTGAAAACATCCTTTACCTGAGACTTGTTCTTCAATGGATATAGCCAAGTATATCTGGTGAAGTGATCGACTATGAGCAAATAATAGCGGATGTTGTCGACCTAGACAATTGGAGAAGTCCAAACATCCGTATAGAGGTATTCAAGAGGATTTTGAGAGGTAATTGTGTTTGTGGAGAAAGGAAGCTTATGCGTTTTATTGATGAGACAATCGGAACAAGCAAATTGTTTTTGTAAAGATGAAGAAATAGGTAACTGAAATTGAGAAACAATCGTTTGTAGGATAGAGGAAGAAGGATGGCCGAGTCTTGAGTGTCATGATTGAAGTGTTGTTTTTGGTGTAGGTGAGGCAGCAAAAGAAAAGATGGTTTTGGGATCAATCGGCCACTCGTACAGCTCATTATTAGTTTTGCCTTGGAGTAACTGGGCCCCCGTGCTGAGATCCTTCCCCTAAAAATGAGCCGGGAAAAATTTCACAGACACTTGGTTAGTATTGCACAGGCGGTATACGGAGATTAGGTTTTTATGGAGATTTGGTACGCATAAAACTTCATTAAGGGATAAGGAACGAGATGGGGTTGAGAGAATAGTAGAACCAGTGTGCGAGATCGGTATTGTAGAGCCATCTGCGATAATCACTTCTTCACCACCAAGATACGGCTGATGCAGCGACAAGTTGTTAAGATCAGTGGTAAGGTGATGTGTTGCACCACTGTCAACAATCCAATTGTTTGCATTGTATGGTGTTGCAGCTGCCACGTTCGCGCGAGGCTGCCATGGGGCACAATAATGATTTGGCGGACGTGAAGGTGCACCATAGAATCCACCTGAAAGCTACAGCTGTGAGCATCGCTTTGCACTATGACCGTGAATGCCACAAATCTGACAACGGCCTTGGTATCCCCTCGGACCAGATTGATCTTGGCGTGGTTGGAATTGCTGTTGTTACGAAGTTTGATTGGAGCGTGAGGTGTTGTGGTGATTGTAACGATGTCCTTTGGAGTTGTGGTTGTGGTTTTCCCCACGATAGTTGGCAATGTTAGCTGAAGCTGGGACCGAAGGTGAAGCTGATACAGTGATTTGAAGTTTCACCTCATGATTTAGGAGCTTCTCATGAATCTCGGTAAGTGAGGGAGGTGAATCTCGAGCTTCAATTTGATCCACCACAGTCTTGTACTCCTCTGGAAGACCCTAAAGTAGGAACTCGATTTGGTCTTCGAGATCCATTGGCTTGCCGAGAACCGCCAATTAATCAAAACGGGTTGTTAGACCTTGAAAATAGTCATTGATAGATTGTTATCCCTTGGTCCAGTGCTTAATTTGTTGTCGGATTTGCTTTATGTGACCCCTACTTGGCTTTGCATAGGTAGAGGACAAAGTTTTCCAGATCTCCGAAGCGGTTGTGGTGGTGGACAAGAGTGGCTGTATAGCCATGGAGATTGCACCAAGAAGAGCACTGTAGAGAAGTTTGTCCTGTCGCTTCCAAGTCGTGTAGGCTTGATTGACAGTAACAACTCCGTTAGTGGTGAAGGTCGGTGGTGGGATTTCAACGGATCCATCTAAGTGACCCGCGAGATCGTATCCATCAAAGAGAGCGTGGACCTGTCGGCTGCACATGAGAAAATTAGAAGCATTAAGCTTTGTAACGTTTGTCATGTTGACATGAAGAAGTATTGGTGATTCAGAGAGAGCGACAGTGTCGGTAGTTGAGGCCGGAGAAGTTGTCATATCCGATGATCAATGGATAAATGACAAGAGAAGCAAATGAAATTTTTTTTTTTTGAAAGAGGTGGCGGCCTGATATTTTGTAGGTTTCTAGGTATCGATTAAGCTCTGATACCATATGAATGAGAGGCTGAATAATGCTATTGATTAGGGAATTACAGAATATATAGGAGATATACAAGAGGTAATTAGGTATTAGAAATTGACTAATCTATCCTTTACATAAATACTTCTACAGTATTTAGTTGTGTGCAGCTTTACATCATCTACCTCCTCTTTTTACGATTAACAAGTGACCACGTGAATATACCTTAAGAAGTCGATACTACGTAATAATGGACTTAATAATTTGTAAAAAGTTGTAGCTAAAACAAAAGGAACAAGAAACTTTGAAGAAGATACATTAGAGGCAAGAGAGTTGGAGCAACGTCGAACCGACCAAATCACGTTTCCTTTTACTTTAGACACAATACGTGCCAACGCATTTTGGTTGTCCTCCCCACCACACGTACACAAAGACAATATACAACACATATATAAATAAATTCATGTTGAGCAATTCGCACAGCTTAAACAACACCAATACATTATTATTAGAGTTTAACTATCTAGGACACTTTGTCCTACTTCAATTATACGATAGAAACACTTTCAGCTATGACGACCACACTTCTTCACTTGTGATTTGTCTCGCAAACAGGAAGACAGGACCCTAATATCTGAAAACAGGAGATTCCACACGTGGGATGTGAATATGTCTTCACATGGAACAGACAGACATACGGAGAGGACAACACGCCTATGATGATGTCTATACCACTTTTTGTCTTTAAAAGAATAAAAGACTATTAAAAAAGTCAAATTTATCATTACAAAGCACATTCCATCAGGGAAAGGAATCTCCACAAACAACCCAATGATTTATTCGTGCACTAATATAGATCTGAATCCAAGATTGTTTGAATTTATAAGCTTGCCTCTAAACCCGGGATGAATTTAGCCACGACGCTTAAATTAGACAAGCAGATAGAGAGAGAGAGAGACCAAATTAAGCGACCAAAACTCAACTATTAGTAATTGATAAACCGTCGTATTCGGATCAAATAACTTAAGAATCTTCCAACACTAGAGAAAATAAGAAAGAAAAGCAAGCTGGTAGGTAATTTTAATAGGGGACGACAAAACACAATAACATAAACATAAACTTAGAGAGTCGCTGCGACCGACCACAGTAACCCAAGAGCTTCTCTCTCAGCACTTGACCTCCTTCAAACCATGTGCGAAGTACAAAAAGGTTGGGTTAGTTGCACCCTCCTTGTAGTAAGCAAAGACCAAACTGCTGTCGTCGTGCATCCCCTCTCCGACAAAGCTGTAAATTGCGTTCAAACAACATTAAACCATTAATGACTATTTCCAGATGAAAGAGATATGTTATCACAACACATAGCGCTGATAGATTAAAGAAACCTACAATTGAAGGTCATTGAGCTTGGGGAGCAAGTACTTGATAGCTCCCTCAACATTCTTCTTAAAGACTGTTTGCTCTTCTTCGGTGAGCTTGGGTGTCAAATTCTTGATGTACTTCTTCACGTGAGCAATGAAGTCCTTCTTGGTAAAAGTTGGTTGCTCCTGGAGTCTGAAGGTGTCAACAATGTCGACGATCTTAACAGACTGGTCATCAACACTCTCATCCTCACCATCGGCTTCAGCAGATGGATTGGCACCAATGTTAACATCCACAGATCCCACGGTAGTCCACTGTAAGAATAACAAATCCATTGAGAACATGAAAACCAAAACCTCAAACAAATTTAGAACAAAGCTTAAGACGATGGTTGATTGCGACACAGACCTTTCCTTCTACTTCCCAAAGGATTCCATTCTCAATCTCCTTGTAAGGGAAGGAGTCAGAAAGAAGCTCATCACCTGAAATCAATTCACCAGATAAATCTTCAGTATTTTATTCTTGCTACCGATAATTGGATCAAGCTCAATAGATCTCAATTATAACTAGCAGCTGAACGATTAATATTATAATATCAGCCAAAACTTCTTCAAATCCAGAACATCAGCTCAAGCCCCAGGACATCAACAATCCAAACAATCTAAAATCCGAGATCTAACCAAATCGCAGAAACAGGAACTACGCCCATCAACAATAGTGATTACAATTATCGTTGCAAATTGAAGATAAACCTAAGACGCGATGACAGATCTCGACGAAAAATTGGGTTCGAAACCAACATAGATCGCTTGAATAAACGCGATTAATAAAGAGAAGAAAGAGTTTGATTGAGATTACCGCTGAGTTTATCCTGGTACACCAACATGGTCGCTTATTGTTTTTCTCTCTCCGATGGATGGGAATTAACGAAATATAGAGGTTGCGGGAGAGAGACGCAGCGACGAGGGGATTCAATCGATGTTATAACTTTGGTATTTATAGTCAAGTGTTGCGAGGGTTTTCGATGGAGCTAGAAACACAGGAAATAAAATTCCCAAAACTAAATTTACATTTTTGGGCTTTTTCCTTTTTCTAATTACCTATTCTACCCTTTTCCTTTTTTTTTTTAAATATGGAAAACGGAATAAAATATTAACCGACCCGAAGAACGCTGTATGGGTCTGGTTCGGGAAAACGGGTGGTGTATAGGGACACGTATAAATAAGGATCCGATTTCTTCTTCGGGTCGGATAATATCTTTCCCTCCGTCTCTCTCTCTCGCGCTCTGATTCTGACTGTCCGTGTAAACCCTAACCGACGGAGGGAAAAAGGACAATGACGACGGAGATCGAACCTCAGTCACTGAAAAAGCTCAGTCTCAAATCTGTAAAACGAGCTCTTGATCTTTTCTCCCCCGTCCATGACCAATTCGCTCCGCCTGATCCAGAAAGGTGAAACGCCAGTTTCGCTTTGCAGTCTCCTTGTTTCTCGAAATTTTTCAGAATTTTTTTTTAATTTACTGATGATTCTTCTCCTCTGTTTTTTTTTTCCCTTTGTCTCTCAGTAAAAAAATTCGTCTCTGCCATAAGGTAAGGGGACATTCTTCTCTGCCATTAAATTGATAGCAAGTTTCTGAGATGTTGAACTTGGGAGATGAGATCAACCTATGTATTGTTCAGTAGAACGAATCGGTACTTAAGCTTCAAACTTTAGGTTTTATAAGGTGTTAATCGATCGGTGAACAATTTTGTCACATCAATTTAATACTTAGCCTTGGATTGTTTGAGTTTGTGTGTATTCTAGCCTATTAACATCATACTTAGTAAAATGTTCAATTTGCATAAGCTATTGCGTTTTGGTGATCAGTTAACAATGAGCTATTATTAATGAATTAGAGGTTTCTTGTATAGATTCAAGTTGCATTTGGAGGCGTAGAACCCGCGACTAAGCCTACACGTCGGGCTGACCATAGCAATGAACAGATAGCTCCATCGAATGCCCTTACCCTTCCAGGTGAGACAAAAACTAGTTTCTACTCTTCTAGTTTTCATGTCTTTCCTATTCCCTTATGTTTACCACATCTATTTATTTTAGTTGTGAGATCCACTCGTATGTCTATATATAGGATTAGAAAAAAAGTTTCAGTAATATAGTCTCTTAGCATTACGGTTTCTCGTTCTGAAGGACCAAAACTATTTTGCTTGGTGAATTCTGCAGGTCCAGAAGGGTCCAAGGAACTTCAAAGGGGCGCAACAGATAAAGCTTTAGTTGTTGGTCCAACTTTACCTCCAAGAAGCTTGTGAGTTTACCTTTTCCTTTGGAATTTTACTAATCCATATAGTTCATATATATGAAATTTACTACATTCTCAAGAATGTTTTTTACTGTTATGCCTTTTTGATTGGTGCTCTACTTATCGTGACGATGCTGATAATGATCGATTCTCGAATTTGAAGGAACAACACTGGTCACGCAGGCAAAAGCACCGCCATTCTTCCTGCATCTGGATCCTCATTTGAAAGGTTTTGCGTCCCATCCTTTTCTTCTTTTATGGGCTCTTTATAATGACACTACATCTAGATTGTAAATTTGTAATGCCTGGGTGGTACATAAAACTCCAATGCGGTGATGTAGGTTGTTCATTGTCATGGAGCTTAAAGTTGGCCATATTTATTTAATGTGAAATACTTCTAGCTTGTATCTATTGGGCAGTTTCTTATTATTTTTCCACCTTTTCCCCCTCTGTGTTAACAGAAATCTGTCCACTTCTGCTTTAATGGAAAGAATACCTAGTAGATGGCCCCGTCCAGAGTGGCATGCACCATGGAAGAGTTACAGGGTAAGATCTGTTGTACAGTAGCATTTCTGCATCTTAGAAATGTGACATTGAAGGGAAAGCATGTAGGTCTTTTTAGGCCGTTTTCTGGCCTCCAAAGAGTGCTTAAATGTTCTTATGAGGTTATACTTTTTTTTATTACAGGTGATCCAGGGACACTTGGGTTGGGTTAGATCTGTTGCATTTGACCCAAGTAATGAATGGTTTTTCACTGGTTCAGCTGATCGTACCATTAAGGTAACCGATGAGCTCTTTTTTTGGAATTCCACTTCAATGCCTTTTTTTAATTATTCTTGCAACCTTTTCTTGCTATTATATGAATTTTTCTAGAGCCTGTTTTCTAGCTCTTGATGTTTTTTTTTACCTACATCTCATGAATTTACCTTACTTTCATCCTGTGGGTTGTTCCTGGAACTCGAGTGCAACTTAAGCGGTTGTAGCAATCCTGGTTGTAGTACTCTTACTGAACTGCTTATTTGGCTCATGTTCACTAGATATGGGATGTAGCTTCTGGAGTTCTGAAGCTCACTCTTACTGGACACATTGGGCAAGTACGAGGTTAGCCTTTTCATTCTTATTCCCATCCATTTGAAAGTTTATCAATGACTCGTGCAGGAAAGTTGCAAGCTTCGACATCTATAAATTTGTTTAATTATTGTTTCACAGGCCTTGCTGTAAGCAACAAACATACCTATATGTTTTCTGCTGGTGATGACAAGCAAGTCAAATGCTGGGACCTTGAGCAGAATAAGGTTTAAACTCGATGATGGACTTCATTTCGTCAGTAAATGCATTATTGTCTTCCTGATCTGAACTTCTCATGTGCAATGCTTTTGGAATTTTGGCTTGGATAGGTTATCCGATCTTATCATGGTCATTTGCATGGTGTCTACTGTTTAGCTCTTCATCCAACTCTGGACGTTTTACTAACCGGAGGGCGAGACTCTGTCTGCAGGGTATGAAATTTACTGACAAGATGTATTTTGTGTTTATAATCATATGATTTATTTCAATTTTTTTAGTCCCCTGAGTCTGTTGTTAAAAATCCTTTTCTGCTTATAGGTATGGGATATCCGTACGAAGATGCAAATTTTTGCACTCTCGGGACATGAGAAAGACGTTTGTTCCGTTGTCTCCCGTCCAACTGTATGCTTTTCATCTTCTCTGTATTCGATAAGATAATTTCCTTATTGTACTTGTGGCAGACACTGCTATTATATGCTCAGATAGTCATATGTTTTTCTTTCGAAATCATTTGAACTTTTGGGATAGGAACTGATGGTGTGTGTCATGTTGCAGGATCCACAAGTTGTTACCGGATCTCATGATTCAACCATTAAATTTTGGGACCTCCGATATGGTACACTTAACATTTAACCATCTTTTGGACTTTTGGACTTTTGCTTTTCTTTTCCTCTCTAGCTTTCGTTGTGTGCAGGGTTGGCTAACAAATGTACGGTTTGATATTATAATCAGGTAGGACAATGACAACACTAACGCATCATAAGAAAGCTGTCCGAGCATTGGCTCTCCATCCGAAAGAGTAATTATCTTTCTCTTTCAACCTTACAGTTGTGCAAGATAATGCGCCCTCCTGTTTTAATGTATCTCTCTGTTTCGTTCAAGAATGCTTTTGTTTCTGCATCAGCTGACAGCACCAAGAAATTTAGCCTTCCTAAGGGAGAGTTTTGCCACAACATGCTGTAAGTTTCTGGAATCCTTGTAATTAGTTCTTGGATCACTGTTGTATCTAGTTTTTCTTTGAGTCTTAATCCACTCTCTTACATCTTCCAGTGCAATGAAAAAGATTTTATGTATTTCAAGTAGCAACTTTAGTTTCTGATGTGTTTTAACCTTGTCTTACTCCATGGAGCAGGTCGCAGCAAAGAGCCACAATTAACGCAGTGGCTGTGAACGAGGATGGTGTAATGGTCACTGGAGGTAATAATTCACTACCAGATCTCTTTTTTTTTAGTTAGTAACTGGATGAAATACTGATACTTTTACCCTCCCTTTCATCGACATTTTAATCTTCCCAACCTCTTTATTCTAATTAAAATGGTCCCATCGTTGTATCATTGAAGGTGATAATGGGAGCTTATGGTTCTGGGACTGGAAGAGTGGTCACAATTTCCAACAGGCACAAACTATTGTACAGCCTGGTATGACCCTCATACTGTTTCTTAATCCTTTGCTCTTGTGTAACCTGAAAGATAGTCTCTACTTAGGTGATGAGATCTTGGTTGAAGATACATAAGTCTTTGAGGTTTATGATTCGTTATACGGAACCAAGGAATCTCTCAAGTATCAAGACGTAGGTAGTAATCGGTGGTTGTTTTATCATTTACATGTACAGGTTCGCTGGAGAGTGAAGCTGGTATATATGCAGCGTGTTATGATCAGACGGGTTCGAGGCTGGTAACGTGTGAAGCAGACAAGACAATAAAGATGTGGAAGGAAGACGAGAATGCAACTCCTGAAACTCATCCTCTCAACTTCAGACCTCCTAAAGAGCTCAGACGCTTCTAAGGACTCTCTCTCTCTCTCTCCGAGAGACTCTCACACACCTCTCTAATTATCTCAAAGTCAGACTAATCACTAATCTCACAAAAGAATCTGGTCTGTGTGATGATATCTTTTTACCAGTTTATTACCCAAGATAAGTAAGTACAATAACAGCATTGTATCTTTGTTAATTGTAGTTTTACCCCGAGTTTTGAGCCATATTATATTGAAAGGTTTTGGATCCAAAGAGAAACGAAATAGTATCCCAAAATGGTATCGATCCGGCGAAGAAAACTGGAAAATCATAGACTTGTTGTGATGCAGTAACTCAGAGAGAGAGAAACTGAAAAAAATTCTGTTTCGGTTCGCATTTTATAATAATGGGCTGGAGAAGAATATGCATTCTGCGTCTTAGATTTACCTATTTTATATCATTTAGTCGTTTTACTTACTATGTATCTTTAAAATTTAGCAATTACTGTAATATATTAACATAGTTTTATTAGTGATGATGGTAAGTGGTAACTAAAAGGTTATTTGGTTGTTAGAACTGAATTGTAATTTATTTTAAAATNTCAGCTGACAGCACCAAGAAATTTAGCCTTCCTAAGGGAGAGTTTTGCCACAACATGCTGTAAGTTTCTGGAATCCTTGTAATTAGTTCTTGGATCACTATTGTATCTAGTTTTCTTTGAGTGTTAATCCATTCTCTTACATCTTCCAGTGCAATGAAAAAGATTTTATGTATTTCAAGTAGCAACTTTAGTTTCTGATGTGTTTTTAACCTTGTCTTACTCCATGGAGCAGGTCGCAGCAAAGAGCCACAATTAACGCAGTGGCTGTGAACGAGGATGGTGTAATGGTCACTGGAGGTAATAATTCACTACCAGATCTCTTTTTTTTGTTAGTTACTGGATGAAATACTGATACTTTTACCCTCCCTTTCATCGACATTTAATCTGCCCAACCTCTTTATTCTAATTAAAATGGTCCCATCGTTGTATCATTGAAGGTGATAATGGAAGCTTATGGTTCTGGGACTGGAAGAGTGGTCACAATTTCCAACAGGCAGAAACTATTGTACAGCCTGGTATGACCCTCAGACTGTTTCTTAATCCTTTGCTCTTGGTTAAAGATACACAAGTCTTTGAGGTTTATGATTCGTTATAAGGAAGCAAGGAATCTCTCAAGTATCAAGACGTAGGTAGTAATCGGTGGTTGTTTTATCATTTACATGTACAGGTTCGCTGGAGAGTGAAGCTGGTATATATGCAGCGTGTTACGATCAGACGGGTTCGAGGCTGGTAACGTGTGAAGCAGACAAGACAATAAAGATGTGGAAGGAAGACGAGAATGCAACTCCTGAAACTCATCCTCTCAACTTCAGACCTCCTAAAGAGCTCAGACGCTTCTAAGGACTCTCTCTCTCTCTCTCCGAGAGACTCTCACACACCTCTCTAATTATCTCAAAGTCAGACTAATCACTAATCTCACAAAAGAATCTGGTCTGTGTGATGATATCTTTTTACCAGTTTATTACCCAAGATAAGTAAGTACAATAACAGCATTGTATCTTTGTTAATTGTAGTTTTACCCCGAGTTTTGAGCCATATTATATTGAAAGGTTTTGGATCCAAAGAGAAACGAAATAGTATCCCAAAATGGTATCGATCTGGCGAAGAAAACTGGAAAATCAAAGAAACTTGTTGTAATGCTCTAACTCAGAGAGAGAGAGAGAAACTGGAAAATTTTCTGTTTGGGTTCGCATTTTATAATAATGGACTGGAGAAGAATATACATTTTGCGTCTTAGATTGACCTATTTTATATCATTTAGTCGTTTTACTTACTATGTATCTTTAAAATTTAGCAATTACTGTAATATATTAACATAGTTTTATTAGTGATGATGGTAAGTGGTAACTAAAAGGTTATTTGGTTGTTAGAACTGAATTGTAATTTAAAAAAAAATATATACTTCATCTTTTTGTGAATATATATACTTTTTCTTTATAACTTTACATGTACTATTTGTTTGATGGTTTTTAATTTCATTAGTTAGTTGATATAAACTCCATAGTGTTGTGAGAATATGGATTTCATTTATATTTGTTTTTGTTTTCCTGATGGTCTGAATTATATTCTTGAAACTCATGTTGAGCCCACCAATATCACTTAATAATTTGGAGACATGTTGGAGTGTTAACCGAGAAGGGCATTACAATCAACGAGTTGAGATTTTGGTCGCGACCAAAATATAGAACTTAACCCTAGCTAACCATCTCTCACAAATCGTAATAATCGGTGGAAAAGCGTGGTGTAGTTATGGCTCTCACAGAATCTGGCATATCATTTGCCACAAAGTTCATAAATTAGGTTATATTTGTTAGAGTGGGATCTTTTTTCTTTCAAACTTAGTATTGCTTGCAAATCTAGAATCTGAATTTCAAGAATAAATCCAAACTAAATCCTTTATACTTAATTATGCATAAAAAAAATACAACAATACCTCTATAAATCATTAAGCCTATAATCAAAACCTAAACCTAAATCACCTGCTTATGAAGATGGTGGTGTACATGTCGGTTCTAGCCACTTCTTTCGCGAAGCGATCCGTCTCAAGACTCTCAACTCTACGTCACCTCTCTCAGAGACAAATTGGTAAATCTGCAAACTTTTTTGGCAAAAGGTTTGAAAGAGAGAAAGCAAAAAGTCTGAAATTTCAATTATTCTTTTTTGGCAAAAGGTTTTGCCTTTATGGTTTTGACTCTGTTTCCTGGAATTTTCAGAAACTGAGGCTATTGTGAGGTCTTCTCTTTTTCCACCCGTTCTCGCAAAGCTAACCGTCTCAATCATCCCACGTCGTCTACGTCGCTACCGCTCAGGTAAAATCTGCTGCACACTCAGAGAGAGAGAGAGAGAGCGAGAGAGAGAGAGATTTGTAAGAAGTAAAGAAAAATTCTGAAAACTACAAAAAGGTTTTGCTTTTATGGTTTCCACTCATACATTTCTTTCCTGGAATTTGCAGGAAATGAGAGTGTTGAGAAGAGGTCTAGTATTCCGAATTTTGGGCCTATGTTTCGTATTCCGAATCATCATGATGAGCCTATGTCTCGTACTAGGGTTCCCCTCCCAAGGGATAGGTTAGTGAAGATCCTTGGTGAGACCTTTGTATCTATAATGGAAAACTTCAAAAGGGGGTCAAGGCAGGGTTTGACAGGCATATCTGAGTATGCAGTTGGTTTCAATCATCATTTTGTCTCTTCAGTTCTTCAGTTGAACGTTGACATCGAAGCCAAGATTATTTTTTTCGGCTGGGCTGGTTCCATAAGCTTTTATCGACATAGCTACGCCACCAACACGGCCTTTATTCATTGCCTTGAAGAGGCTAGGCTTGATATGAGGAGGCCTTCAGAATTGGTATACCCAACCCTGTTGGGATTATACTTGGAGTTAGGTAAGGTTGAGAATGCTGTACATCTTCTCGAGGAGATGGAACAAATAACAGGTTGCTCGCCAACTTTTTATTCTGACTACACGGAACTGATTAAGGAATTTGTCAGAGTGGGGATGGTAGAAGAAGCATATGGTTTACATCGTTACGTTCTCAGTAATGGGAAGTGGGATCCTGATATTGTCTTCTTAAAGAAGCTGATTAACATTTTAAGCAAAATAGGTAGAGTGGATGTGTTAACAAAGGTCACGGGTGTGTGGAAATTCACACCAAGAGTTATTGCGTACAATGCTTTGATTGAGACTCTGTTTGAGTCCAAAGCACCTGATTCAGAAGTGAGCTATTTGTTTGGTGAGATGAAGGCTGACGGTGTTTCCCCTGATGGATTTACTTACGCAATCCTTATAAATGGCTATTGTGAAAGAAATAGAGTGGAGAAAGCTCTGTTGCTTCTTGAGGAGATGGATGAGGAAGACCTTCCAACTTTTCCTGCAGTGTATTGCAGATTCATAAAGTCGAGAAGATACCATGCAGGGAATGAGCTATCTAAGGAAGAAGAAGAGAAATTCGGAATTGTAAGTTGTCGAGTCTATGCGGTCATGATCAAACATTTTGGGAAGCGTGGAAAGCTCATGGATCTCTTTAACGAGATGATGAAGGAGGACCAAGAAGGAAGCGGTCCTGATGTCTACTACGCTTACAATGCGCTTATGTCAGGGATGGTGAAGGCTGGTATGGTAGATGAAGCTAATCTGTTGCTTAGAAAGATGGGAGAGAACGGTTGCATCGCGGATGTGAATTCGCATAATATCATCTTGAATGGGTTTGCTAGAACAGGTGTGCCAGAGCGGGCTATAGAAATGTTTGAAACTATGAAGCATTCTGGGGTTAAGCCCGACGGTATCACTTACAATACTCTTCTTGGATGTTTCGCACAAGCTGGAATGTTTAAGGAGGCTGCAAGAACGATGAGAGAGATGAAAGATGAAGGCTTTGTGTATGATGCCATCGCTTACTCATCAATACTTGAAGCTGACGGCAATGTGGATCAAAGTCTTTTGCAGCAAATGGTGGGTTTGTTGGTTTTTTCATCGTCTTAGGCTTGTGATGAGTTACATCTTTATATACTGATTTTTTTTTTTCTTTTCTTATGTATGTTTACAGCAATCCAGGTTCCAGACAATGTTGGACTCCTTCATCACAAAGAAGATCCTTTCTCTATTAGTCTTATAGAATGAATGTTGGTTCTATTAGGATATATATACCTTGAAATTATGATCATATATCTGAGAGAGTGAATGGTTTTCTATATAGAATTTACCATCATCTGTGGATTTTGGATTCCATCACATTTTTCTGTTATTTTTTTCTTAAATTTCCTTTACATAACCTGTGTAATCTAGAGAACAAGGTTTTGGTGTTCAACAAAGAAAAGAAAAGGTTCACTGAAATTCCATTTTGTTCTACTTTGAAAGGCTTGAGATGTATGAATATTTATGTCGAGAGTTTAAGCCATATGTCGAGGAGACTCGAGATGAAGATGTTGGTAATTTGGTATATAGGACTTGGTCAAGGGCATTTCGGTTCGGTTCAGAAAGACTGTTAACTAAAAAAAATCAATGTTACCATTATCGAATCAAACATTGAGTTGGCTAATTTTAAAATCAGTGTTACCATTATCGAATCGGGCTGGTAATTCGATTACAAGTTCTAAATCGTTTATACAAGAGCATGGTCTTACGTGTTACAGTAATAAGCATAATAAGATAAATAATGGATCCTACGATGAATAGTCGAGATTGGTATAATGCTAAATCAGAAAACCAAAAATAACCATAAAAATGCTAAATCGGCTATGACTTTTCACAAGAGGTCATGACGATCGAAAGTACTCTCGCCATCTCCAACAGCGTACAAAATAACGAAGTAAACGCTCAGAAAATATCCTGCAAAAATGAACAGAGACAAGAAAGAATAATATATAAGAACTAGGATGACATCAACAACCTTAAAACATCTACTTCTAAATTTCACATATAAATTATACAAGCCTTTTAGGAATATATATGTTTATAGTGATGAAAACTTGAGATTTCCAAAGTCATGTCCCATTGTTAACATTTACTTGAGTTTCTTGGTTACTTAATTAGTAAACTCCCGAGTGGCTATTCTTAGGATTTTATGGTTTCTATCAAACAATTATTGAGCAATTAACGTAAGCAAGAGGGCAACTTGATCGTGACACGACTAATCGCGCTGTGGATGGATCTTTTCTGGTCCTGTGTGGAGTTTAGCAGAGTACATCTTTAAGATACATTCACATTTACGTATGAGATAACTCTTTGTTATGGCTATAGAACCAGCCCCGGCCCAAACATTTTACAAGCCCTAGGGCGAGATACAAAAAAAGCCCTTAAAACCGGTTATAAAACATACTTGCTTCGTGTTTTAAGCTTCAGAATATCTTTAAAGTTACATCATATAACCTGAAACAAAATAAAACCCAATATTTATTTCAAAAAGAAGAAAATGATCATAAAAAACGGTTTTTCCGAGCTTTACTAGATGCAAACTCATGAATAAGAATTTCAAAATCAATATCTTCTAACATATTTTTTTCAATGCATAAAATTGCTAAACCATTTAAACGTTCTTGGGACATAGAAGATCTCATATAATTTTTCAATAGCTTCAACTTTGAGAAGCTTCTCTCAGCTGATGCTACAGTAACAGGTGTAGTTAATAGAAGTCTATAAGCAATTGAAACATTTGGATAACAATGTAAATCTTCAGCATACTCAAGCACTTCGGTAGGTGTCATAGGCACGTCTAGTAAATTCATTTGCAAAATTTTCAATTCAGAATAAAAGTCTTCTAAATCAACATCAGATACAATGCCATGAGAAAATGTCTTGTGAAAAATTAATGCAATGGTCTCTTAATTCATTTCCATCAAGTGACTTTAATTTCAGTGAATCAAACAAAAAGCCAAACACACTTTTAAAAGTAGTCATTTGCTCAAACCTATTTTTCACCGAAACAATTGTCATGTCCACAACAACAAGAAAATAATCAACTATAAAGGACTCTTCACCAGATAGTGCTTCCTCATTAAAATCATTCTCATCAAATTGTCTTTTTCTAAAGACACGACGTTTAATTGGAAATATAGGATCAACATTCATTTCATGAGCAAGACCTTGAGCTACTTTCAAACAATAACTAAACCCCTCATCTCTAAATTTTTCAAAAAATAACATTATACCTTCCAATTGTTTTAAAGCATTATCAATGCATATAGACTTGGATTGTAAATTCTTGCTTACCGTGTTTATAACAAACAAAATTTCATACCAAATAGTCATGCCAAGTAAAAACTCAAAATTCTCAAGTGAACCAACTAAACTTTCAGCTTCACTTTTTGATATGGCATCATCACAAGATTCAAATAAATCACATAAAGCTAATCGTACTTGAGGAGCTTGAAACCTAATAGCTTTAACACTTTTGATACGACTTTCCCAACGAGTATTAGACAAACACTTAACAGTCAAGTAAGGAACATGATCAAATAGAATTTTCCATCTTTTTGTAGAACCAGAAAATAGTACATATATACGTTGCAAAATTCCAAAAAAAGAAATAGCCTTCACACAAGAATGTGCCATATCACTAACCACAAGATTGAGGCTGTGACAAGCACATGGCATATATAAAGCTTTTGGATTAATTTCAAGTAATCTCTTTTGAACCCCTTGATGTTTTCCTTTCATATTTGAACCATTGTCATAACCTTGACCTCTCACATTATCAACATCAAGATTGAGAGATTTTAAGGCTTCAAGAGTTTTAGCAAAGAGACCTAATCCAGATGTGTCATCTACAACTAGAAACTCTAAAAAGTATTCTTCTACTTTAATCTTTCTTTCAAACAACTTTACACATCGTATTATTAAAGTCATTTGCTCTTGATGACTCACATCCGGTGTACAATCAAGAATGATAGAAAAATATTTGGCCTCTTTGATAATGTTAACAATTGAAACTTGAACTTTATGTGCCAAAAGTGAAATTAACTCATTCTGAATTCTATGACCAAGATAATGATGATGTATTTCATGACTATGAATACGCCTAATATGATCTTGCATTATCAAATCAAATTCAGCAATTGATTCAATCATCCCTAGAAAATTACCATTACTATCTTGGTAAAGTTTTTCATTTGAGCCACGAAAAGCTAAATTCTTTTTAGCAAGACATTTCACAACAGCAAGAATTCTAACTAAAACTAGCCTCCATCGTTCTTTCTCTTTTGCAATTTCTTTTTGCATTTCTTTATCAATAGTAAGATTTTTCTTAAATCTAACTTTCATTTCATTCCAAGTTTTCATATTAGCCATATGCTCTACACTTCTCTCATGTTGCTTAAGTCTCTCGCTAAGATGCTTCCAATCACTAAATCCATCATTTGCTAACACACTTGAATAACCACGAGATTTAAACAACTTGCAACAAAAACAATAAACTCTATTAACATGTTTTGAATAAACCAACCAATTTCTATCACAAGTCTCCCCATTACTCAATTTTCTAGAATAATACTCATATGAGAAATGCCTATTGTTCTTATCAAGAGAAAATTCCAAATTCAATTCTCTTTTAGGTCCAAATTCGATTAATGTATCTCTCATTTTATCATCAAGATTTCCCCAATATCTAGGATCATAAATATCAATCAAAAATGCACTTGACACATTATCATGTTCATTCATTCGATTAGGACCATGAACATTCACACTTTCAAGCATAGATGCATTTGGAACATTATCATGCTCACTTTGATGACTAGGACCATGACCATCATCAACAACAGCATGGTTATGATTCATGTTTTCAGTTGATTGAGAAACATTTGCATCTAGTTTTATAACAAATTTATCTAAAGAACCTCTTTGAGATTGAACAAATAATTCATCTGATTTTCTTTTCAACCGTCTTTCATTACCAGATGTCATGATATTAGTAAAAGAAGAAATAGCACCTGGTTATATTATGTGAACGGGAGGAATAGGTGTGAATATAGCTGATTGTGTAGTTTAATCCTGCGCCAAGATTGATATAAAAACCTGAAACAAATATTTAAAAATTCATAAGAAACAAAAAAGACAACAACAATGAACAAAAATGATAGAATATAATACACAACATCATAAAACTAGAATTAAAAACCTCGAAATTAGAACCAAAACAAAACATTTTCATTACAATCTCCAACGAAGAATCATTGAACCAATTGCTAGTAATATTCTATTACCAATTTACCATTAGAAAATTGAGATCAGAAGATTCTCGTTATTGGGATTTACAAATTAAAATTTCTCAACTAAATTAAAAAGAGTTAAAGATTAAAACTTACGGAAACTGGCGGAGATGAACGGAGAATATGTGATTGGTGAACTGTAGTCTGTAGTGATCAATGGTTAAACAAGGATCAAAGAAAAACGAAATCAAAGCAATTGCAAAGGAGTGAAGAAAATTTGCGTGGCTGGCTGCGGATCTGGAAAAGAAAATCTAGGGAGAACAAAAGTTGTTTTTTTCTATAAACCCTCACGGCTAAACAAAAAATCTGTAACGGAAACATAAAAAAAAAAAAAAATTGGGCCATTCGATTTTAGGCCCAGGGGCGGTCGCACCTCTGCCCTACCCATTTGGGCCGGGCCTGTATAAAACGAGCGCGATTGAGCTCAAAGTCGAAGATTAAAAATAGGGTCAATGGACCAATCTATAACACAAGATGGGTGGTGGATTTGCTCTTATCTCCTTGTATCAAGAGTCTACTTGTGTAAGTTTGATTTGTTTATATATAATAAAAATATTTAAGCAGGAAAAAAGGAGCCAAAATCTGTAGGAGAGCCCCCCTATGATTTGGGTTTTAAGAGTTAAGACCACTCAATGATGCAAATTGTTGGATTTTGGAATTTGGAAAAATTGAACTTACCGTATCTTTTTCTTGACCCAAAACTTTAGGATACATTTAAAGACAAAATTGTAGTCCAATATTCTGTCTGTCTTTCTTCATCTGTCTCTTTACCTTGTGGGTTCTGATATCTTGACCCATTTTTTCTTTTTTTTTAATCGACATGTTACATATTTTTGCACGAGAAATTAAGTTATATAAAATAGAATTTCGATATTATTATGTTAATCATTTTATGTAGTAAAACCAAGAATATGTATGATTTTTCTTCTCTCAAAACTTACGCCAAAACTTAAGAAAACTTCATTCCATTCAATTTTTTTTTTTTTTGGCAACCTTTTCATTCTATTAATCAAACTCTTTGATTACAAAACAAGAAGAGGGAATTAAGGATCCTCTTTAAACACTACAATAACATATAAAGATAATAAAACATAGTGCAAATTCATCTTCAGAGAAAATTGACAGCAGATTTGAATACAAATTCAAATGCGTCGAAAAAGCTTTCCTAACGGAACCAGAATAGATACTAATAGTCACGGTACAAAGTAACGTTGAAGACACTTCATGGGCAACGTCCAGAGAAGTACACTCTTTTTGAAGGGAGGAAATTTGTAGGGTTTTTTTCTCTAATCCATTAAGCATAAATGCATTTTCAGATTTGGACCCACAGAAAACCAGAAAATTGCTACGTTCAAACAGCACACACCATCGATCCCAACAATGCCCAACCAACAAAAATGCAAATTCGAAATCCAGGTCCACAATATCTAAGTTATGGATTTATATCATATGAATATTTTGGTACGCGTGCAAACGTTTGAACTCAACATCTCTTTTGTGAAATATTATGGAAGCAACAAGTCCTTTTGAGAAATTGAACTTTTTATGATGGTTATGCTGATTAGTAAAGAGGGATATATTTAATTCATTATTAAATATATTGAATTTCTCAACGCAATATGGGTCGAATTCTTGAAACCCATATATATTTACCTCACGCATGGGTTTTGAATCCAACACGACCGGTGCAGTTTGATATAGTAATAATGACTATAACTGTCTAAAGTAACCGAGAGTAACAATTGAACGCATGCGATGATATAGTATATCACATCAGTTTTCTTATTAATACCCGACTAATCTCTTAGGATATTCCTCAAAAAAAAAACAAAATTGCATGGATCCTTCGATAAATTATACCCTCTCCTCAGTTTTATATTATTTGTCGTATTGTATTTATAATACAGATTTATTATAAATTTTTTAATTTTATCTTTATTTTTTAGTTTATTAATTATTCATATCAAACAAAATAGTAAATCAATCAGGGATAAAATAAAAAATTTAATTTTTTTTTTTTTTTTAAAACAAAAATAAACAATAAGTAATATAAAACGGAGGGAGTATAATATTTAGGAAAGGATAATAACTGATTGTTTGTACACAAGTTGGAACTAAATAGATGATAAAATAATTAATACACATCAATGACATAAACACCGACTTTAAATATATAAGAGTAAAGTAAATAGGAGGGGAGGGGTCTATAAAAACTTTTCCTATAAATAGAGCTGCATGGGGGAAGACACTTTATCACAACCAAAACCAAAAGCAAAAGCAAACACACAAAAGAAAAGCATTTCCCCTCTACTCTCTTATTTTATATACAATTGTCCCCAAGAACATGACAATGCTTAAGAACAAACACATAACCTTCTCATTGATCTTGGTGTGTCTCATTGTGGTGTCTCCAATGGCTCAAGCTCAGCTTGGTGGTCTCCTTGGTGGTCTTGGTGGTCTTCTTGGTGGTCTTGGTGGTGGTGGTGGTGGCCTTGGGGATCTTAGTGGGCTTTTAGGTCTCATCGCTATCCGAGGCAACGTCCGTTGCTCTGTCAATGGCAATGCTTCCGCTCCTGCTTTCCCTAGTAAGCTTTCCACTCTTCTCCTTTTACCTTTGATCAATCATTTGGATATCTATATATAACCGGACCAAGAATATTTGTATCGGTTCAGCAAATCAACACAGATTAACCAGCCAGGTTTTGTTATAGATTATGTATACTTACGATATGAGATAACATTTATGTTATACATTTTGTGTTAATTATAGAACTTTAACCGTTTCTATAAAATTTGTTCATGTTAAATGCTTTTGCAATTGAATCATTTCATTATTCATGTGACGTATTTAGTTATTACCCATAAATTAATCTACACGGACTAAGAAAAAGATTTATGAAATATACTATTCATCCCGTTGACGACGTTCACATATAAACATATAAGCTCAAAATCAAATTATACAATTTATAGTCTTTCAGTTTTTTTTTTCTATAATCCAATGGTACAAAATGAACAGATGCCGGCGTTCAGCTCCAATGCGGTGGAAACGTAGTCTCAGCGTCGACTACGAACGGTGCCGGAATATTCTCGATTCTTGTTAACCCAGTTCAGGTTTTGCTTTCTTCACTCCTCTCCGATTGTCAGCTCGCCGTCACGACGCCTCTCTCCACCTGCAACGCCTCACTTCCTACCGGCCAATTCCTCTCATCACCGTTGGCCCTCGTCGGAAACATCGTCTCTGGTCTCCTCCGCATCGTAACCCTCGGCCCCACCGGCTTTCTCCTAAACTAGCTAGTGACATAGCTCCAAACTATATACTATGTTCGGTGCACTGTGTCTTTCCATCTCGTTATATGTCTTTTTGTGTCGTGACCAATTTATGTTTGCTTGCGGATGCGTTAACCATATGCATGAATAAGGTCTAGGGTTTATGCCTCATTCTTCAAAGTTGTGTAACCCGTTGCGGTTTATATTTCCAAGGTTTGGCTTGTATAATGTTGTTATGAAATGTAAGAATTAATTTTCCGTTTTGTATGTGTGTGTGGCTCCGTTTAGTTATACGATTCTCTCTTAAGATTGTAAATGGATCTATCTTACTAAAAAGTAAAACTAAAACCAATGAGGTTCCTACGAGTTTGGGTGTGGTAAGTATCTGAAAACTTAGATGCTTTTTTTTTAATACTAATGAACAATGGTGTATCCTAGTTTAGGTTTTTAAGCAATTAAAGCTCAAAAATAAATAAATTTTGGGTTTTAATCAGAAAATCGGGTCTTAAAGAACTTTAAGTATATGTATTTTAGTGACACGTGTCTGAAGTAGAGTGGATCGGTATTTTTTTTTATGGGAAAAAATAAAACTTTTTTTTTATGTTTCAATAAATCAAATAAAATTTCCATAAAATAAAAAAAAATCAATATTTTTTTATTTAAGAAACTCGTCAAAGATTTTACCATTAGAGGAGGAAAAATAAATTAAAAATTCTTAGATTAAATCCACAATAAGAAATTGTTAAGACCCTTACATAAGATTTACCGTTGTTCATGCTCTAACCATCTCCCAGTAGCCTCTTCCACAATTGGCAAAACATGATGGACCGGAGAAGAAAAAATATTATAAGTGAGCCCAAAAAATACAATTACTCCTTCAATTTTGCTAATATTAAAACTCTTAATTAAGACCAAATTGAATCAAATTCAAACTTTAGGGGTTGCTGAAAAGTTGTAGAATAATTGATTTTCTTGTAATTTGGTTCAGATGTTCCTATTTCAACAAGGAACCACTAATAACTAAATTTGAGATTAACCGAAAGCATCAGAAGAAATAGTAGAACTGGGACTGTTTTTCTATCCAAAGTAACCTTCTTGTTCAGAGATCAACAGTGAAACATAAAAATGTCAACGGTTTTAACTGATTGATAAAAATAGGTAAACCGTCAAATGTTGGTTTACAGTGATATCAAAAGGCTTCTTGAAGCATAATTGCCTAAATATGTATTCACGGAAAATGTTGTAGTGCAAAGATTAATTGCGCGCAATGTTGTAAGTCTTTTAGTTATAAATACAAAGAACTAGTATATTTCATGGTTTTTGAATTAAAGTGATATTTTGGAGAACTTTAATAACATTTATCTACATTCATACAAAACCATCTAAAAACTTATTAAAACTTAAACCACTCAAAAATATTGAATTGAATTAATACACCCCATGTTGCAAAGTAACTTAGACACAATCACACATGTACTCATCACCCGGAGATAATACAGAAATAATAAACAATGACGTTTTGTTAGTAGGTAGCTATCAAAACGAACGGTACTCACCAAAAGAGAGGAAACAAAAATTGTTTCTGTATATTCATATATTGAAACAAATTTAAGGTTAACGATGAGGTTAAGAGAGGAGAGGCTGGCTTGGTGTGAGGACTTCCTCTTCATCTTCTACGTTTGGTTTGGCATTTCTGTAAAACCCATAAATTAGGAGTTGCACTGTCCCAAACAAAAATCCCAATCCATTTGGCACCTACACACACACAAATTAAATATATATATATACATCAGTTTTCTTTTTCTTTTTTTGTGCAACTAAATCGATCAGTTTACTATCATAGATAATAATAAGGAAAATTATATCAAAACAATGATACTTACTAGTAGAAAAATATCGTGTAAGAGTAAAGCGTAGACACTCCAAATCGCGCCGTTCAGGAAGAGGAAAAACGAGAGCCAAAACGGCATGTACTTCACACTCCTCGTCGTCACAACTGTTTTCTGATGGAATCAATCAATTAAATGATTTAGATTAAAGCGACACTACATGTATATCAGAAACACCTTCTAATGATGATATATACAATGACATTGGTATATATGCTATACGTATACAGGTGCTGAAAAACACTTTGCATACAATTTCTCTTATTTTATTTTTTGTTTCTTTGTGGTGGTTGATTTGATTATTGTCGAATGGGAACATAGCATTTACATACAACATCCATGAGAATATTGAAAAGAAAGAACTAAAGTGATCATTTGTTTGTAGCAAATGTGTATAATATATAGTTTTGATATTAAAAACAAAAAAAGGTAGAGAGACTTACAATAGCGGAAAGAGGAGAACCATACATGATAATGTTGAGAGTAGCACATATGAAACCCATCGAATTAGAACGCATTTTTGCATCGCCAAACGCAGTTCTTGTTCCTCCAATCGCTATAATTGGGAAAATCACGTTCAGAGCTAGAACCACAGCAACCGTTTTCAGCTGGAAAATTAGAATTCAAAGAAGAGAGAAATCATTTAGTTATAAATTAAACGCGTACAAGTGGACCATATATTATATATCCTAGTTTTATATTATACAGGCTATATATACAGCAAGTAGACATATAATCAAATTATTGATTAAACGTCACAATAAATTATTTTAAAAAATTATTCTAATCAGATCTGAATCTGACTCAATACCTATACAATCCCTTATATGTCCATCGTTTCAAATGCAGATTTCAACCAACAAAAAAGACACATAAGATCTCACTATCATAGATATAATAAAAATAATTACAAGAAGAGAAGAAAACGTACGAATCTTGGTTTGGGGACAAAGAAGAGGAAAATGAGAACGTAGATGGATTCAGCAAGAACTCCAAAGCCATTGACCGTAGAGACCAAGTATTCGCCAGGTGTCACAATTCCGTAATATGTCCATAACGACGAACTCATCAACGTGCAAATGTACGGCAAACACTCGTACTCCTCCGTTGATCTCCGTCTCACTATCCTCCAAAACGCCTCCCTAATCATTTTTAGTTTGTAATCTGATTAATTCACGACCCATTTCTTATAATTCGATCATTTATTATATTAATCAAAATCAGCTAAAAGTTATATAGAAAGAGAGAGAGAGGGAGAGAAAACTCACACAGGAGAGAGGAAGACAAGCACCGATATTACATTTCCTGCATCGATCATATATATAAAAGAACTCAGTTATACAATATAGATAAAATTATGGCCATTTGTATGTATGATTCTTTGATGTAGATTGATCATTTGAATCACGTGAGAAGAAGTTGATAATGTTACCTATGACTCCAACATAAAAACTTAGTTCTGCCATATCTGCGGATGAGTTTTTGAGGAAGACAGAGAAAGAGATACGAGGGTGAGAGAGATGGATAGATAGCAAATTATAAGGAGGTGACTTTGTGTTTATCTGTCCACATACGACATATTTATATATATGAGATATGTATGTGAGTTTATGGTAAAGTATTAATAAAATATAAATTCTCTTTGCAGACAGCAAAACGAGTACAGGACAGGACAGAACAATAATGTTAGAATAAAATGGCTCATGTAGCATGTGAATATTTGATTTAAGGATAAAAGTCGTATCGTGCATACCTTATTCTACACTTTTTAGGTTGAATAATTCTTTTCCTCCTGTTCTAATTTTTTTTTTAATACCCCTATTGAAACTGAAAACTGTGATTCAATAAAGATTTGAATGGATTTGATAGAAATTATTAATAACTAGATATAGACGCAAATCGATGATACTGTGAAACCTAATAGTGTGATACTTATGCAATTGATAGAGCACATAATTGATTTTTGGTTCAAGCCCTGACCCAAACAGCTCAGCCAACATCGGCTCTAAACCCAACTCAATGTTATAAACTAAAAAAAAAAGCAAAATAAATTAATTTCAACAAAAGATAGCACATACTTCTGATTTTATGCTTTTAAAGTGACATGTTACAAAAATAAAAAATTTGCGGCATGTTTTGTTATCCTTAAACTTTTTCCGAAAATCAAAATCATAAATCAACAGATATTTATTTTTTTTGAACATTTACTCTATGTTTTTATTTTACCGACTAAACACATTTTTTAGTAACTAAAAATATCTACTCTGATAAATTTAAAATTTTACTATAAATATTGATTTAAATATATATTGATTTACTCTATAAACAAAATTTTCTTCTAAATTAAATATTTAAATCAATATATATCATATATTTTATTTTAGATCAACTATTTATTTTATCGATTAAATGTGTTTTTCATAATTAGAAAAAAAAATATTTTTAAAACTATATGTTAAATTCAAAATTTTGTTTTAAATTAGGATATATGATTCGCACAAAAAAATTGTTAGTGGATCATATATATCCTAATTTAAAGTAAAATTTTAAATTGAACATATAGTTATTTGCTTAGAATCAATAAAAACAATAAGTATTTAAATGTGGAAAAATCTCTTTACAGAAGTTTATCTGCCTTTAGATAATTTAAATCTTATAGAAAGAAATCTTTAGATCTGAAATAAAATTTTAATTGAGGATATATAATTTTGAAGGTTTTATGTCTGATCAAATTTTCGAGATTTTGATTAATCTTAGCACGTCTTCATGATTTTTGTGTACTTGATAATTGATAATAATGTGCGTTTCACAGCAACATGTAGTGACTAAAAAAAAATCAAAAATGCTAAGCAGTTTTGTTGAAATTCCACGTCGTGATGTGATGTCTAATTTGTGTGAATCACGTGGTTTGATTACTTATTTGCAGTAGGTCCATACATTTTAAGCATATTTCTACTTTTGGCCACTGACTTTCAATGCTTGATATTATGACACCTTTGGTCGGTCCCACCGAGTGGACTGGGTAACTCGGTCAACAACGAATCTTTCCAGACGAAACGAAAGAGTGCGAACCGAGAAGGTCTTCGTTGACTTGGGTTGACCCTAAACAATGGCGACATCGATGATTCAGAGGTTATTCAAGCAGGGCACGAAGATCGTCGGCGTTGGCCTCAATTACGCCTCCCACGCCAAAGAACTTGGCAACGCCCTCCCAAAGGTACACTTCTATCTTCCTCTTTTGTTTTCCCGAGAAAAAATGTTTCATATAGTTTGATCTTGATTTTGCCGTATCTGTTTGTGTGTTGTAATCTGCTGGAAGTAGGACCCGATTGTGTTCTTAAAGCCAACCTCGTCGTACCTGGAAAACGGTGGGACGATTGAGATCCCACATCCTCTGGATTCACTTCACCATGAGGTGGAACTCGCTGTAGTAATTGGACAAAAGGCAAGAGATGTCCCAGAACGGTTAGCCATGGATTACATCGGAGGTATTTGACCAGCTGCTCTTATACATTTGTCTGCATCTCATCGAAAATTGCAAATGGAGGTTCTTTGATGGTTATCTTGTTTGATTAATGACTCATGATCAACCTCTCTGATATAGAGACTTTAAAGTCTTCAACTTTTGCTACACTTTGATGCAATTATATAACAAGGGTAAAGTATGTGTGGTGTTGGTTGTTGTTGTGGTTGTGGTGTGTATTATTCTATGTTATATAGATATTGTTTGCGACTTTGTTCTTCATCTTAGCATTTGTTTTTCTTCTAATATGTCTGATGTTATTTTTTTCTAGGATATGCGCTTGCTCTTGATATGACTGCTAGGGAATACCAAGCTTCTGCCATGGTAGATAACCATTTGTCTTTAGTTTTTTTCTCCTTTCTCTTCTTACATGTTCTTGCTTCACCATTTACTAATTGATCCGTCCTTCGCCCCTCAAGGAGAAGAGCTTTATTTATAAGCTTGTAAGCGATAATTTGGTCGAGCTTTCCCTGTGTGGAATTATAGCATATGTTTGCCAATCGATTCCATGTTTCTATCCATCCTTTTCTGTAAACAAGAATCTTAGATTTGTGTGGTGTTTGCACGCATATCAATCGTTTTATGGCCTGTGAATATAACAGCTTATGCAATTCTTTACATAAGCATTTATCATTTATCATGGGCGTGTTTGAAATTTTCGACTTCTTCAGGCATCTGGTCTCCCATGTACGCTTGCCAAAGCACATGATACCTTCACTCCCATCAGCTCCGTTGTAAGTCATGATCTTGAACCTGTTTCCCAAAGTTCTAGTTTCACCAAACCATGTGAAGAGTGTTTACTTTTAATATGCATTTTGACCAATATCACAACTAGGATCTGATAGCAGAGTACTTGGTATTATTGCGTCCATTGGGGTTTCTGTATAACTGAGATTGGGATGCTCATCATCATCAACATTTGGTATGCGAACATGCGTAGAAAATATAACCTATTAGCTACTGATAGCAAGAACTCTTTTGGCCTCTTATCTTGAATGTCGTTTTATTTTTTTGGTGGGGTTTTAGCTACCAAAGGCAATGGTGGTGGATCCCAATAACCTGGAGCTTTGGCTAAAGGTTTTGCCTCTTCCTGCCCTGTTTGTATTCCCAAGCTATGTTATGCCCTTTTAGAATTTCCATCTCTGTGATAGGTAGATGATGAGACAAGACAAAAGGGTTGGACGAAGGACATGATTTTCAAGGTCCCATACCTCATCAGCTACATTAGTTCTGTAATGACCCTTTTCCAAGGAGATGTCATATTAACAGGTATTAAAAAGTTTCCCATCTTCAAGATTCCTCACTGAACCAAAACTTGTAACATTGGAGTAGTGGTTTGATTTGACTAAAGCTGAGAACATTCAGGATGGTATTGTGAAGAAAATTGGTTGATGTATGTATGTACAGGTACACCAGAAGGTATAGGACCTGTAAAGATTGGTCAGAAGATAACCGCTGGAATCACCGGTCTTTCTGAAGTTCAGTTCGATGTTGGTAGGCGTGTAAAGCCATTGTTGAGCTAGTGCTTTCTGAATCTTTTGTAGTAATTTTTCTTGGGTGTAATCTTCAGTTATAAGAGCAGTTAACTTTTACTTTTTCTGGCTGTTTTCATGTCTAATGTCTTGCTGATAATATTTGTGATAATGCAACCTATTAATAATAATACTCTTTAAGCAAAACATAAACTCCAGTTTAGAAATGGGCGAGAAGATTCAACTAAAGCTCTTACACCTACTTGGACAAGGAGTACAAATCCAATTGATGGTATTTCTTGGTCAAGGAGAATTCATATCACAAAGAAATCTAATTATAGAAATTAACTTAATTTTTGAAACCAATTAAATTAATTAAAATAATTGAAAAGAGAAAAGAAAATGGTTACGCGAGAGGCGGCGAGACTAGAGTTTCTTCTGTCTTCTACCAATGTCCGTCGCTTCTCTTCCACAAGCATACGAGAGAGTTAGGTTTTCGTCTTCGTCTAGCTTCCTCACTCTCTCTCTCGACACACTGCGTTTAAAAGTGAAGTATGACTCCTGAGGCATAGATTGTGAATGCGTAGATCCATTGCGACTGGGTTTACGCCGATTGCGAAAAGGTTCCTTCTTCGTCTGGAGCTAGGTAATCCTGGAGCTGCTCCTTCCTTTAGCCTTTGGGGTTTCTGTTTCCGGGTACGAGCTTTTTCTGATTACCGAGACAATCTGAGAAGTAGTGGTCTTGACAATCTTCAGTTTGATGAGGCTCTCGATTTATTCACTCGGATGGCTCACTCTCGCCCGCTTCCTTCCACTGGCGATTTCACTAGATTACTGAGCGCAATCGCCAAGATGGAGAGGTACGAAGCTGTGATCTCTCTCTTCGATCAAATGCAATTGCTGGGAATCTCAACTGTTGTGTACACCTGCAATATCGTGATGAACTGTTTGTGCCAATCCTCTCAGCCTTCTCTTGCTTCGTCTTTTCTTGGGAAGATGATGAAACTTGGTTTCGAGCCTGATGTAGTCACGTTCACTTCTCTGCTCAATGGACTCTGTCGTAGGAATAGAATCGACGATGCCGTGGCTTTGTTTAATCGGATCCTGGAAATGGGATATAGACCTAATGTTGTAACATACACCACACTGATTCACTGTCTCTGCAAGAACAGACATTTGAACCGCGCGCTGGACCTTCTCAACCAGATGGAGACCAATGGGGTTAGACCGAATGTTGTGACCTATAACTCTCTCGTAAGCGGTCTTTGTGATTCCCGTAGATGGAGCGATGCTGCTTGGCTGCTCAGAGACATGATGAAGAGGAAGATCGACCCTAATGTGATCACTTTCACTGCACTGATCGATGCGTTCGTGAAAGCTGGGAAGCTTTCGGATGCTAAAGAACTGTACAAGGTGATGATCCGGATGTCTGTAGCTCCTAACGTTTTCACTTACAACTCGCTGATCAACGGGTTTTGCATGTACGGTCGCGTAGATGAGGCTATGCGAATGTTTCATCTGATGGAAAGCAGAGGCTGTTCCCCAAACATAGTGACTTATACTACTCTCATACATGGATTTTGCAAGTATAGGAGAGTAGACGAAGGGGTGAGGATCTTATACGCCATGTCTAGAAAGGGACTAGTCGCCAACGTAATCACTTACACCGCTCTTATCCAGGGTTACTGTTTAGTGGGCAAAACTAGTGTTGCGCAAGAAGTGTTTAACCAGATGTGTTCTCATGGTGCGCCTCCAGATATTAGGACCTACAACGTTCTGCTAGATGGTCTGTGTTATAACGGGGAAGTAGAGAAAGCGCTGATGATATTCGAGTACATGCGGAAGAGAGAGATGGATGTTAGTATCGTTACTTATACGATCGTTATCCAAGGGATGTGCAAGGCTGGTAAGGTGGAAGATGCTTTTGATTTATTTTGTAGCCTTTTCTCCAAAGGAGTGAAGCCTAATGTTGTAACATACACTACAATGATATCGGGATTTTGTAGGCGAGGCCTAATCCGTGAAGCTGATGCGCTGTTTAAGAAAATGAAAGAAGATGGGTTCTCACCAAATGAGTGCGTGTCTTAAGTAGGTGACAACACGATCTGTGCTCATGAAGAGTTTGAGTTGCTTTGATGCTTATGATCTCAAGCATTTGATGGCGCAGTTGCAGTTTGGGGAGAGGACACACAGGCACAGGTTATATAAAAAATTACCTTTCATAAGCACAGATAAAAAACTTATTCTGCTTCAGGATGCTGTTTGTTGTATTGGATAACTAAAATTTAACCTCCAGTATTGTTGTGAATTATCAGGTGCAGTTAGGTTTTGCCATACCTCGTCAGCGGCTGAAGTTCTGTAGTGATTCATTTCCCAGGGAGATGTCATCTTGAGAGGTCTTTGTCGTTGACGGTGCTTTCCATCGTCAAGATTCCGCATCAAACCAGAGTTGTACATTGGAGTATTGAAGTCTAATAGTATTCTTAAGAAAGCTAATCAATGTATAGAGATAGATACTCGAGAAAGTATACAGGACCTGTAAAGATTGGTCAGAAAATTGTTGAGCTATTGTCTGTTGTGAGGGGATTTAGATATTGTGACGAAATTTATGTTGAACAAGCTAAATCCTTCTGGACTCTACTGAATCAATGAGCAGAGTAATAAAATACAGCAAAAGGGTTAGAAGACAATAAACCGAATTTTCCGATTTTAACCAAAATCCGGTTCGATCCCAGTTCCCCTATACTGTAAATAAATATAAATGGCCTAATAGGATATAAATACGTGCGCCTGGGGACAAAATTGTAAAATTAACAAAATACGCGTCATATATCTCTTAAAATTTAAAAATATGCGTAATTAACATATTTTCATTGAATTTTAATATCTTTGATATCTTCAAACTAAATACTGCAGTGAAAAAAAAAGGGTAGAATGGTCGAAGAGAAAATTCGCGCGTCAACATTGGCGTCGTCTTGCCAATTTCCAATAATTACGTTGCGCTTTCTCACGAACCTCTCTTCTCTCTCTCTCTCTCGCCATTACTAAAAACCCAATCTTTCTTTCACTTCTTCTTCCTTCACCAGTTGACTCTCTCTCTCTCTCTCTCTCTGAATCTCTCAGTTGCCACCAGAATCATAAACTCCAACGACCCGGATCCGATGGACAGGCTCGACGAAAACACCTCTGGTTCTCGAACCTACGCCATGAGCGGCAAAATCATGCTAAGCGCCATAGTCATCCTCTTCTTCGTCGTCATTTTAATGGTCTTCCTCCATCTCTACGCTCGCTGGTATCTCCTCCGCGCTCGCAGACGCCATCTCCGCCGCCGCAGCCGTAACCGCCGCGCAACGATGGTTTTCTTCTCCGCCGATCCTTCCACCGCCACCACCGCCGCTTCCGCCGTCACCTCACGCGGCCTCGATCCCGCCGTCATCAAATGTCTCCCCGTTTTCACTTTCACCGATTCGACACACAAGGATCCGATCGAGTGCGCCGTTTGTTTGTCGGAATTCGAAGAGGGCGAATCGGGTCGGGTTTTGCCCAATTGCAAACACACTTTCCATGTTGACTGCATCGATATGTGGTTTCATTCTCATTCCACTTGTCCTCTCTGCCGCTCTGACGTCGAGCCTCTCGCCGGGAGTGATATCCCTGCGGCGGCGGCGGCGGCGGATGATCCAGTCGCGATCACGATTCCTGCTGACCTGGTTTCTGCAGTTGAACCGGGTTCGAGCTCTGGATTGAGCGATGAACCCCATGGACCTGGGCCTTCTGCAATGCCGACGGAAGATTTTGGGAGAAAACCGGCGGCGATTGAAGTGCCGAGGAGGAATTTCAGCGAGTTCGAAGACGGGTTGACCCGGAACTCGCCGACGAGTCACTCGTTTAGGTCGCCGATGAGTCGGATGTTATCGTTCACGCGGATGTTAAGCAGAGAAAGAAGAAGCGCGTCGTCTCCTATCGCCGGAGTTCCGCCGCTATCGCCATCGTCGAGCTGCCGAGCACCGATGACCGAGTCAGATATCGAGCGGGGAGGGGAAGAGACTAGGTGAACGCCACGTGGATGTTCCTTATTGGTTTCGATTTAACAGAAAGGAAAGAGCAAAAGTTATTACTGTGATGAAATAAGTCAACAAGCATTTGTCGAGGGTTGATTTCAGCGCCCGTGAACACGTGGCGTAATCTGAGCTACCAGGGAATCAATATGCACCGTCCGTTATTGCTAGATTAGTTTGAAGATGTACATACATATATATAGTCAGTCGTCGATATTGAATCTAATTTCCATTTTTTTTTTTTTTTTTTTTTCCAATCTCTACAGAATCCAGACTCTTTTAATCTCTCTAATACCAATTCAATGGTCATGAAATCATGATAGAGACTTTACATAAGTTTATTTGTTACCAATTTAAATGTCTTGAGATCCTATCTAATTTAAATTTTCTCACTTAATTGAAAGTGAAAATATTCATCTTTAAAATAGCGTGTGACAGAATATTTTACGCGCTATTTTAATTATGAAATATCGTTTGTGATCATCATTTTCAAATTTGAATTTTGATGCATGCTATTTTATATTAATCGAATAAAATTGTAAAATTAGTAATGATTACATAATCACATACAACCAATTTTACAAAAGATTTTCATATGTTTGGCTTTCAATTTTTATTATGTATTTCAAACTATTTATATTTAATTAAATGTGTTTAAACAAGAAAAAGGAAAGTGATTAGTCTAAAAATCAATATGATTTAATTAGTTGCAACCAAACAATTATTTTTTTATTATGGTTGTGTTTGAATTAATTGCAAAGAATATATGAGATATAAGGTGTTTTAAAAAAGAAAATGATTAGTCTAAAAATAAAACATAAAATACGATCAAATCAATATGGTTAGTTTAATTGTGCCCAATCAATTAATTTCTTTCTTTTTTATAAGGTTTGAATTAATTGCAAAGAATATATAGGATATATGGTACATAATTAATCATTTTAGTATAATCTGAAAATTTTAAAACCTTAACTGAATATATGGTTGCACAAATCAATTTTTTCATTAAATTGACCTACCATACTTTGTAAATTTGAAAATAACTCCGATTACACTTACCAAATTCAATTTCGTATGTCTTCTTTTGAGTCCTAAAATCAATAAATCTGATTTTACTTACCATAATTCTGAAAAAGTAATCAAAGTAAATATTTAAAAATTTAATTAATTGAAACCCATATTCTTTCTCTTCTATTACCACTTAGACTCATCATTTCAAAAATCTTATATTTCTCCAATCTTATGTAGGCAACCGACAGTAATATGTGTCTTGAAGCTATGAAGAATTGAATGAGAATTATGTGCTTTCTGAGTTTCTCTTAACAAATTATTTATTTAATATTGTCCAATATTTTTGTAGAATTATTACATAATACATGTTTTTTATCATATAGGTGGCTTTACACATATGACATATCTGTAATTTAGTTAGATGTTCTCCAAAAAAAATTAATTCTAAGATTCATAAAATACAATCATTTAAATTGATGTAAGTGTGAATATTTCCTAATTTGTGTCATATGTTTATGAACCCATTAGTAATACATAATTTTAAATTTGAATTCACTTATAAGATGAATTATAAATTTCTCACTACACGCAGGGCGTGGATTATCACCTAGTTAAATATGATAATACCAACTTGGTAACTTTGAAGAAAAACTAAACCGGGCAAAAAATCCCATACCACAAAGTTAATATTGACTTGGTAACTTTAAACCCATCTCTGGAGGAGTTGCTCTTTCTTTCATGTTTTGGGAAGAAAAATACATACCTCTGAAAATATTTTCGATTCAGATGATGAGAAGATGAGAAGAGTTGGAAGAACGTTGGAGGAAGATAGAGGGAAGGACACCCATTGATCCAACAATGTTTAACTCCGTAGTTGAAGTCTTTGCTTCTTCAACCGAATACATCGACAAGCAACTGTGGCCGACTTCTTCAAAATTTTTTTGATTTTTGGTTTTCAATTTTTATCAAAATGTGTGTTTGTGTTTTGTGGCTTGTGCTTGTGCTCAAATGTTGTTTGTAATAAAAATGTTTGTATGGTTTATGATTTCCAATAGCTGGAATCAAGATTCTCGTTAATACCCAGAATATGCACATGTGTGTATACGTGGTGGTAGAAAGAAATTCAAAGCAAAAATTGACAAGATTTCATATGAGCGTGATTTAGCGACTCTAGAACTCAATATTGTAACTGAAGCAATGCTCTTTTCCTTCCTAGATAATGGTTTCATAGTCACAAAACTACAATAGAAATACTCAAAATAAAATTTTCAAACTCTCTTCTTTATACTTCAAGCTCCTTGCTGAAGGTCTTTAGATTTGGCAGATATTATGTTGTGCCTTTCCATGATCTCAGGCGTTGATTTTTTCGATGCTTCATAGTTAAGGACCACCATCTCGCTGCCTCCTCCTAACCTTAACGCCAATTGGTGAGTGCGATTTTCCTCAATTAGCTCAACAAGATGTCTAAGATTCTTCACCAACACGTTGTTTAATTCCACCACCAGTTTCCACAACAAATTTAATAATATAATGCATATAATTCTTTCACACCAAACAAAACCATATGTTTTGACCAAAACATTAAATAAAAATGGTAATAGGCAAAAACAAATTTACCTGCAAACCTACGAAACGCTTGTATGATTGAGTATTGTGTTTGGGATGGAATAACAAACCTAAGAAATAATAACATAATAAGTAAAAGAGTCCACAACATTAGAGTCTTCATCAATCATCAGTGAATGACACAAATACCAAACCTCCAAACATGTAATAACTTGGGGGTTTATAGTATCGTTGCACTTTGGGATGTGGTTTCACCTGCATATAACAAATAACTATAATTAAGGGTAGTTAGAACAAAATGTAAACAAGATAACAATGATAAAATACTTACTGACGTTACAGTGATATTGAAGTAATGCTCTTTTCCTTCTCCTGAAACCCTCAGTAAAAGAGTCTCACATGGTTTTTTCATAGAAACCAAGTGATTCTAATGTACCCGCTCATTGATTTGAAAAAAAAAAAACAGCATGACAAAAAGAAAAACTTGCTTCCCAAATCACAAGTAAACGCCACAAGTGATGGAGTTTCATCATTATCTTGATATACTTGTCTTATAAAACATTGAAAATTAGCAACAACTCCTAGAGAACCAAAGCTCATTATGACAACTAAATATTACGTTCTAAAACTAAATCTAAGCCTAAAACACTAACAGAATAATCGTGCAAGAAAAAAATTACATGAGTATGTTGTGAGATGCATGAAAAAAGTGTGGCTGACAAAGTTACCACGACAGATAAAAAAGGTTCACATGACAAATTAGATATTATTCTAATGAAATTTATTCTCTCCTGAGCTCTAATTATTTGCTTATTATTTACACAACAAACCAACCATAATAAGAGTTTGATTGTTCGTTTGATACTAAGTTGAAATATTATATACATGCCTTCCACATCACTAGAAATGCATACCAAGAGAGCTAACGTCGGTAAATCTTTTATCCTTGTTATTCTTTCTCAGTTGGTGATTATTTGAACATTTTGTACACAATTTATTTTTGAGTATTTCTATTGTAGCTTTGTGACCACATGACACCATTATCTAGCAGTGATCATCATTTATTTGGTACAACTAATTTTATTTAGTTTCCTCCGAAATAGTTGATTATAATTAATTAAGCCTATCATCGGTTTTCACATTTCACAATAATGGCGGACCCAAAAAAATTTTTTAACTAGGATCAAAACATATAGAAAATATATAAATTTTATAAAAAAATTGTTCATAAAAATATAAAATAACCTACAAAACAATCATACGATCCATCATATCCTGAATTTTTTTTATCATATTCTAATTTGTAATAGTCTCGAATAAACTTAATTATTTGAAGATGAAGTAATGAAGTTGATTAATTGAATTTTCTTTTATCACAGTCTCATTTGTAATAGTCTCGAATATACTTGATTACTTGATTTATTAAAGATGAAGTAATAAAAAAAATCGTTCACAAAAATATAAAATATCCTACAAAACCATCCTACGATCCTTCATATCCTGAATTTTTTTATCACAATCTCATTTGTAATAATCTCAGAAAACTTTGCTCAATACGTGATTTACAAAATATGAAAAAAAAAAACTTTGTTAGTTAGGCTAATAGTTGGGGAGAAAAAGTGTGTTACATATTGAGCTAAGCTTTGTTTTAATATTTTATAAAATAAAGATAAGATAGATGGACTATGGGCGTTTATCTATGAAAACATGTAATGTACATATATCTAAAATTGTTTCATAAATTAGTACTGATTAAAATTAGTTATGGTACGTAACTTGTTAATGTTTTTTTTTTTTTTTAATGTTCCTTCACATGCATACGTGATTCATTTAACTTTTCAATAAAACAACTATTATGATATATTTGTGTGTGTGTCAGTGTGCATTTTTTGCTTTTCCTTACATGTGATATGAAATGCATATTATGAATACAACAAGTTACAATTAACAAAAAGTAATTGTTGTCGGATTACGTAGAGTTTCTCTATTCGAATTAGATTATTTTTATTTTATTATTGACGAAAATAAAAATTAAGATGAAATTATAAACATGCAAGCAATTAGTTTCCAACGATCAAATCAATGTATAAAGAGTCTTAACACGGTGAGTAACATTCAGTATGAGATTTATAGTGCTCAACACGACTACGACTTTCGAGTTTTGACTCTAATTCTTTCACCTCGTTACTATAATAAATTAATAACTATGACTCTTTGGGTTCTACGCGTAAGTGGACCAAGTCTTTTTGCCTCTTAACCACACAACAACGTGATATTAAAATTAATATATACTCCTTAATTATGTTGTGTTGCAACTAATTCATGTTCACAACAAAATGGGGTAACAACTCGCACTATCTCCGAACGACCAAATCCAATCATCAAAGTTTTCAACTGAAAATAACAACAACTCGCGCGCACTATCTCCAAATCCAATCATCAATTCATTTAAATGAAAAATAATACATAAGTTTATCACAGATCACCTTGTTTAGATCTGTTGATAATTGTGCTGTAAGCCTGCCGGCCTGATTGTATCACCAATTTAATTTTAATGAAAAAAAAAAATAATACATAAGAACATTTTGCTGTCGATGATTGTCGTTAATTAAAAATTTGAAACTAAAATAAAAAAAAAAAAATGAGTGAATAAAGGTTGGTAAAGCTACGATGAAGGGGCAATTTGGGTACGTGCATATGTGAACTCATCATACAAGTAGATGACAAAAAAAAGAAAAAGAGAATCAGGAGAGTACAATTTCCGGGAACTTTCCATTGTCAATTAGATGACTCGAAAGTCTTTTGTTGCTTTCCCAAAGACCCCAAAAGTCCAAAAACAGTGTTGAAAAACGAACTTTTACATATGTAGGATTATTCAGTCAGAGACTGACTTGGATTGTTTCTTTGCTTTTCATACTCTTCTTTTATGGAACGTTTTATGTTTCTTCTTATTTGGATTTTTTTTTTTTTTTAATTGGATTTGGTACTATATACACAACTACATATACATATATTTTACATATGCTTCTTTTTAATAAAATTATTTTCTCGCTGAAATTGTTTTCAGAAGTGACAAGTGCATAAGAAAAATGTGATAAAACAACGAAAACAAATGGACAATTTGACGAATATATTGAAATTGATTTAAGAAAAAAGATGCAATCATACAACTTGAGTTACAAGTTGGAATGGATCGAACAAGGCATCTAAATATATAAGAGATATATATGAACATAACAATACGTGGAGTGACATTATATGAAACATTTTTTATTTGTAAAAGTTATCGATCCGGTTCTCTCGAGATAAAGAACATCACCTTTTATAACATCCGAATTCTTTGAAATTTCCACAACCACTCTCTCTAATATGTTAAAAGATCCTCAAAAGTGGAACGCCTTTTCATTGTTATTACAAAACATTATGCTACTTCTTCTGACAATGCCTTCATTATAAATTACATAACCGACAGTTACAGAGTTTGCCTAACTGTCTTGATTAAAATCCCACACCTACTACAATCTACTAATTTGTGGAGTCATTAGCCATTTTTAGCTTTACAATTTTCCCAGTGTGTTTTTGATTGAAGAGACTTCAGATACCTCGCCTACCACATCAGATCGACCCTTTCGTCTCTTCTTACTGTTCGGCGTGCATCTTGCCCCGACACTGTTGATCTTTGAGATCTTTAACGAGACTTTCCGTGTCTGGCTCGACACAGAACACGTGTTTTGCTTCTTTGGTGGTGGTGACTCGTGAGATTTGCCTTTGGTTATTGGGGATTTAGCTCGTTTCCGGGGTAAATGCATTGCTCTTTTCTCAGTCTTTCTGTTACGATCACCGAGCAACCGAACGCTGAAAGGATTAGCCGCTGTATAACACACTGGTTCGCCTATGGAGTTCCCAGGTTTTTCGAGATCAACGTCTCCGTTGTTCACCTGGAAAAAACAGTCAAGTCAAATGATGATTTTCTGGTTTGGTGAACATACACAGAAAATGTTTTCCTCTGTGACTTACCAACTGGAGAAGCGCGGAGAAAGCCCGGGCTACGTGGTGCTTTTCTTGGTCTTTCATGAGATCAGTAAAGGTCTCGACATTTTCACTCTCTTCAACAGTCAGTTTGTTGATAATCCTCTCTCCATATTCTTGAATGTCAAAAGGAGGGTGTAGCTCCTGGTCATAGAATAAAACCAGACAATGTAGAAAATGCATCAGATCTCTGACTTCAAGGGAATGGTCACAGAAACCATGAGAAAGAAATTACTTGTTCTTCTAGGTTTTGCTCGATTTTCTGTTTCCACGACGAAACCCGAGCAGCCAGATCCGTTTGCTTCTCACTTTTAGCTATGTTAGCAAGAAGAGCATCCTAGGAAAAACACAGAACATTTGAGCTTCCATAAGAAAATGGATAAAAAAACGCACCAACTCTGTCTAGGAAAAGTTGACATATGTAGATAAGAACTGGAACATCTGAGATTCCATAGGATAAAATTAAACCAATATATAGTTACCAGGTGGGAGCGGCAAAGATCTTCCAAGCTTTCTTGACAATGTGAGTCGTCGTTTCCAAATCCATCGTAGTTGGGAAAATCTGCAGCTCCACCATCATTCTGCATGAATTTAAATGAGAGCGGATAAGAGTTGCACATATTCCACCAGTATGCTCAAATTAGTGAACAAATAACTACTCACCATATGCAGACCATCTTCATCCATGAACGCATGTTCATGATCATCACCATCATGCTCCCCAAAATCATGGAAGTCGTCATTATTAGCTTCATCATGGTTATCCTTATCGCCGTCCATGTGATTGCCTTTAGCATCAGAAGGTTGTTTTCCTCCGTTCACGAGCAACGCTCGAAGCTGAAATCAAAACTATCAGTTTCTCTTTTCTGCATTAAAATACCAGATAAAGGTATAGAGAAAAACACAGACCTTCTCGTAGTATGGAATGTCTTGTTGTTCTCTCTCGTCTTTACCAGCACAACGGCACTTCTCCCAAATTCCGTTGAGCTCTGTTCTGATGGGACCGCTGGGTCTAGCAAGAGGAAACATGGAAGTCATATGGTCCTTGGTAAGGCTCCCTCCAATCTTTCTGAAAGTTTTTACTGATCAAGAAATAAAGTATAACATGAAGCAGAAGTAAGGCCACAGATAAAAAGATATAGCTTAGGAGATCAATCAAGAAAGCCATTTCCTAACCTTTCTTGAAAGGCTTCACTTTCAACTTCCCTGGTTCATAGGGATTCAATGGCTTCCACGGATCATCTTCATCAGCATCTGTATCACTCAAATCCATGGTTCCTCCATGGTCATTATCCATGTCAAAACCATGATCATTGTCTCCAAAGACAGGAGGAGGCTGAGACCCTGGGTCACATTTTTGAGCATCGGGACCATTCCCACATATTGGGGACAGGTTGAAATTGGTGCCCTGGTTCTTTCCCACAGATGATCTACGAGCACTTCCTCCAGAACGTCCTAGTGGTGAGTGTAAACCTTTACGAACTGAGCTGCCTCTGTGAGCACTGTTCCTTCCTTTACCGGCATAGTTATCACCTAGAAATTCATTTACCGCTACCGCATCACATGGGTCTAATAGAATAAAATCCCGGTAGAGATGTGTAGTTGCCAACTGCAAAACATGAAATTTAAAAAGCAGTTCAAAGTTTAAACCCCAGGCTCTTTTTATATTTTCCAATGCTCTGAGAGGTGGAAGAACAGGGTATACCAGATAGGATTCCAATTCCCCTCCGTCACCACTAGTATCCAAGCAGTCACCTTCAAGAACAACTAGATTTGCCGGAGGCTTGACAAACTGACTTGGACAGGAATCTCCGCCAACCGAGTTGTCCAAGCTATTCTTTGCGTCCACTGTATATTATTAACAATATCTGGGTTAGAAATCTGCTCTCTTCAGTGGCGGCACCAGGATATCTTTTTAAATTTCAGAACTTTATCTACCTGGGATGTCGTCTACATTCCAAAAGAGATCATTTTCTTCTTCGTTAACCTGATGAGAGGAGCTTTCCTCAGCCTCGTTTGATGTACCTTTGGACTCTTCTTGCTCTCTGTTTGAAATAGGAAGAACAATTGATCAATCAGAGAACCTTTTTAATATACAGCCTTTTGTGAAATTATGATATATAGCCTTTGTTTGATTCTGATACATGGTCACTATCTATTTCTCTAAGAATTGCAAGTGACTAAGGATGCAAATTTCCAATTGAGATTCAGAGAGTGATAAGGTGACCGGAACTGATGATTAGCAACTCGGCTACTAAAAAATAAGAAATCATCAAGTCACAGCTTAGACACAGCACAGCACCTAAATAGTAAAAAGGCGCTTTTTTAGGTGCAGCCATTGTATCATTTCGCTTCATCTGTGAACACAAAACAAACCCATACACATAGAGAAAGATGAAACCGAAGTAAGCCCCTAAACCCTGAAATGTTTGGAGTATCTAACAAAAGTACTGATCTTTCATCCTCTTCGATTAGCTTTGGTTATTAATTAAGGGAAAAAGACGAACCTTTGCTTCGATAGAAACTCCAACGTACGTAGGACCAAATTGTACAAGTACTCCACCTTCTTGCTGTAAACCTGGACCGAGACCTGAAGCAGCAAAGCAGCTACAGAGCCCCCGGAACATAAAATCGAAAACCAATTTTTAATGACCCTAAAATCAAATTTAAACCCAACCAGAAATTTCTGAATCGAAGCACAAACCTTCGGCGAAATTCACTGGAATTTGTCCATCTTCTTCGTTTCCGGTGATTTCTCCGGAACAAATTTTAAGGAGGTACTCTCCTAGCTTTTCCGACAGATCAACTTCCCAATTTGCCACCAAGTCTCTCTCCGGCTGAACCGTATGAATCCTCTCGCCGCGGACTCCACCGCCACCGTGACTCGTCATTGCCTGTGAACCCGCACGGAAACTAAGCTTCTGTAGGGATAGATTGGATAATTCATACCCTCAAGCGTAAACCCCGAAAAAGGGCAGAAACCCTAAAAACTGTGAATTGGGATCCTGGCAAAAAGCGAAATTTCCAAACAAAATCTGCGGTTTTCAGGTGAAATTTGAGAAATTTTAAGGGAGGCGAAGGGAATGTACGATCCAACACAAGAACTCAAGTGATTACTGAAGATAGAAGGAACTGTGAGAGACTGACAAGATTGAGAGAGTTTGGGGAAGAGAGATACGAAATATTTTGACTTCTCAGATTTTCCCGCTTTTCATAAAATGCAAATTAGTGCTGGGCCTAATTCCTTTGGGCTTAAACCCGTATCAAACATACAAGCGTAGCCCAACAATTGTCCGTACTAAACAATAAATGGCCAGATTCATAACATGATTGATTTATACAGTCATGGTGTTTATATCTTCTAGTATTTGTTGTTATGTAAAAAAATTGATAAGTCTGAGCAAGAGTAAAACATGCAACTTGTCTTATGTCACAGCCACTATTTCAGCATGTTCTTGAGGCTTCTTTTTTGCTTGGAAGTTTCTCACAAGTGTTTACACATTTTGATTTCTCCTTGGTTCTTGTTTTGTGTACCACAAAGCGTACGTGTTGATGCTGAAGAAGACGCAACGCCAAAGATGATATCAGAGCTCTTGTGTTCTCGTATATGATCCCAAGGGATCATCAGCCCAATCTGTTTGGTGATTCCTTATCTTGACATGCCACGTATTACTTACTAATCCTCGAATTTAGATCGGGTATTAAAAGATGCTGAGTCACTATGGCATAATTTACTTTTGTACTTTCTTGTTTGTATGTGTATGTTTTAAGAAAAAGAAGATGAAACTCGAGTTTTCTAAAATGGTAAATGTGGATTTGTGGATAGGAGAAGAGAAAGTTACTAAATGCGCCAGAAAATTAAAACCAGTGATGTAAAAATCACTTAACGCGCACAAATTGAAAACGTAATAGTAAACTATTGGGGTGAATTGTATGGAACCATAAACAAGAGGGGTCGTTTTGTGAAGTTTTCTTTTATTTTCCCCATCGTTGGCTCTGGACAACAATCGCTAAAAGCTTGCTGGTGGATTCGAAGAATCTCTCACGGTCGGTTCTTGACGACGGATCACGCTCTTAATCCTAGCCTGTATCTGCGCCGGTAGCATCTCATCAATCGAGCATTTCTCTGTTTGATTCTGTATCAAATTTTCTTTTTGTAAATCTGAAATTTTTTGAGGGGAAATCATGAATTCCAACTTCGGGAAGAGATCATCCGGGTCGATCAATAGCTTTGATTTCGATCTCGGGCTCGGATCGAGCCAAGGCAGACCTCTGAATGGCCAGAAGAGCCAAACCTCTTCTTATTCAAGCTCGAGTTCGCAGCCGAGACCCGCGTGGCAGCCTGGTAAGCCTTCCTGGACGCATCAACCGGCGCCGAAGCAGACGACGATCCGATCCGAGATCGGAAGTGGACCGACTTCAATGGTCGGGGATATTCACGGTAAGACGTGGGGTTCATCTTCCGGATCGGGTTCTGGTATTGGGATTGTGAACAAGGATCCGAGCTTGTTCGGAGATCTGGTTGGATCAGCCATTGGAAAATCCAGCGGAAACGTGCCGTTGAAGAAAGCACCACCTGCTTCGGCTTCAAGTTCGAACAAGAGCTCTTATTCCATGGGGAATTTGGCCGATTCGTTGCCAAAATCCGGTAATTCGACGAAAAGTGGTGGTGGTTGGGGTTATAGCAGTAATCCGGGTGGTTCCTCAGGCGGTTACGCAAGCTCCGGTGGTAGTAATTCCGGTGTTAATGCTAATAGCAGTATTAAGACTCCAAATCTCGGAGGTCCTTCAATGAAAAATATGTCTGCGAGCAATCTGAGTGGATCTGGTCTTCCTCCGAACGGCGATCCTTTTAGTTCTTTGCTCGGTTTCGGATCAAAATCATCAGGAAGCACCAATTCTGGAAGCAAAACCGGGAAGACTAACAACAACAATGCACAGAGCGATGCTTTTGGGAATTCGCAGAGCTCGTTCCAATCGAATCCGAACGGTGGCGGTTTTGCGGGATCTACCGCTCAGAACAACGACTTTGGGGATTTCCAGAACGCGGCGAAATCGAACACATTCTCATCGGGTGGGTTTACGAGTTGCTTCAATGCTTCGAACGTTGATTTTGGTGTGCAGTCAAGTGTTCCTCAACCCTCAAGTGCAAACGATGATCCATTAGGAATGTTTTCTGCTTCCAATACCTCAGCTGCACCGCAGACTGAAGATTGGGGATTTGAGAGTTTTGACGGTGGGGCTGATTCGGGTGGTGGTTCGACCACCGAGCTTGATGGGTTGCCTCCACCTCCACCGGGTATATCAGCTACATCAGCTAAGAGCAAGGGCATTGACAACCAACGACAGGGTCAGTATGCTGATGCCATAAAGTGGCTCTCTTGGGCTGTGATTCTTATGGAGAAAGCTGGCGATGAAGCTGGATCAGCCGAGGTCCTTTCAACCAGGGCTTCTTGTTACAAAGAAGTTGGGGAGTATAAGAAGGCTGTATCAGACTGCACAAAGGTATATATGTTTTTGTTGGTTGATTATTGCACAGAAATAAAGGCACATTTGTCTGGGATGCATCATAGTCTTGATTCATAAACGAAATCTCTACGTATGTGTTGTATATGTACTGGCTTGAGCTATGGGGTTAAGGACTCTTGATGGAATCAATACTTATAAGAGTGTTGAGGACTTGAGGTATATGAAACTTTACAGTACGATATTTGGGTTGTTGTGGAGTCTAAGATATAATACGAGTTAGGTTTGCTACGTAAACATAGAAGTTTTAGAGTGAAGTTGTAGAAGAAATACCATTACCGAACGATTCTGTGGGTTGCTATGGGTCTTGAAATTTTGGCTTAGTTGGTTGATTGTTCTTATGCTCCATAGATGGTTTCGTGTAAAACTGAGAACACAGCCAGCATCTGCAGTTATACAAATTTTCAGACATCTTTTTGTGCTTGATCAGATTTGAAATATGAAATATATTTCCTTTTTGTGTTTTGTTTCAAAATGTGATTGCAGGTACTTGATCACGACAAGAAGAACGTGAGCATCCTGGTTCAACGAGCACTCTTATATGAGAGCATGGAGAAATACAAACTCGGAGCTGAAGATCTAAGGATGGTTCTGAAGATCGATCCGGGGAATAGAATCGCTAGAAGCACCGTTCACCGCCTAACCAAAATGGCTGATTGATTGATCATCATATACAGATATATCCTTTAATTGTCTCAAAGAAAAGAAAAGAAAACGGACCCTTCAAATCTCTATAATCGTTCCCATTTCTTTGCTCGATTACCTATTCGTCGTCTCTCATCCTTTCGTGTGTGTATTCTTTCTGAGTTTTTATGGAATCTTCTTCTATAATGGGGATTATGCAGTATGAGGGTTATGAATGTATTTTTTTGGATGGTGCGTTATAATTTTGTTGATTGTTATCAGTTGGATTCTTTTATGAGCTACATTTTTGAATTTATCACGAAAAATATTTTGAGTGTCGTTATTTTCTTACAGACAAAATTTATTGGATTTTTTTAGCTACCCGATCGTGAATAAAAATGGCAAGATGGCCGTAACAAACGCGAGGTAAACGAGAACCTTACTTTTCAGGAAACGCTCTGCGTGATGAACGTGAGACGTTTAACGCATAGTACACAGCTTAATCATTAAATTTTATTATTTTTCGCCTATCTATGAGATTCCCTTTTCTCGTCAACTATCAGACGAGAACAAAAAAAAGAATGTTTTCAATTTTCTAGTTGTAGTTATTGTTATTTTTTACTTAATTTACCCTTATAACATTTATTATTTTAAAGAAAACTAAAATAATAACTAATAAAACAAGGTTAGAAAAGACTTTTTAAAAAATTTCTTAATATGTGTGAAAAACACAAAACAATTTTCTCTAAAAAACAGAGGAAGTATTATTTTTCGCCTATCTATGAGATTCCCTTTTTTCGTCAACTATCAGCCTAATTTATAAACAAGTTATATATTTTGTTGGTATATTAAACTTATTATATAATAAATCCAAAAAACCAAAACTTTAATACAGAAAATAAGTTTAATAGTTTGTATCTAATACAAACTATAGAACGAATTAAAATTAGATATTTGGACTTATTAGTTTGCTGAGTTTTTTACTTGTAAATTTGTAATAATAGTAGGTAAAAATAAAAAATCCCCCAACATATGATTCTGACCTATTTTCGTTTAAATTGCTTTTTTAATTTAACTATTTTCCGGAAAAAATAGTTAAATTTCAATCAAAAATTATTCGTAGCTCAACTAATTACTAACTCTATGACAAGCAAGCAATAACAGTATATATATTTTTCCCAGCTGCGAATATACATTGATTAGAGAAGCTGTCAATTACAGCCCCTGAGAACACCATTAGTAATACACAAAAGGATGGATATCAGAAAGATTATACCCCCAACAAACACCAAAAGATACGATTAATCTAAAGCAATAACAGTATATAAGAATTTATATCAGGAAACATTTTTATTAACCGGCGCTCGTCGACGCAACACTCTATTAGTAATAAACTAATAACATTGTCATACGTTTTGCTTTCAGAAAAGCCCAAAAAACAAACAAAAAAGCTTATAATTTTGTCGTTATTTGGATTAAAATTTGTTGTAACCGTCCTGTATCAAGCAACTATTAGTATATACTTTTACTAGTAATATTTTATTTATTTCGCCTATAAATGCGTCTCACCTCCACCGCAGCCATCTCCCTCTTGAAACCCAGCCAGCGTCAGAGAAAAAATAAAAACAAGCAGAGAAAATGTGTGGCGGTGCTATAATTTCCGATTTTGCCCCTATCGTCACCACAGCCAAGGGTCGTAAACTCACGGCGGAGGAACTCTGGTCAGAGCTCGATGCTTCCGCCGGCGACGACTTCTGGGGTTTCGATTCCACCTCTAAGCTTCAATCCACCAACCATGGTACTGCTCTCTCTCCAGCTCCTTCAAGATTATTGATCATAAGATAAATCATTTTAAATTATTTGGGGAAATACGATTTTAGGTAAAGAATCGATATCCGGAATATAGAGTATTTCTTTTTTTAGCAAAAAAACAAAGGAAATATATTATTTCTGGAACTTAGATGAAGATGATAAATGGTTCTTAAAAAAAAAACATTATATATAGTTTCTGGCGATGTTATTTTTTTTATTTATGATTCTTGGTTGGTTTTCTGTGGGGTTTTAATCTGTAATTTTGCATCTTCGGGAAAATTTTGAAGCGAGCTTGAAAGAGGAGGAGAAGGCGGAGAAGGAGCCGGCGACGACGGTAAAACGGAGGGAGAGGAAGAACGTTTACAGAGGGATACGTAAGCGGCCGTGGGGGAAATGGGCGGCGGAGATTCGAGATCCACGAAAAGGCGTCAGAGTCTGGCTCGGGACGTTCAACACGGCGGAGGAAGCCGCCATGGCCTATGACGCTGCGGCGAAGCGGATCCGCGGCGATAAAGCCAAGCTCAACTTCCCAGATCACCCTCCACCTCCTTCTACTCCTCCGCTGCCATCACCTCTGCGATCAACCGATCAGCCTCCGGCCAAGAAGCTCTGCGTTTTCTCCCAGAGCGAGTTGACTCATCCGAGTTACCCAGTCGAGTGCATTGGATTCGGGAATGTGGACGAGTTTCAGAACCCGAGCTACGGTTTCGATTACGATCTGAAACAGCAGATATCGAGCTTGGAGTCTTTCCTTGAGCTGGACGGTAACACGGCGGAGCAACCGATTCAACTCGACGAGTCCGTCTCGGAGGTGGATATGTGGATGCTTGATGATGTAATGGCGTCGTATGAGTAAAGAAAAACATTACATAAAGAATAAAAGTAATAAGTAAAAGTATCAAATATCAATATTAAAAAAAACTCTGTAATATATAAATGTGTAAGCGCCGTTACTTTTAAGGATTTGCCGTTACATGGGACTGGTGGTGATGTCTGTCTGGTGCGACTCAAATCGAGCCTTGTATTACGGTTTGTGCCTTTGTGGTATTGTTTATTTTCTTTTATGGAAAAATTGCAAAGCTGTGTAAATATAGGTTTTGAAATAAAGTTATAAAATGTATTCATGAAATGAGTGAAATCGGTTTTTTAAAATTATTTTGATTTCATTATTTCCTTTATATTAATGTCTGGAGGAATATTTATAGTGTTTTTTTTTTTTGCCTTCAGCTGGTTCATTAAAAAGATACTCAAAGAGTAAAACAAAAGTTCAACAATTTCACCATCAACAACAGTATGGGATTAAAAACATAAAACAGAATACAACTAGCGTCAAAGCGTTATTAATTAAATATTTATTCTGTCTCATTTTAAGTGATGTTTAAAGCAAAAACACACAAATTAAAAAAATAGATTAAAAGTAATAAAAGTTTAAAGTAGAATACAAAAGACCAATAAACTGATTTGAATTTTTGAGTTTCTTAGACTAAAACTTTTTAATTATTATCAGATTAAAAAAAATTATAAAACTGCATAGATAAAAGAAAAAATCAAATAAAATAGGACAAAAAATAAGTTCTTAAACATCATTTAAAATGGGACAGAGAGAATAGTAAAATAAGGAAAAAATGAACCAGCAGTCATTTTTTTCCTTCCCCCGATTGTTATACTTACGTATGATTCTCGTATATCTATGAAAAAGGTTAGTATGATGATTTATGAGTATTTCCTCTTCATTGCTTATAGGCAACTTTAATGGCAAAGGTCTGATCCGTCACTACATGGAAAATTGAAAATCTGAAACATCTCCAATATATACCATATATGCATATGTATACGTAAGAAACATTTCAAGAAACGATAGGAAGGATTAGAGTTTCGTCGAAACAAAAACAAAAAAAAACTCTAATCATTGCGATCGTTTCTCGAAATGTTTCTTACGTATATGAATGTATGGGAACTATTATAGATGGGTTTTAGATGCATGAACCTCCAAGCCTAGTTGGCCTAATAAGTATTAAAGTGGGTCCCCATAATGTTTCGAAGATTGACAGAAACTTATTTGTTTCGCGAGATTTTGTCTATTTGTTTGACGTTTAAAGAGAACCATTCGGTAATTTTATACTACTAACCGCATTTATTCGGTGTGATTGATCAGTTAAATACACAAAAATCATCTAATGCATAATAATAATGTTCAATCTACTTTGCCCTTACATTATTATTATGCCAAGACATTAACTCATTATATTGAATCAATAATCAAATGCGAACGCAAGCAATATTGTGAAGTTTTTTATGGGAAAAAAAAGCATCATTATCTAATTCTGAGCAAATAAAAGTAATCAAGCATGTCAGTGTTACAAATTAAAGATACCTCAGCAAACTGCAAGAAACCATCATTAAACCCACCGTCACATGCCAAGTGAAGGGCGGTATTGCCCAATGCGTTTTGGGCATTAACATCAACACTACCCCCTTACAAATAGCAGCTGTGATTAAAAATGACCCAATTATTTTAATGACTAAACATGCAGATGAGCAAAGTTTTGTTTTGTTTTTTTTCTTTTTTCCAGATGCGATATGTTTCTTTCACATATAAATAGGAAATTTAAAGATAATATCCTGTAGAATAGGATTTTTATCGAGTCACAAACGTCAACTCAATAGAAATTTAAAGATAATCCCTGTAGAAAAGGGCTACTAAAAAAATAAAAACCATCATCCATACGTGTCGAGCTTAATCAATTTATAATTATTTTGGTAATTAATTAGAATTTATGATTGGTGGTTATTTCGATTTTTAATTCTTTTTTTGTCGCAGTAAAAAAGAAAGAGAAAACATCATTCGCTGTCCGGCCGATTTATCATATGAGAGAAAATCATTTGAGGCAATTCCCAAATGAGTATCATGTTGGAATCAAGACAAATATATTATTTATTCTTAATTTTTTTTTTTTAAATTGCTAAAACCAATGCATGAGTGTATTCCCGTTATCGTTTTGAAGATCGACATGACTACAAGCTAAGATACCATACACAAGTTATCTCTAGTTTCGTATCTCCAATTTAGCTCTAAATTTTCTAAATTGCAATAATAAACTATATCTCTAGAACTTGAGTTATCTTCAATGGATCAATTGACATGTAACGTAGTAAATCATTTATTGAAGATAATTCGAGTTCTAAAGTTATAGTTTATCATTGCAATTTAGAAAATCTAGAACTAAACTGGAGATATGAAACTAGAGATAACTTGTGTCTGGTATCTTAGCTTTGTCGTCAGCAAAGGAGCTCATGTCGATCTATAATTTTTCGAGTTCTTTTCACTTTCAAAATTGAAGCATCGTGTACAAATTATTCTTGTCTTTAAACACTTAGAGATTAGATTTTGAGATACAAACCAAACCACAATCCAATAGATTCGATTGCTTTTAACATTTTATAATCAATAATCAGATGCGAACGCAAATAATATTGGATCAATACTCATATGTGAGACAAGGTAAAGCAAATAAGTTGCAGAAGGGAACCAAACTGCAAACCGCGCAGCTGGATTTCGTTCTGATAATTAGAAAAACCAAAGAACACCTTGTTCTTATCATTCAAACCTTAACAATATCAGTTTCGTTAGTGCAAATATGCAGAAACGAAATGTAACGATTTAAGAGTATAATAAACCGAAAAACATTCAATTTTTTCAGACATCGATCGCTCCTGCTCTAATAAGAACAAATACAAAATATTATAAGGCAGAAATCAATCCAATAACAATCCAAAACCAGATGGTGATTCGATCGCTGGAACATAACCCTGTTCTTATCAAAAACTTCACAATTAATCAGTCTTGATAACGAAAATTAAAGAATTAAGACTGTATAAAGCAAATAAGTTTACTACAAGCTACACGTTGTAATGTTATAGTCACCATAACTATACAAAATACAGTTTGTAGTAATGTTTAATATCTGTTTGTTCAATGCCGAAGCCCAATCTCTATATATCCACCATTTAATATTATAAAATCGCCAGAAGCCAACATTTTATATGTCGTAATTATAAATATTTCATATTTAGTGATAGTTTTTTTTTTTTTGAACTAAATTTTAGTTATAGTTACATTCATGAAGCTGATCATGTACCCCAAAATCTAAAACAATACATGGAAAATGAATCTGGAAATACAGTGATGTTATTCAAATACAATATGTGACGTTACTTTGGTTCTCCTGTAGATGTACATGGCATTATGTTTAAAATTAAACAAACTCAATTGTCAAACATTTGCTGCCTTATGTAGTCAAGAAATCGTAGTCCATAATTTGACCATTTCTGCGTGGTTGCTTTTCTAAAGCAGTCCTAAACTTTCTCCTTTTGTCCCCACTTGGAATTATCTAAAATGAATCGCATTTATTTGACTTGCAATTTGCAAACAAATAATGTATTCCGTACGTGCATACTAGATCCACTGATATACACAATATATACACATGATTGTTTATGTATATTGTTGTTAATTAATTGGTGTATAATGTATATCCAACACAACCATATTCTTTTGTTTTTTTCGGCAACCAGCCAATCAATGTTCTCTTATTTCTTAAAAAAAAAAAAAAAAACAGTGGAAGCAATCATTTTTGGTGTGATAAAATGCCTTGTTAGTAGACGGAAAAAAAGAAGTTTTGTAGTACTTTTTCACTTTTCAGTTTTCCACAAATTTAAACAAACAATGGGCCGAAACTAGGTTTGTTAAAAGACGAACGGGCCAAATTAGTCACGCCTCGAATGAAACATACATATTCGTCCACCGGCCCAAAAACCCTGAAGGGTGGGTAGTCTTCGTTTTATAAGAAGTCAACTTTTTTGCCTTGACCCAAAAACCCTAACAGAGAGAGAGGCGGAGAGGAGAAGGAGACGGTGAGAAGCCATGGTGTCGCTGAAAGCCCAGAAGCGCCTCGCCGCATCCGTAATGAAATGCGGGAAGGGAAAAGTGTGGCTTGATCCCAATGAGTCTTCCGATATCTCTATGGCCAATTCCAGTAAGATTTTTTTGATTTTTGTTTAGCTCTCTTCGACGGTTTTATTATACATCGGAGCTTGATTGTTTGAGTTTTATAGAAATTGTGTCGTTGGGATGAATTTATTGAAATCAGTTAATCCATGAAGCCAAATTGCAACGTCGTTTCTACATTGTACTGTTGCAAATGAAAGTATGATGACAATCTTGTGAGATCGAGGTCGTCTGAATTATAGAGTTTGTGAAGAGCTCGTTTGATTTCTGAAAGACCCATTGGATAAGGACGGAATTTCACATATTTGAATGAATTTGCTAGTGTCTAGGCTTATTTTGTTGCAAGATTCTGCTTAGAGTTTCTTTGAAATGTTATGCGATTGAATTTGATTACGGTATGTAAGAAATCTACGTTGTGATGGCTTGCCTTTCTCAACTAGGTTTTTCTATAGGCTTATATGAGCCATGCTTTTTTATTTTGGGTGCAACATAGGCATGTTGATCAATAGTGTGGTGGTTGTTGATATTCTTCTTAATATACTGGATTTTCTGTAACAGGGCAGAACATTAGGAAGCTTGTGAAGGATGGTTTCATCATCAGGAAACCCTCCAAGATCCACTCACGTGCTCGTGCAAGGAGATTGAACGAGGCCAAGAAGAAGGGTCGTCACTCTGGATATGGTAAAAAGGCCTAATGAGATTTCCTGCATCTGATTTTTTTTTTCTTCTGTTTCTGGTTTGATGTTGATTGCCGTTCCACTTCAATGTTTGTTGGTTTTAAGGTAAGAGGAAGGGTACAAGAGAGGCAAGGCTACCGACCAAGATTCTGTGGATGAGGAGGATGAGGGTGATGAGGCGTTTCCTCACCAAGTGCCGTGAGACGAACAAGATTGAAAAGCACATGTACCACGACATGTACATGAAAGTGAAGGGAAACGTGTTCAAGAACAAGCGCGTGCTTATGGAGAGCATCCACAAGTCCAAGGCCGAGAAGGCGAGAGAAAAGACGCTCGCTGACCAGTTTGAGGCCAAGCGCGCTAAGAACAAGGCTAGCAGGGAGAGGAAGTTTGCCAGAAGGGAGGAACGTTTAGCTCACGGACCTGTAGGTGCAGAGACGGCGGTTCAATCTTGATTTTACCCCTAGAAGAAAGATTTTTTTTTTCTTTTTAGTTGATTTTGGCGGAGATTATTTTCTTAACAAATATTTCTCATGTTTGGGACCTCAATATGCTATTTTTTCGATGAAATTATCTGTTTTTCACCGATTTACGATCCCTCTGTGCTGAAACTTGAAAGAAGTTGAGCAATACAAAGAACGCACCAAATCGAGCAAATGAAAGACAAACTCGATTTTGCCGCAAGGGAGGAACGTTTAGCTCTTATAAAAATTTATTATAAGCTCATTATATGTCTATCATGCTCTATGTTCTGGACATCTCTTCACAGTTATAGGGGACCAGGAGGTGGAGAGACGGCCACCTATTGCTGCAAACAGCAGAGTAAGAAACCTGTCTGTCTCTTCTTTTCTTTGTCCGTTTCCTAGAAATTCCAGGGTAACTCTGGCATTTTTTTCTTTTTCTTTTCAGGGTAACCAAGAAAAAGGCCAAGGAATGATCTGGTTGTGCTTAAAATAAGTTTTTTTTTTTGCCGATCAAGCAAATGAAAGACAAAAATATCACCATAAATTTTAAGAAATATAATCCATACGGAATTTTCAAAGTTCATAATAAAACCATGTACATGTCAAATCACAAAAAAACGTAACAAAATTTGGTCAATTTTAACTTTATTATTGAATTTAGAAATGCAAATCAAAATTTACTAATGAAAATGATTTTGTTGAAACAAAAATATCAAATGATCTATGAACATTCATTTTTTTTTTTGTTAAGAATAATTAAATGGTAAAGTTTGTTGGCTAAAAGTTGATAGCTATTAAATTCACAAATATTTTGTTTTTTCTTTGGGAAGTTTGAACTCACTTTGTATCCAACCAAAGCTATATAAATAAAAACTGATAAATCAAAATCTCAAACAATTTGTACAAAAAGAGAGACCGGAACCGGTATGGGACTAACCGCGCAAATAAGGAAAGATATCGAGGTCAAAGTAGTTCATCTCACTTTGCTTCGTCTACCTGTGAAACCAAAAAACCAACTCCGTGTCCCTCTCTCTCTCTCTCTCTCTCTCTCTCTCCGACTTTTGAATTTTCCCTCAGATTTATCTTCTTTCGTTATCGATTTCGCTCTGGATCGTCGAACGATCTGGTGTTCAGGTTGATCGTTTCTAATCGGGGTATAAACTAAAAGCACCCAAAAAGGCGAATATATCATTTGACGTGAGAATCGGGGAATTTTGTGCTTTGCTAGATCTTGAATTCGGGGATCGAATTGGGTGATTCGATCGGAGGATGGCATCTGAGCAGTTGATGTCTCCCGCCAGTGGCGGCGGAGGTAGATACTTTCAGATGCAGCCGGAGCAATTCCCTTCGATGGTCTCCTCGCTCTTCTCCTTCGCGCCGGCTCCAACGCAGGAGTCCAATCGTATTTTTGAAGAATTGCCCAAGGCAACTATCGTCTCCGTCTCTCGCCCTGATGCCGGCGATATCAGCCCCGTACTTTTGTCTTACACCATTGAGTGCCAATACAAGCAGGCGAGTCCATCTCTCTTTTTTTTTCTCTCTCTCTTTCGTAGAAGAATTTAGGTCAGAGTTATGTCGTCGTGTAATCGATGCTTGGGTCAGAATCTGATTTCAACTGGGTATTTAGAATTTCACGGTTACAGGAGAAGACTATCCAGTATCCACTTCTTGGAATCGTTTTGTTTGGATGATAGTTTTTTTGCTCGGTTCGTATCCGAGTCATACAAGCAATGCCATGCACTTTTGAACTGTCAAGGGTGCTTATTTCAGCGGCTTTTGAATACTTGGGTCCTAACTTTAGCGCTTTTATGTAACAGTTCAAGTGGCAACTTGTGAAGAAGGCATCGCAAGTGTTTTATTTGCATTTCGCATTGAAGAAACGTGCTTTTATTGAAGAAATTCACGAGAAGCAGGAACAGGTTTGTGTTTTTCTCTGGGCTGTTTCTAAATCGTCTTTTATTGCCTGCTTCGATGTTGCGTCGAGTTTTGATGTGGTTTTCTTTGGAATATCATATTAAAGGTTAAAGAATGGCTTCAAAATCTAGGAATAGGGGATCATGCACCTGTTGTGCAAGATGAAGATGCTGATGAAGTTCCATTGCATCAAGATGAGAGTGCCAAAAATAGGTCAGACTTGCTGGCATGATTTTTGGCTGGATAACTTGCTGACGTGCGTCTGTTGTTTCTGACAAGTAGCCTCTTTTGTTCAGAGATGTTCCTTCAAGTGCTGCTTTGCCAGTCATTCGCCCTTTGGGAAGACAGCAGTCCATATCAGTTAGAGGAAAGCATGCAATGCAAGAGTATCTGAATCATTTTCTAGGGAATCTTGATATTGTCAATTCTCGGGAGGTACATTTTTATAATCACTTTCGCTGGGTGGTCCAACTACTTTTATCATTAGTCAATACTCAATACTTAGTTATGTCAAGGGTTGTTTTCTCTTCTACTTCAGCTAGAAATCTGAGTAGTGCAAGTGAATAGTGAAGGGATATGCATGCATAGTTAAATGCTAAATGCCTAATATAGGTTTGCAGGTTTTTGGAGGTCTCGATGCTGTCATTTTCACCTGAGTATGGGCCCAAGTTGAAAGAAGACTATATTATGGTAAAACATCTACCGAAGATTTCAAAGAGTGATGAATCTGATAGATGCTGCGGATGCTGTTGGTTCTGTTGCTGCAATGATAATTGGCAAAAGGTATGAAAATTGTCATTTTCTTGCTCGTATTCGTCTAGTTTGTAGATTTCTGTGAAAACCTGGTTACCTCTTGAGTTTCATATGGATGACTCTTAAACTTTGTTTATGTGTTCTGTGGTTATCTTTGTCCCTTTCCCATTCTTGCTTTGGCTCTCCACGCGTTTAATGCCATGAAAAACTACTATATCAGAAGAAGATATATGTCACCTTTAGTAGTTTTTTTTTTGGTACATGCCAAAATTTGTCACTACTCTCGTTGGAGAGGTGCTGAGAATCAAAATTGTCTGAATGCTTAATCACGGTGGCGAGGGATTAAGTTTGAAGAAGTAAATCGTTTTTCTAACTCTGCTGTAGATCTTTATTTTCTTCGATGTATGTGCTATTAAATACTGCAGTTGTCTCTTTTTACGATTCATTTTTTTTTTGTTTGCTCCCGATCAGACACTCATAATCAATGTGACGTGGTAATATCGTATCTAAGGTTCTTTTTTCTCCAGTACAGGTGTGGGGGGTACTAAAGCCAGGTTTTCTCGCCTTATTGGAAGATCCATTTGATGCAAAGCTATTAGATATAATTGTATTCGATGTCCTACCAGTTTCTAATGGAAATGATGGTGTGGATGTATCCCTAGCAGTAGAACTGAAGGATCATAATCCTTTGCGGCATGCATTCAAGGTTAGCACAAGGTTTCTTGATAATAAAAAATTATTTCCTCTTTTTTGCTGCACACATTTATTTGGGTTTAGATGTTAACAAAGATATGGGGAATCCCAGGTAACATCTGGAAACCGGAGTATAAGAATAAGGGGGAAGAGTAGTGCAAAAGTTAAAGATTGGGTGGCTTCTATTAACGATGCTGCCCTTAGACCTCCTGAGGGTTGGTGCCATCCGCATCGCTTTGGCTCATTTGCTCCCCCAAGGGGTTTGACAGATGATGGAAGTCAGGCCCAGTGGTTCGTAGATGGTGGAGCAGCTTTTGCAGCCATTGCTGCATCCATTGAAAATGCTAAATCTGAGGTCTGTCACTTTCCATTGCAGGCTGTGGAAACGGGTGATGAGTTGAATTTTATATATTTTCAACTGATCTGATTTGTCTTGTAGATTTTCATCTGTGGCTGGTGGGTGTGCCCAGAACTCTATCTTAGGCGCCCTTTTGACTCCCATACTTCTTCTAGACTTGATAACTTGTTGGAGAACAAAGCTAAGCAAGGAGTTCAGGTACTTACTGCAGATGTGCATGTACTTAATAGCTACTTTTTTTTCATTGAAGGCTATGCTGCGCTCTTGGTAGCAGGCCTTGTAAGACTTATTGTCTTATCTTGCAGAGAATCTTTGAAGCTATTAATTAAATGAGCCATAGTTTTTGTTTATACTAAATGACAAATTGAAATTGGTAAACATAAGTAGTTTTGGATGTGATAATTTTTTTCCTGTCCCCTCAACTATTAGCATTATCTTTCACTTTTAGTCTGGACTCGCAGATTTCCTATTTTTATCAGATTTTTAGATTCTTCTACTCAAGGAGGTTGCTTCTGCTTTTTTTTCAACAGTGTAGACATGTAAATTTTCAATGCAGTGTACGGATTTTCAAGTTTTCGTTTGTTTATTTCTATCTTTCTTCAGATATATATCCTTCTCTACAAGGAGGTTGCTCTTGCTTTAAAGATCAACAGTGTATATAGCAAACGCAGGCTTCTTGGCATTCATGAGAATGTGAGGGTACTTCGTTATCCTGACCACTTCTCTAGTGGTGTCTACCTCTGGTATGTTATGGTAGACGGTTCTAATATATCACCCTAACGTGTCGCAATCATTTCTTTCTAGTTTATCTTACTGGTGTGGTATTAGATAACTGTACCTAGAACTCATATCTGACCACAAAATAAAAGAGAAGGAATTTGATTTCTACCTCTGCATGTCTTTGTAGGTCTCACCATGAAAAACTCGTCATCGTCGACAATCAGGTATGCTTTATTGGAGGTCTGGACTTGTGTTTTGGCCGGTACGACACGTTTGAACATAAAGTAGGAGATAATCCTTCTGAGACATGGCCGGGAAAGGACTATTACAACCCCAGGTAAGATTATACTTGTTACGACCAGTAGAACAGATTTTATTATTGAGAATATAGAGTTGAATTTGAGATGTAAAATCTCTTTTTATCCTCCGAACTTGATTTTTTATAATAAGATAAAATTGTGTGCCACTTGCTAGTAATTTTAGCTGTGATGTTTGAAGATTTACTGTCTGGTGGGTTTTCACCAATCATATTTTGGATATTCAATACAAACCAGGATTGCCATTACTCTTTTCAACCTTTTTGAATTCTACCCTCTGATTTTTCTGTTTAAAAATGTGTGCAGAGAATCTGAACCCAACACTTGGGAGGATGCTCTGAAAGATGAGTTAGACCGTAGAAAATATCCACGGATGCCTTGGCATGATGTGCATTGTGCTCTATGGGGTCCACCTTGCCGTGACGTGGCTAGGCACTTTGTTCAACGCTGGAACTATGCTAAGGTTTATCCATTCTTCATGAATATTTTTGGTAAGAATTTTTTTTTTTTTTGCTTTTTACTATAACATAATCAATGGTTATTTCAGAGAAACAAAGCACCATACGAAGATTCGATTCCGCTTCTTATGCCCCAACATCACATGGTTATACCCCATTACATGGGAAGGCAAGAGGAGTCAGACACTGAATGCAAGAATGACGAAGACAGCATTAAAGGGATTAGAAGAGATGATTCATTTTCTTCTAGATCATCTTTGCAGGACATTCCATTACTTTTGCCCCAGGAGCCTGTTGATGAGGATGGTTCGAGTGAGGGTCACAAATCAAATGGAATAAACAATAGAAATGGTCCTTTCTCTTTCCGGAAATCCAAAATTGAACCAGTTGATGGAGATACTCCTATGAGGGGATTTGTAGATGATCGTAATGTGCTAGACCTTCCAGTAGCAAAGCGTGGTTCTAATGCAATAGATTCAGAGTGGTGGGAAACACAAGAACGTGGTTATCAGGTTGGGTCACCAGATGAGACTGGGCAGGTCGGTCCAAGAACTTCATGCCGCTGTCAGGTGTGTGTTATGGAAGTTTAGAGATACTAGTAATCTGTTGAATTCCCAATTTAAATATAAACAGATGCTATTATGTTGGATCCTCTTCTGCTTCCTTCTTGCATTTAGCACTGAATAGACCTATTTTCAGATTATACGAAGTGTGAGCCAGTGGTCTGCTGGAACAAGCCAAGTTGAAGAGAGTATCCATTCGGCTTACCGTTCTCTCATTGACAAAGCTGAACATTTTATCTACATTGAGGTATTTGCTATAAGAACGTTTTCTTCGTAGTATCACGGTTTACGTTAGTCAATTTGATAGACCAAGTGGTTAGAGGATCATATAGAGTTTCATTGAAACAACCTGTCATCTTATGCCCAAGTTATGTAATTTGCAACACAAAAAAAAATTTAAAAACAACTCGGGAGAAATATGAAACATTCTGCTAAGTGTGAGATGTCAGTCAAATAACAGGCACATGTATTGCCCTCCTGTTTCTGATTTTATTCCTATTTTCCGTGGGATATTTGCTGGAGATCCTGCAGCTTTCTTTGGTCACATTATCTGACCTAAACAAATGATGAATCTGTCCTGTGAAAGGAATTAATCCCCAATTGGACCTGGACAAACTTATGTAGCATGAAGTAATAGTTCTATTCCCTAGCTCCTGCACAAATCCACCTCCGAAATCAGTCATGCTTCCTATTTCACATGATAGTATTTCGTTCTCGAAACCCGAGTAGTGGCCATAGGTTCACATGTGTTCCATTTTCCTGACTTCTGTTTGCATCTTGTGCAATGTGTCTCCAGAATCAGTTTTTCATATCAGGCCTTTCTGGAGATGACACAATAAAGAATCGTGTCTTAGAAGCGTTGTACAAGAGGATTTTGCGTGCCCATAACGAGAAGAAAATTTTCAGAGTTGTTGTTGTTATACCTCTCCTCCCGGGGTTCCAGGTTAGTTTTCGTTTAGAAGACTGTATTTGTTTTCGAAAGAACTTTCCCCTGATATATCTTTGTTTTAACTGACTTATTTGCCTGGCAGGGAGGTATTGATGACAGCGGTGCAGCATCTGTTAGAGCCATAATGCATTGGCAGTATCGAACCATATACAGAGGACATAATTCAATATTGAATAATCTTTACAATACTATTGGCCCAAAGGCTCATGATTATATTTCCTTCTACGGCCTTAGGGCCTATGGTAAACTTTCTGAAGATGGACCTGTCGCCACTAGTCAGGTAATAACTCAATCATCTATGGGTTAGGTTTGCGCATTGTTGCCTTTTTAGTGGTCACAGCACCATATATATAGGATACCTGTTTTTCATGTGTTTAAACATAGCGAGTACTGAAAATGTGGATGCTATATCTTTCTGTCCATGCAGGTGTATGTTCACAGTAAAATCATGATTATTGATGACCGTGCAGCATTGATTGGATCTGCCAATATCAACGACCGAAGTTTGCTTGGCTCAAGGGATTCTGAGGTTATATTTTACACTCACGTGCTCTTTTGTTTTATTATGCATCGATTTCTTAAAGCTAATGTCATATTTCTCACTACGGTGAAGATCATGTTAAAAAACAAAAAAGTAAGAAAGGTAGAAGAATGGATGTACTTTTATGTGAAAACGTTTTTTTTTCTTTTTTTGTTAATAACCGTATATATGCCGAACATTATGAAGCATAACATGCTTTTTTGCTTTATATCAGATTGGAGTATTAATCGAAGACAAAGAGTTGGTAGATTCGCGCATGGCAGGAAAGCCATGGAAAGCTGGAAGATTTTCTTTAAGCCTTAGGCTCTCTCTGTGGTCCGAACACCTTGGACTTCGTAGTGGAGAGGTTTGTATCATATCCTTAAAAAAAAATTCTGCGTGGGATGATGTTTCTACTAAGCATAACTGACAGAGTTAAGAGATTTCAAGTATATAAACAGCTTTAAAACTTCAAAAGCCATGGAAACTTTTCTTTAACAATATTCTTGTTCTTAGACCTAATAATGAAAGATGATGTAAACATCACCAGCATTAACTTTCAAACAATGATTGAAGAGGGTCTTGAGACTCTAAACGTTTCCCGTATTTTTATTACAAAAATCTGATATTTGGTTATTTGTTTCCAGATTGATCAGATTATTGATCCCGTCTCTGATGCAACGTACAAGGAGATATGGATGGCAACCGCAAAGGTTAGAAACGTGATACATATTGACCTTTTTAATTTCACTGGGCAGATATAACCCGCGAGCTTTCTATATCCCAATGCAGAGAAACACAATGATATATCAGGATGTCTTCTCTTGTGTGCCCAATGATCTCATTCATTCAAGGTACGATTCTGTTCTATCTATTCATTTTCCAGCTTTGGACATTATCAGTTCGTTAGAATTATGGATTATGATTGATCCATGGCCTTGGAACATGAAACGTCTTGGCAATATATATGCAGAATGGCGTTCAGACAAGGCATAGCTTATTGGAAGGAGAAACTGGGACACACAACGATCGACTTGGGAATAGCACCAAAGAATCTCGAGTCTTACCGCAATGGAGACATCAAGAGAAGTGATCCGATGGACAGACTAAAGTCGGTAACGGGACATCTCGTCTCTTTCCCTTTGGATTTCATGTGCAAAGAAGATCTAAGACCGGTGTTCAATGAGAGTGAATACTACGCGTCCCCTCAAGTCTTCCACTAAGATCATACCTCAATTCTTGATCGCGGATTTATCCAATGACCACCTTACACGAAGAACAACACTTCATTGCTATGTTTAACCATTTCATCTCATATGTTCATGGGAAAGAATTAAAGATGTTTGTATAGGAGGAATATGATGTTGGAAACAGGAGGGAACTCAGAAGAGAAGCCATTTTGCTATTTTTGGTTGCTCTCTTCCGAGGTAAAGAAAGAAGAAACAGATCCTTTTAAAAAAAAGTTAAATAGTTACTATCTAATATACTTAACTAAAAAAAAATTCACCGACATATGTTATATAATTATGCGAAGGAGAATGATTAATATAATGTCGAGATCCACGAGGGGACCTGTGACATTGTGTTTTGTGTCTTTTGTTGTTTGCCTCTGAATCAAACAACTCCATCTTTGCCACTTGCATCTCCTTGTTGTGTCATATTTTGTTCCGACTCTTTGTATCTATTTGGGTGTGTTATATATGTCTCAACTTACAAAAGAAAATTCAAAAGATGAAAAGTAATACCATGTGGAGGATTTGGTGATCAATAGTTTATCTATACACATAATTATACAATTCATATATGAAAAGTTTAGTTTCGGTTCACTTTTAAATAATAATCGTTTTCAAAGTAAATGAAACCGAATAAAAAACAAAAAATTAGGTTAGTCAGGTAGGTTATCAATGAAAGTAAAACGGAGAGTAAAAAAAAAACGAAATCAAAGTAAACTTTACGTAGCATATAATAACTTGATTCAAGAAAGAAAGAAAAAAAACTTGATTCGATTTTTCGACTTCAGTTACAATTCTCCCAAGCTTGTTGGTTAAATAAACATGGTTTAAGTTGTATCATGTATGTACATATCTATAGAATGCATATGGTTACATTTCTCTTATTTCATCGTTCCCCAAAAAAGAATTAGATTTGGTTTGTTAGCTTTGCTACATTGTGACCATGCATTTAGCATATTCCATCCAGTGCAAAATAGTATATATTATCTCTTTCCATATTTTATAACTATTTCACTACAATATTATTACCAGCCACCTAATTAAGTCCTCAATCTTAATAATTATTCAAACTTAAATCTAAATTTAAAGCCGTAAGCACTGATATCTATGGACCAACTAAGAAATCTAGCCAAGTGGATATGCCTAAATCTAACATATTTATGCATAAATGGTAGATGTATAAGTAGATTAATAAATTGCAAGGAAAAGCAAAGTGATTATAGCGCATACATATATATATTTTTCTTTCTATAGCGCATACATATATTTGTGTAATTGTATTCAGCAAAATTTATCCATTGAATTTGTGTGAAGGAAAATACACAATCTTCTTATGTGACCCGTATAAACTTGTTGCTTAGAATTATGCAGCATAAAAGCGGTATTTTTTGTTTGTTTGTTTGTTAAAGGCGGTATATATAAACAAGTTTCATAATAGGCTAGATAAGGGACCTAAAAACTCGGTTATATAAAAATATATTTCTTTCGATTAAGAAAAACAACTAAGAAGAAATCCGTGCGCAGCTAATATTTAACGTCTCCATTTTTTCCATGTTGCAGTTTATATTAAGGAATTAATTTGTGTATGTGTATGTGCATTATGTATCGTAATGATGTCGTTTTCATTTTCTATGTTCTTTTTACATTTGAATGATAGGAACGTATCATCTGACTAATGGTGTAATAAAATAATAATTTTAAAGATAAGAGTTGTTTCGGATCAAAGGCACTTACCATTAGCTTTTAGATTCGAGAGCCTCTCACAGCCACAACTTTTTACGACAAGTGCTTATTGTTTAACAAACCCCACATGATATCATTTTATATTTCCACCTCATTCATTTTCTTCCACATCCACATTTAATCTTAGACATTTTACTATTTTTAAGTATATACATCTCTATCCTAATGAGGTATTAACCAACTATAATTTATTCATTTGTCGGTCTTAAAACTTTATATTATATATCGCGAATTTTGATTGGTTATTCACTGTGGTTGTTGTAACGATTGTTTTTTTAACTATGTTTGAGTCGTTTAACCCCAAAAATAATAAATTTCTATTTTCTTGCGTTTGATGATTGCGTTGAAATACCTTCACTCGCCAAACACTTCCATAACACATAACTACTTACGCCATTTTTTTTCCAACAAACGCATTAGCCGATACAACAGTTACGCACACACACATTACATATATATATATATATATGTTGTAATGTTGTATTACCATTTTTTTGTCTAAAGATACACTGATACACCCTTTGACAAAAATACATGTTTTACAGATAGATACATGCATATACTATTTTTACTAAAATACACCAAATCGACATGCGTAAACATATTTAAATGTAATTTTTTTCATCCCAGATGTATTTTTTCGGCTATAGTACGTACAGAAAAATCGTGTATTTATAATTCTTTGACAAGTCTACATATTTAAGAAGTAAACAGAAAAGCTCGTGTTCATATAATTTTAGCCTTATATATTTTAAATTTTTATGTCGAATTTGTCTACTATTAGACAAATTTCTTTAGATATGTTATTGTGAAATGTTAAAATATGATTGAGTTAGGACATATAATTTCTTAATTTCGTAGCTCTCTATGCATGTGATCTGATTTTTATCAATGGAAAATACAGCTACGGTTCCTTAAACTAACAAAAGATAGACATTGGTTATAACCTTCAACTACATAAAAAAAAACAAACTTGTCGTCAATTTTATGCTAACATATATAAAAGTTTCTAAGAAAAAAACATTTAAACATATATACGTGTCCTTATCGACATGCAAAAAGAATGAATATATGTATTTGTACGTGTATTTATGTAGTATATGTATAAAGTAAAAAGGCTTAGAATAGTCGAAGGAGAGAAAGAGAAAGATGATGATGAGTCATAGAGACGATTCACCAGCTTATAAGTAGTGAATCCAGCAAAAGGAATAATATTCAACAGAGAAACGCCGATCAAGAATATTCATCCGGAGAAAGGGTAATTTGCTAACTAAACCTCAGGCTCTCGTTTTCTTTCTTTTGTTCTGTTTTTTTCCTTTTTTCTTTTGGATGTCACTTTCTTTTGTTCTTGTTCACCTTAGAAACCGCAATATATATATAATCATGTGTTTATGTATACCTAAATGATCATCTTAGCACTTGTTATTACTCGGAGCAACTGCAACTTATACATAAAGTTATTATATATTTTAGTTGTAGGATCATAATTGAGCATTAGAGAATGGTGCTTTTGCCTGCATTTTTGGACGGATTTGCGAGATCCGTATCGACGAAGAAAGGTAGAAATCTATCGGAAGCAGATGAAGATGGAGGAAGAGAGATCGCAAAAACGATGATGAAAGATTCCAAGAAGAACTCGACTTTGCTAGGTTCTTCGGGCTTTGTTAACTCCGAAACTTTTAAGAGATTTACCTCTATTTGTTCTAATAGAGGTGAGAAAGGAATCAACCAAGATCGTGCCATTGTTTGGGAGGTACACTTAATATAAAATTATACTACTATATGTTAGGTAATTTTTCCTTCCATGAAACCGATTATATATAGTTATAATGTTCAAATGGAATCATGATGTAGTTAAATCAATTATGTATATGATTACTGTTAAGAAATTAAAACTTATTTACGGATTTCTATTACACAACATATGTATAGGGATTCGGTTGCCAAGAAGACATAACATTTTGTGGGATGTTTGATGGACATGGACCATGGGGACATGTGATAGCCAAAAGGGTAAAAAAGTCATTCCCATCTTCTCTGCTTTGCCAATGGCAACAAACTCTTGCCTCCTTGTCATCTTCGCCGGAATGTTCCTCTCCGTTTGATCTCTGGAAGCAATCTTGCCTGAAAACATTCTCCGTCATCGATCTTGATCTCAAGATCCATCCATCCATTGATTCTTACTGCAGCGGCTGCACCGCTCTCACTGCCGTCTTGCAGGTACCATACATATGTTCTTGTAACCATACAAATTCTTTTCATTACAAAGCATATGACATATCATATGAAATTTAGGCCACTACTTTATTTTGATATTTCTGTCTAAAAGGATGGCAAGTAACGTTGAAAATTGATTTTGGTTTTGTAAGGGTGATCATCTTGTTATAGCGAATGCCGGTGACTCACGAGCAGTTATAGCAACAACTTCTGATGACGGTAACGGTTTTGTTCCGGTTCAGCTCTCGGTAGACTTTAAACCGAACATTCCTGGTATATCTCTAGAAGCCTTTCAATATTTTAAAACTGAAGTATTCAGATATAAAGATTCGCTAAAATATATGAAACTAATAATTGGTATGTGATAATTCCCGGTTAAACAGAGGAAGCAGAACGGATAAAACAATCGGATGGACGATTGTTCTGTCTAGCAGATGAACCGGGAGTGTACCGGGTGGGTATGCCGAATGGAGGAGAATCACTCGGTTTAGCTGTTTCAAGAGCATTCGGAGATTACTGCCTTAAAGACTTCGGTTTAGTCTCTGAACCTGAAGTAACATACCGAAAGATAACCGACAAGGACCAGTTCCTCATCTTGGCCACCGATGGGGTAAGAATATATATCAATATATTCACTTTTGAATCAAAAATCAGGACATAGAGAGATACATAATATAATCAGATAATGTATATACGTGTGTATTGTATGTAGATGTGGGATGTGATGACAAACGATGAAGCAGTGGAGATAGTAAGAGGAGTTAAAGACAGAAGAAAGAGTGCAAAGAGATTGGTGGAGAGAGCTATGATGCTTTGGCGTAGGAAGAGAAGAAGCATCGCCATGGATGATATCTCTGCTCTCTGCCTCTTCTTTCACCCTTGTTAATTTTTACTCCTCTAACCGGTATAACATATATCCATGTATGTATTTAGAGCTTCAACGACAACAAAAATGTGATATATATACATTTACATAGAATAATAATACATGTTGTAAAGAGAGAGTGGTTGAGATTAGAAATGGGTGATTCAAGAGTTTTCCTCATGTTTTGTAAATTGGCATTTATAATGGTCATTGTTCTTCTTGAAAGCCTAATCTTACTGCACAATTCTCTAGGCTAATTCAGTGGATCACATGAATGGCTCTAATTAGGAGTATCTGATTATTAAGTTGAATTATGAGAATCATCACGACATAAAGTGAAACATATGAAATTAAAGATTAAGTTCGAATACATCGTAACCACGGTTGTAAAGCTGTAGATAATAATAATCTATAGAAGGAAGAAAGGACAAAATTTGACATAAACTCAGATTCTCTGAAAGCTTTTTTAAAAGACTGAAACACAAAACGCCAAGTTAATCAGCAACGGTGGTGGGTTTTTTGGGATCTGGGATTTTGACAACACCTTCGTTCACCAACACTTGAACCTCTTCCTTAGCCATTTCACGCACTTGAAGATCTTCACTCTCTAGGAAAGCAGACAGTATCTTCGAACTGCAGAAAAAACAATAGGGGATATATTCAACACAGAATCGGATTTCAAGGACTCGCTTGTTTGCAGATAAATAGATTCTACGAGAGGAGTGATTAGGCTAACCAGTGTCCTTGAGCCCACGACCGACATTTTCCAGACAATGCCTTTGTAAAGAGAATAGAAGCAAAAGCAGGGCAATCCAGGACAAGCCTTCTTATTGTTCGGCTTGAGTGAAAGTCTTCCAGGATGTGCTGTGACTTCTTCTCTGCTTCTTCAGGTTTCGGCTTTGCTGCTACCGAGGCAATGGCTTCGTACAGCTCACGCAGCTTCTCGCTCAAAGATGGGAAAAGAATACCATCAGCGCCTCCCCTTGCAACCTGATACGAAATAAACGTGAAAAATGAGTAAAACAACGAAAATAGCTGAGCAAGAAAATCACAGACAATACGGAATATTAGCATTTTGTTATCAGATTCAAAGTAGCATCTGCTGTGGAGGTAACCAACTGAATATATGGCTACATGATTTTGTTTTTTGCCCAGATATGAAATATCTTCTTGTCAGATTGCTACAAGAAATTGTTTCTCTCTCAACGTTTTTATAACAGGACTAAAAGCTATTAAAACAATAGATGCGAGAAACCGAAAATCAAGTACCTCATACATGACCTCTTTCCCAACGTTTGACTTGAGGAATTCCTCAGCGTTCTCCACACACACATTAATAAGCCTCTGTCCACCAAAATCAACAATGTTCCATGAGAGGTAATAAGACAGAAGTTGCAACACTCTATCAGAAAACAACCAAGAAACCCAAATACGAGTCACCACATCACACACACACCTCAGCAAGACCACTGTTGACTAGCAACTCCTGCCTTCTCAAAAGGGGATCTTTTTTACTGCCTGCAACTGTGACATTTTCTTCAAGACCTGTAGGTTCGGTTACTGTATCTTCTTGTTCATCTTCCGCCTCCTCACCAGATTCTTTACCATCCGAGTCCTTTGTTTGAGAGGATGTCTCTGACTTATCCTGAATGTGAATGGTAAATACAGGCAGGTTTTACACATCCAGTCTAATTCCATAAGAAAGAATAACGCTATCATTAAAGTTAGGCAGATAGTTTGGGTTATATCATCATACCATTAAGCACAGTGATGGAACAGACAGATCAAGAGAGGCCAAATCATCATGACTGAAATAACGTGAAGAATTTGGATGAAGTAGCTGCAATAGCGTTCTCCTACCATGCTGCAGACACAATTTGGAAGCATTAAGAGATAATAAATACTGGAAGAAAACGTACTAGCCATAGACAGGCCTAAAGAAAGCAAAGAGCAGAAGAGACCATATCACGGAGCCGGAAAAAGGTAAGATGTCATCAGACCGAAAAAATGAAACTAGTATAATAAATTTTATCTTGGCGTGCTTCTCAATATATAAGTAACACAAACCTTTTCCACAACAAGATCCTTTAAGATGGGCTCAAGCTCACGAACAATAATCTGCACATGGTTGAACAAGATTCGGAAGAATCAGAACATACACATACAGAGTCAACCTATCTCTTATTTGGTTGAGGGATACTACCTTGGTCACTAGCTTGGTGTCATCAACTATAGAAAATATACATGCAAGCACCTGAGAACACATAGTAGACAATGGATTAACTGAAAAACGAATATGAAACGACAGTGAAGCACTATACGTGGTGAACAAAACTCCAAAAGAAATTAGAGGTCTTCTTACCATACTTCCAAACTGATCAAGAGCCATATTTCTAACATGGCTTTTATTTTCTTGGATCATCTTCTCATCTGGTTTCATTGCTTTGATAATCATCTTTCTCTCCTGCAAAGAATATGATTCAGAAAGAGCCGAATTCAATTTAAAGTTGTATATGGAAATCCCCACCGCTGGTTCTTTGAACTAGATGTCAAAATAGATATCAAGCATGGAAGCTGTTTATAAGATTGTTTTGATATTTACAATAATATCAAGAATTATTGTACGGAGAAACCTTATCAAATAGATAAAGTGTGACTGTATAAGGAGTATCACTTGTATTATGAGTTAACGAGTAAAAGAAAAAGGATAACTAATACTACAAAGACTAGACAATTCGTACCTTGGCGCTTCCATGTTTGATACGAAGCATTGCAAGCCTAGAACCATCCCGGGTGTGAACCATACGTAGAAGAAGTGAGCCTTTCAGGTGCTGCATCATAAATGCAGCAGACGTCTGCCAAAAAAAAAAAAAAAAAATCATTTAGTAAATATTAGAAGGATGTAACGCAAAACAAATTACTCCGAAACATTCACATAAAATTTCTAAAAATACCTTATCAGCTATTGTCAGGTATTCAATAAGCAATTTGTGTATGATAGAGTGGTCAACAATTTCCTTCTCAAGAATCGGTTGGATAACGGCAGTCATGTGTCGAATGACAGCGCCTTTTTGTAGCCCTAGCTTAGGGATGATATCTACCACCCTGAATCCAATTGAGTAACTCTTAGTATGTGATAGATTCATAACAGTAAAGAGTAATACTGAGCTTGTCACCATCGCAAATAACAACAATGAAGGCTAAGGAGAAACCTGGTTTCTCTATTTCTTGTGCGCTAGAGTAAGACAAGGAAGATAACTGAAATTTTACCTTTTTTCAGTAGTACAGTCCAAGTCCTTGAATAACTGAAGCTCTGTAGAATACAATTCTCCAAGGAGTTCTTGTTTTTGCGCTGCGGTTCCTATATAGTATGCATGCTCCACAACTTGGGGACAAGTAAGAAAAACAAAGAGAAAGTGAGGTTCAAAAGAAACAACAGATGCTCTGCCGCATTTTCATAGAACATATAGGACTAATTTGTGCAAGTGAGTGGTCCAAAATTATATATGTTGAAATATCAGTACTCCACATACCAATAGATCCGACCATGTGACGGAGGAGACGAGCCACGTTTCCCCGGAGGCTGGATATACAGTCTGCCCGCTGCGCCTTAGATGCTGCATAATAAATCACTTAAGTTAGCTGAATGTATAAACTATAAAGTAAGCACACGGTTCGGCTTGAAGTTAGTTCTTACCTCCATCCAACATCTTATTTAACAAGAAAACAGCATATTTGTTATAAGCCAGGGTAAGAAAGTGCGGCTCGAGTTCTTTGAAAACAGCTTCCTTTTCAGCTTGTGAGCAATACTTCACACAAGTCTAGGAAACAGAAGAAAACTTTAGGCCACTATTTTTGTAAGACATAGATTCTTAGGGATTTGACAGCCTTTTCACAGAAGGCAAAGATACTAAAAACACACACCTGGAGAACACGGGATGAAAGTGCTGAAACTGCAATCTCTGGGATCTTACCCTTCATCTTTTGTAGAGCTTCCGATATCAGCCTAATAAGAAAGTTTTTAACCAAGTATGATCAAACAAACAAAAGATAGAGCGTTTAGAATCAAAAGAGTTCAAAAAGCATTCTTTATTGGATACTAACTTTGATCGATCTTCTTTGCCAATGTCACGGCGCCTCATCTTCTCCCATAGAGATCCAAGCTCCTGATATGAAGTATAAAGAGTGATTTAGTTCTAGTGAAAATATGTTGATGATTTCTAGGTATGCGCTTGAGGCAATACACAATTTAATCAATCCTATATTACAATTAATTGGGGACAAAAAAAAAGCTACATACTTGCTTAAGATCGTAATGCGGCTTCCTCCTCTTCTTCCTGGCTTCTGCTTGCTCCTGCAACCCAACCCAACCAACACACATCAAGAATCCGAAACGAAATCCAAAAATTTAATTTCAAATCCAAATGTTTAGCTTAAGAGTTAAAGAAATAAACACCTTAGCCTCTATCCGACGCTCCTTCTTGGACAGATTAACACCCTTGCCGTTGTCTCCGACAGCTTTAGGTTTACCAAATTTAGGTTTCCAAGGTTGTTCTCCAGGCTTTTGATTCTGGGAGGTATGGTGTTTCTTGTCGGGATTAGACGAGGACGCCAGCTTTGGCTTCTTCGATTTGAGAGCATCGAATTTCTCAGAGCTTTCGGTATCCTTCCTCTTGGTCGATTTCTGCTTGGAAGCCATTGTTGACAAACTTGCGCTAAACTGAAAAGAGACGGAGACAGGGTTTTACACTTCTTCTTCTAGGGTTTTAGGGAAACACACGAGAGACGGCGATGATACAGCAGCCCTTTGTTTGGCGGAATTAACAAAAGTACCAAACAAGGCCTCAAATCCTTTGAAAATTACTGTTTTGCCATTGCCACAAATGGTCCGGTCCGGTCCGTTTTCTCTGGTTTCCTTTCTTTTTCTTTTTTTTTTAACTTTCGGTTAAATACAAACAAACAATACGATAATAATTCATGAAGAGGAGGATGAACATAATTAAAGGAAACGGAGTCGTGAATCATCTCCGATTATTCATCATGTGTTGTTGTTGTGTTGATCCAGGATTGATAATCCTATATTCCTATGAAACTTGCATCATAACAGTTCAACCAATTGCAAGTGACCACATATATATAGTATTTTGTGTAGAGAAACCAACAGCGATAGTGCTTTAGCACTAGCACAAGATCGTAATACCCAAGAGACTCGAAAGAAATAAAAGACTTTTTAAGTATGAAGAAGAATATGGAAGAACACTTAAGAGAAAACTTGAACACTCTTAGAGAGTAAGAACACTTAAGAGAACTTATGAAAAATACTCTTTATTAGCTTGTTCAACTTCTTGTATGTGTTTACAAATGAGAGGGTGAGGGGGTATTTATAGCCTCCCAAAACTATCTTACAATGATCTAGAGTTTTCTACAACCTCCTTACTTCCTAGATTTTTTCTACATTTCTAGAGTTTTCTACACAAATTTTAAATTAATTAACTAATAAAATTCTCTAGAAACATTTAGAGAGGATGAAGATTTTAATGATGTTTCTAAAGAATTCTAAAACTTGTACTCAACTTTGGGTTTAATAGTTTTATCATCAAACCCAAAATTAAGCTTAACCCAAAATCAAGTTTAATTTCAATATTTTGATTCGTTATCGGTTGGAAATATCAGGATAAAGAAAAGCAGAGGCCTCTTTGTGGTATATTAATGATGCAGCAACATTTTTGTATGGGCTCTTCTGATTAACATTCTTCTTCTTTGCTGGACGAAGCGTTTATTCCAAGCAACCATCTTAATTATGCAGCGACTGACTGATTCACGTAATATCTTGAACGCCAAACTTTAATAAGTCTCTTAATTTTCCTATGCTTTCAAGCTCATGTGTTGCTTCTTCTACAGTCTCATCATCAACCCTTGAATAATAAATATGGTATGAGATTTAAGACTCTTGGTTTTTTTTTTTAATTGTTTCAAAGTGTTTCAAAGAAATGTTGAAAGATTAGGTTGATACAAAATTAAGAGAAATTATAGTAAATAACCATAAAACAAACTTCAATTAATGAAATAACCATATCAAATCTTTGGCTAAAATATTGTGGGTGTAATATATAATATAGACGAAAATACCCTTCAAATAAAAGCAAGAAAGTCGTGACCCTATCTCTCCAAATCAATTTTTGCCCACCACCTTCAAAATCAATGGGAAGAAACCGAAACCAAATTATCAAAAACAAAGAAGACAAGAGTGACATGGCCTCAACTAGCCACTCCCACACTGCGAAGTGGCTCTTGATGGTGCCTCTTCCTCTCACGCCTCCCTCCTTTGGCTCAGCGGCCGCAACCGGCGTTTAGGATTGAAATCTATGTTATTTTCAATATTCAAATAGTATACTTTAAATTTACATATAAACCATATAATATACCAATGATTCCAAAACTAAATTTAGTTAGTTTACTCTAAATTTATTTTATCTTTAGTCTTTTAAACTTATTTTAGTATTTGAAACAAGACTTTTTATTTAAAATTTAAGATTTCGCATATTTAATAAAATTAATAGATATTATAATAAATAGTTTCATCTTTTCAAACTTTCGTAGTTCTATACTACTTTTAACCATGATATAGAAACATACGTTTTTTCTTTAGCAATACTATATAGAATGAGTTGGTCGTGGTTGAGGGATAATTTCATCAAAAAAATAGAATTTGGTTATGCAATTAATTTACAAAATGCTATGGCTATATCTTCTATTTTAATGTCCAATATAGTTATTAAACAAAAAGACCCCAAAATTAATGATCAAATAAAACAAAACAAAAAAAAGTGAAAACGGTAAATTTAATGGATTAGGTTGATCCATTTTGCACTGATATTAATACTTAATCTGGTTCCTTTTCCTTTTGCTTCGTGTTGCAGATTGATCTAGCTGCATTGAGCTTGGAACATAAGAGCAAGCACGTGGCCAAAATCCACTTTCTCGACGTATCCATTCTCTAGATTCGCCAAAATCCACTTTCTCGACGTATCCATTCTCTCCCATTACGTAAGCTATCTTGCGAGAGATAGGCGGCGCCTGTTTGACTTTATCAAAAACGACCGCAACTTTTCTCTTGTTGTCATCAACGAAGAAACTCCCAGCGTTACGAACAAACTGAAAACGAGTGAGTGATCCAACATCCACCGATAAGAACAAGTTCCACGACACGTCTTTAGGCTCAATCTTGGTCGTAATCCATATATCCATTTGTGATGTATCCCGGCGCTGTAATAACACTGCAAGCTGCTCTTCTCCAACACTAGAAAGAGCCACAGCGTCGTAAAAACCAGCTTGAAAAGGCATATGCATATGCGGTGCAAATCTCTCTGCTGTGAAATCGAAACAGATCAAGAGATCACGCACACCTGATAAATATTTTTTTGCAAATCAGTAGGTGTTTCCCTTGAGAGATACGCCATTGGATTCTGTATACCATTCGGGAGTGACACGAAGAACCTTCCATGAACTAGACTTAACATTGTAGATTTCAAACTCAAGGTCTCGGTCCCTTGAAACCACGTTGTAATGATTTATAAACCTCAGGATTTTGTGGCAACGAAGCGAGTTGTTCTTCTTCTTCTCGTATCCGAGAGCATATCTGTCACAGTAACGGTAAGAATTCCTGGGTTCGATCCACCTTCTTTGTCCACTATAAGGGTTCCAAACCACAAGCCTAGAGGTGTTGATGACTTCGGTGGTGCATAGCAATAAACCGTCGCAGTGAAAGACTTCACATATATCAACTCGGTGTTTTGCATCGTTTAGGGTAACTAGTGTGAATAGAAAGAGAAGAAACTGTTTTAGACTGAAAATTTTTACTTTCTTCTTCAACACTTTATCAATTACAAGAGTGCATATTTATACAATCTTTGGATCATTCTAGACCTACGCTCCTTGCCTCAAGATCACGTTACAAGTGTCAAGCATGCCTATGAACTGTCTAGGGAAAGAAGAGAGACATAGCACAAGAGTATGGGTCATAGCATGAGAACCCAATTCCCATTGACTGGTTTTCCACTTGATGCACTCTTCATTTTCTTATTAATTCTTCTTGTCGTTTGTTGTACACGCTCATCCCCCCTCAAACTGATGGTGGGAGACGTCACAACATTCAGTTTGGAACGAAGTTGTTGAAAGGCATGTCGAGGGAGAGGTTTGGTGAAGATATCAGCTAGTTGCGATGTAGCAGGGATGTGTTGTATTTCAAGAACACCGAGAGCTACTCTTTCACGCACATAATGATAATCAACTTCGATATGCTTCGATCGACTGTGGAACACTGGATTGGCCGAGAGATGTACCGCCGAGAGATTCTCACACCTGAGAATAGCTGGGTTTGATTGTGAGATTCCGAGATCACGGAGAACAAAGGATATCCACGTTAGCTTCGAAGCAGCGGTTGCAAGAGCTCTGTATTCAGCCTCAGTTGAAGATCGAGAAACCGTTGGTTGCCGTTTTGCAGACCAAGAGAGGACGTTGGATCCTAACAGAGCACAAAAACCTCCTGTTGACCGGCGTGTGTCATGACATCCAGCCCAGTCACTGTCGCTGTAAGCAATCAAGGACGCATTACTGTTTCGATGGAGTTGTAAACCCATAGTAGAGGTACCACGGAGATACCGGAGAACTCGTTTCAAGAGGTTAAAGTCTGATTCTGTGGGAGAGTGCATCCTTTGGCAAATGAAGTTCACTGCAAATTGTATGTCAGGACGAGTTATGGTAAGGTACTGAAGTTTACCGGCAAGGCTGCGAAAATACCGTGGTTCAGAGAACAAACTTTTGTCCTGAAACACTTGATCGAGACGTAGTGGAAGAGGAGTGTGAACAGGATTGCAATTTGACATGTTGGCATGATGAAGGATTTCTTCAATGTACTTGTTTTGACAGAGAAACAATCCTTGAGAAGATGCATGTGCTTGGATACCCAAGAAGTGTAAATTTCCCAAATCTTTCATCGAGAATCGGGTATTGAGTTCTGCAATAAGTGACTGAAAAAGTGAAGGATTAGAACCAGTGAGCAATATGTCATCCACATATAGCAATAGAACAAGCGTATCCCCATCGTGATGATATATGAAGAGAGAGGGATCTGCCTTGCTGCAAACAAAACCATATTCGAGGAGAAAATTGCTGAATTTATCAAACCATGCCCTTGGAGCTTGTTTTAATCCGTAGAGAGCTTTCTTGAGAGAGCATATATGGTTTGGGAGAGCAGGATTTTCAAAACCTGGTGGTTGAACCATGTAAACTTGCTCTTGGAGATCACCATGCAGAAATGCGTTTTTCACATCCAACTGTGTGATGCTCCAGCTTTTGGAGGTTGCAACCGCCAAAACAATTCTAATTGTCGAAGTTCGAACCACCGGACTGTAGGTTTCAACAAAGTCCACTCCCTCTTCTTGATCAAAACCCTTAGCTACAAGTCTGGCCTTGAGCTTGTTGAGAGTCCCATCAGCATTGAGTTTCACAGTAAAAACCCAACGACAGCCAAGAATATTCATCTCAGCCGTTGCAGGTGTCAAAGTCCAAGTCTGATTTTGATAAATTGAATCAAGCTCATCAATCATTGCTTGTCGCCAACCAGGATGCACCAGAGCTTCTACTATTGTCTTCGGTAGTGAGGGGATAGTCTTGGTAGCAACAAGAGCATACCGAGGATTTGGCTTTCTTATCCCTAATCGAGACCTTGTTGTCATTGGATGAGCAGGTTCTGTTGCTGCTTCTTCTGTCGTTTGAGGAGCAGAGTCGGTTTGTAAGGATGATGAAGCTTCACTTGATGCAGGTAGAGAAGCTTCTTGTGTTGCAGGTGGCTCGATCACCGAAGCTGCAGATGTAGGCTCAAAAACTGCAGGTTCTGGAGAGTTGTTATCTTCTTGTGGATATTTTGCAATATCATGAGGGAGTGATGGGAGATAGTGGGGAGGCGAAGAGGAATTTGTACCATCCTGCCAAGCCTTGAGTAGACCTGCCTTGTGTTGATGGACGTGATGTCTGTATTTGTTGCTGAACGGGAAACACAATTCATCAAATATCACATGGCGACATATATATACTCGACCGGTTGGGGGATAGAGACAACGGTAGCCTTTGTATTGAGCATGGTACCCTAAGAACACGCACTGAAGTGAACGCGGTTCAAATTTATGTTGAGCATAAGGACGCAGACATGGATAGCACGCAGAACCAAAGACTCGAAGGAAAGAGTAGTCCGGCTTCTTTTTGAATAACACTTCATAAGGGTTTTGTTGACTCAGAGCAGTAGATGGGATCATGTTACTTATGAAATTTGCAGAGTAAAAAGCTTCAACCCAATACTTCAGGGGAGTTTGACTCTGAAATAACATGGACAATCCGAGCTCTGTTAAGTGCCGATGCTTTCGCTCAGCAAGACCATTTTGCTGAGGCGTAAACGGACACGAGATCAAATGACCAATACCGTGACTTTGTAGATGATTCCTGAATCTTTTGCTCATAAATTCTCCACCTCCATCACTTTGAAAGATTTTTATCTTTCTACTAAACCGGTTTTCAACATGTTTTTGAAAGGCTATGAAAACATCACAAAAATCAGACTTTGCCTTTAGAGGAATCAACCAAGAATACCGAGAGAAGTTGTCAACAAACACAGCATAGTACTTTAATCCTTGGACTGATACAACCGGAGAAGGACCCCAAAGATCACAATGTATCCGATCTATTGGTTCCTTGACACTAGATTCAGAAATAAAAAAGGGTAGTTGAGAACTCTTTCCCAACTGACACGGTTCACAAATGAGCGATGAATTGCTCTTATTGACTACTATCGCCTTGCGTGACTTGAGAAGTTGAAGAATGTTGAAGTTTGTATGTCCGAGTCGTTGATGCCAGATCATATCACTAGCAGCAGACTGTCGATTTGAAAATAAAGCCACAAACTCCTTGTTCTCCAACACATAAAGACCTTCACGACGTGGCCCCTTTGTCACCACTTTCTGAGTATTGAGGTCGATCACATAGACAGCATTAGCATCAAAAAATACCCCACAAGGGTAGTCTTCACATAATTTTGATATAGATAGTAGTGATTTCTGCATTGATGGACATACAAGAACGTCATTAAGAGGAAGGCTACCTGTTGACGTGGTGAGAGTGGTGGAACCAACATGAGTGATGGGAAGGAATGTTCCATCTGCAACCATGACATTCTCTGGTCATGAGTATGGTGCTGCTGTAGTCAGTGGAGCGGTTGTGGAAGTAATGTGAGCAGAAGCGCCAGAGTCAGGAAACCACTCTTGTCCAATCTTGTCGGAGACACGAAGAGCAGAGAGAGCTTGTGGAGCATCGTTACTCTGGTAGTTGACATCAAATCGATTCCAGCATTTAAGAGCAGAATGGCCTGTTCGACCACATATTTGACAGACAGGACGAGGATTGTTAGAGCCTCCTGGAGCTTGATTCCATCCAGAGGTGTTGACCTGCTGAGAAAAACTTCTACCACGTGTTGAAAACCCACCACGACCCCTGCTACCAAAGCGAGAGTATGAGTAACCACGACCTCGTCGAGCTTCGTTATTGTAGTTGGATCTCTGTGTTTGAAACGCCAGATTGGGAGTAACATCAGACACAACTTCATAGGATTGGAAACGCGCATCAAAACCAGAGACCTCCGAGATGACATCGTTGAGTGTTGGTGTAGGGAGGCGTGACATGGAGCTTTGAACGACTGTGGTTATTGCATCATACTCACGACCCAAACCATTGATGAAGGAGAATATCTTCATGGACTCATCTATTGGCCTTCCAATGGAGCTGAGCTTGTCACAGACAGCACGAAACTCACGACAGTAAGTGGAGAGATCTTTACCTCGCTTAGACATCAGTTGGAGGGTTCGACGAAGCTCAAACTCTCTAGCAACATAACTTTTGTTGTAGTTGTCAGCAAGAGAGACCCAAACATCATGAGAGGTAGCCAAGCAATGAACGGTACCGAGAACTTCTTCAGTAAGAGTTCCAAAAATCCATGAGATGACAAGCTGATATGTGCAGATCCATGCTTCAAACTGTGGATTGGGCGTCTGAGTTACGATGTTATCGACGGTGGTGGTCGTGTGTTCCGGCGGTTGAGCGATTTGGCCAGTAACAAAGCCTAGCAGCTTCTGACTACGAAGAAGAGACTCCATTTGAGTCTTCCAAAGAAGATAGTTACTGTCATTCAACTTGATTGTGACAGAACTAGAGACATGAATGTTAAAAGGAAAAAGGTAAGGATCGATTCTCTCAGCCATTACAGCACTTGTGAGGGTTTATGAGAGCTCTCATACCATGTGAATAGAAAGAGAAGAAACTGTTTTAGACTGAAATTTTTTACTTTCTTCTTCAACACTTTATCAATTACAAGAGTGCATATTTATACAATCTTTGGATCATTCTAGACCTACGCTCCTTGCCTCAAGATCACGTTACAAGTGTCAAGCATGCTTATGAACTGTCTAGGGAAAGAAGAGAGACATAGCACAAGAGTATGGGTCATAGCATGAGATCACAATTCCCATTGGCTGGTTTTCCACTTGATGCACTTTTCATTTTCTTATTAATTCTTCTTGTCGTTTGTTGTACACGCTCAACTAGTTTACCTTGTGGCTTAATATATGAAGTATCAACATTGTTGGAGAGATTGACGCTCGTTAAATAAACCCTAAAATTTATAATTATGATCGCCAGAAACTCATCCTTCTCCGTTGCTGATTTTGCTTGAGCAATAAGCTTCTTTGTAAAGCTCTCATCTTTCGATAACGTGTTCCACTTTTTGCAAGTCAATCGCACTGATCTCAGAGATGCTAACGGAATCCTAGAGAGCACTTCCTCTTCCAAATCCCTTGGAAGATCGGACATCGCCACTGCCATCTCGAAATTAGGTCAAACCTTCAAGAACTATTTTGGCCTTTTCATGACTAAAAATCAATCCGCGCTTTGCGGGAGTTATATAGTGATCTTTTTTTATTTTATAATTTTATGTATAATGTTTTTTACTGTTTTAAAAAAATATATATATATTATTTTAGTTTCTTTATTATTGTTGAATATGTATATGTATTGTGAAATATTTTATTTAATATAAATTAAGATGTGTTAATTGTTAAAAAAATGTTTTGATGTATTGTGAATATGCATTTTTTTTATATGTAACATTGTTGATATGTTTTGATGTCTTTATAATTCTTTTAATAGATTTTAGTTTTTTTTTAAAATCTTTTTGTTTGTTTTTTAAGTCTTGTTCGTAGGGTTTCCAACTGTGTTTCTACATTTTCTTTGATTGTTATTATAATTAACATTCTTAATTATTAATTTTCTTAGAGAACTTATAGTATTTTTGTTTGTAGATAATTTGGTTTTTAATTTCTAAATTTATGTTAAGTGAAGGCCCAAAAAATTATATGAAAAAAATAAATAAAAGCCATTAAAATAAAATAAGTTGATGATGTGGATAGCTTAGATGGAGAGAGGTTTGACTAATTATATATATGATTGTTAAAAAATGTTCTTTTATACTTATATTGCGTAAGTATTAGATTTTTATCTATTGCTTATTTTCTGCGAGATCAACAAAGTGAATTCACTATCGATCTCATCCATTTTCTTTATTTATTTTTCGAAATATTGTTCTGCTTTTTTTTGTAGAGAAATTTCAGTTTTGTGATTTGTAAAATAAATATTTATTTTGTACTTTTAAACTAATGTCATGTGGATGCCCAATTTATAATCTCTGTTCGGTCTAATTTAAAGTCATTTGGGTGTAGATTTTTTTTTTCGTTGGAGTATCTGCATTTTATTTTTTTATTTGTAACATTGTTGATTAGTTTTGATGTCTTTCTAATTCTTTTCATGGATTTTAGTTTTTTTTTTTAAATCTTTTTGTCTGTTTTAAGTCTTGTTCGTAGGGTTTTCAACTGTGTTTCTACATTTTCTTTGATTCTTATTATAATTAACATTCTTAATTATTAATTTTTTTAGAGAACTTATAGTTTTTTTTTGTTTGTAGATAATTTGGTTTTTAATTTCTAAATTTATGTTAAGTGAAGGCCCAAAAAATTATATGAAAAAAATAAATAAAAGCCCATTAAAATAAAATAAGTTGATGATATGGATAGCTTAGATGAAGAAATGTTTGGCTAATTATATATATGATTTGTGAATACATGTCTAACAGCTATTACCAATTTAGGACATAAGAAACCCACTGGGCCAATTGTTGGCTTCAAATTTAGTTGCCTTCTTAATGTGGGACAAATACATTTTAATACAAAAAAATGGACTTCACCAACATCAAAAACACATTATAGTTTTTGATAGCATATGGATTAGAGAGTTTGTTTAGGAAAATTACGAGTTGAGAAAGATAATCAGGAATTGTTTGTTCAGCTCGATGATATGCTTATGCAACACACGTTTCCGAAGAAGAACGCCCATAGGCCATAGTAGCAACTAGCAACTAGCTAAGTCAGTTTGATGAACTCTGGAGAAAGAAAAGTTATTAGCGAAATGAACAACACTGAGAAGCTTTTTCTTTCTTCGTATAATGAATCTAAAGTAGTAATTTTTAAAAGGAAGAATATTTGGAATTATAACAACTGTGAAACTGAAAAGTGAAAACCATTAATATTGGATGGGAGACTTTTGTCTAATAAAAACTAGATAAGCTTTGATGTTTAGACGATATACACGAGAATTTCTGTTAGAAATAAGACAAACATCGTATGATTACTGTAACACCCCGACCGTCCCTACCGGCGAGTCATCCATCCCTCCGTTGGGTTCGTGGACTCCGCCCCTGTCCGACGGTCGGTGCGTTATTTTTCCGGGGTCCGACCGACTGATTTACTTGTCCCTGCAATCACCACGTGACCTTTTCCCGTGTTTTGACCTCACTCACACGGTTCCACAGAGGACGGGTCGTTACAATTCTCCCCCACTTAACGGGAATTCGTCCCCGAATTCTCATCCCGCCAGTGTGAATCATAACCCCCAAACCCCCAAGACAGTCTCCTGGGACGGAACCAGTTTGATTTCCCTTGGCTCTGATACCACTTGTAACGTCCCGACCGCCCCTACCGGCGAGTCACCCATCCCTCCGTCGGGCTCGTGGGCCCCGTCCCTGTCCGACAGTCGGTGCGTTATTTTTCCCGGACCCCAACCGACTGATTTACTTGTCCCTGCACTCACCACGTGACATTTTCCCGTATTTTGACCTCACTCACACGGTTCCGCAGATGACTTCTCGGAAGATCACCCATCCTAGTACTACTCCAGCATAAGCACGCTTAACTCTGGAGTTCTCTTAAGATAAGTGACCGGAAAAAGTAAGTGCACTTTGATGACATAGGTAGCCAAATCAATCCATTTAAACTTATTAAAATGAGCCGGACCCGGATCGTTACAACACGACAATTATTTCAACACCGTCATTTTTTGTGTGTAAGATATATAGAAAATTTATAATATCTTGTGTCTACATTTAAAGTATGAAAGTTTATCAAGAACGATGAGAGTTTTAGATTCATCCATTATAAGAATGACCGTTTTTAATTCGATAACAAGGTAAATATATCTTTAGTTTCTTTACCAAAAATCTCTTTGCATGAAACTCATCATCTTGAGAAGATGTTTTGTAGCCTGGAGACATTTAGAAAGAAACTTCAAATAGTAGAACTAAGCTCATAATTGGATAGAGGATACTCGATTTAGGTACAAAAGTGAATTTGGATTATTATTATTTTTTTTTTTAAACTAGTCAGGATGAACCAAGTGAAGAAAAGCAGAGGCCTCTTGTGGTATTATGAGCAGCAACGTTTTTGTATGGGCTCTTCTGATTAGCATCTTCTTCTTTGCTGGACGAAGCGTTTGTTGCAAGCAATCTTAATTATGCAGCGACTGATTCACGTAATATCTTGAACACCATACTCACAGTTTCACAGCCGCTTTTTATTTTTGACACCATTTCATTTATTTTTGTAGATAGCACTGATGCATACAAGCCAAGTCATAACTCTGATGTTGATTTAGAGAGAGAGAGAGTGAATCTGAATTCTGGTAAGCCTCTTTTCCTCTTCTTCTGCTTTCAAGCTCCTGTATTGCTTCAACAGCCTTACCATTACCAGCCTTGATTCCTGTTAGAGGCATTGTAATTGTATGACATTAATTTTGCTTGTTTATCAACGTGCAACAGAACCTATTGTATCATGTATATATACTTCTCTTTTCGGCTAATTATCAAATGCTAAAGAGAGCGTACAAGGAATAACAATCCAGATGACAAAATGAAAACAGTAAATATACATATATTAACTAGGCTTTGTTAATAGACTTATGTTAATAATATGGTGCTTACCTCGTTGCAGCTTGCTTGATTTGTACTGAGCTTGGAAGATAAGGGCACACAAATGGCCAACAATGTTTGTGCACAGATTCTCCGAGATCCACTTGTTTGAAATATCCATTCTTTCCGATGATGTAAGCTATGTTTCGAGTGGGGTTAACTCTATCTTTGTCTTTATCAAGAACCACCACGACCTTCTTCTTCACGTCAATGAAGAAACTCCCACCCTCAACCTGAAACTGAAAACCAGTGATTGGTCCCATATTGACCGCGAACAACAGATTGCTCCACGACACATCATTAGGCTCAATCTTATTTGTAATCCATATCTTCATCCTAAGTGTGTCCCTGTGTTGAAATAACACAGCAAGCTGCTTTCCTCCGACACTAGAAAGAGTCACAGTATCTTGTCCATCACCATTAGAGTGAAAAGGTAGAGGCAGACGCGGTCCAAACCTCTCTCTCTTAAAATCAAAGCAGGTCAAGAAACCAGGGATCTCTCCTACTTGTGCTTCTCCTTCTGGTATTGGAGTCTTGTCTTTAGCTAACCAGTAAGTATTCCCCTTGTGAGACACGCCACGTTGATCAAACTCTACATACCAGTCGGGAGTGACATCAACAACCTTCCAAGAACTAGAATTAAAACTATAGATTTCAAACTGACTAATTCGGTGCGGTACATCCAAGTGACAACCATCCCCAAATCTCAAGATTTTGTAGCTACGACGCGAGTCGCTCTGCTTCTTGTATCCGAGAGCGTACGTGTCCGATATGTGGTAACAAGAACCAAATCTAGGTTGGATCCACCTTGTTTGCCCACAGTAAGGGTTCCAAACCACAAGCCTAGGGTTGTTGTCTTTGGTGATGCATAAGACTAAACCGCGACAGTGAAAGACTCTAGATATATCGACTCCATTTGCATCATTTAGGGTAATTAATTTACCTTCTCGCTTGATGGATGGTTCAACGTTGGATTCTTCCTTGTTGAGATCGACGCTCGTTAAGTAAACCCTAAAATCCATCATCATGATCGCCGGAAACTCATCATTCTTCTTCCTTGCTGCTTTTGTTTTAGCAATGTGCTTCCTTGTAAAGCTCTGATTTTTTGAAAATGTGTTCCAGTTTTTGCAAGTGAAACTCACTGATCTCAGAGATGTCAGCGGAACCCTAGTGAACACTTCCTCTGCCAAATCCCTTGGAAGATCGGACATCGCCATTGTTGTTGAATCTCGGTTATTTCCAAGTTAGGTCAAGCTTCGGAAAACTCTTTTGATTTAACAGCAATTGCAGACGTAGAAACCCACTGGGCCAATCGTGGGCTTCAGAATCTAGTGGGCTTAATTATTAATGTGGGACCAAGACATGTTAGCTCTAAACCTTTTTTATTTGACTACAGGTTTTCAAATCAGAGACTTTTGTTTAATCAAATTATAAGTTTGAGCACTATTCGGGAATCGTTTAGCTCGATGGTATGCAAATGCAACACACATTTCTAAATTAGAGCAGCAAAATCAGCTTGGTTAGATGTGGAAAAAAAAGAGCTAGTAGCGAAAAAAACCAACAATGAGCAGATTCTTTTCTTGTTTTCTTAAATCGAATGCAAGTAGCTAGTAATTATTAAAAGTGAGAAGATTTGGAGAAATATACACAAGAATCTATTAGTACCAAGATAAACATCGTCTGATTACACGATAACTATTTCAACAACATCATTTTTTGTGTAAGATAGACAAAATATTTGATGTTTTGTACATGCAAGTTTATCAAGAACGAGAAGAAAGAGTTTTGGATTCATCCATGATAAGAAAAACGATATGTGATTCGACAATAAGGGAGATAGATCTTGGTTTCTTTACCAAAAATCTATTTGCATGAAACTCATTATCTTGAGCCAGGGGTTTTGGAGCCTTGAAACATTTAGAAAGAAACTCCAATTAGTAGAAATAAACTCGTAATTGGATAGGGGATACTCGATTTAGGTAGACAAGTTAACTTGTTTTCTATGCAAACCTTTCAAAAACACAAGAATAATTGTATTCTTCAAAGCACAAGTTGCTTATATACAAGAGGCCAGGAGAAAGGAAAACATTATAGAAGATTTGTTCTCCAAGAAATTGACAAGGGACCGTTTAGACACGAAAGAAGACTTTTTATTACAAATCTTTTCCTCTGATGTTATAGGGTTTTGGTATATGTGTGGTTCTGACACATTACGATGTTGAATATTAGAGAGAAAGAGAGGACATATCAGTTCTGGTAATAAGCCTCTTCAACAGTCTCATCCATTGGGAATATCCGAATGTGTAAGAAATATGTATGGTACGAAATTAAGTTTCTTGTTTTTGAGACGATATCCATTAATTAGGAATATTAAGGATGAAAACAAAGTAAAGAAAACAGATGCCATGTTGAGCAACCAGATAAAACTGATGATAACAAATGGTGGCTCTCATTGTCAAGATACAAAATTAATGATCAAAGAAAACAAAAAAGGAAAAAACAGTAAATAAATAGATTAGCTAGGTTGATCCATTTGCACTGGTTACTAATCTGGTTCCTTTTCCTTTTGCTTCATCGTGCAGGTTGATCCATTTTCACTGAGCTTGGAACATAAGGGCAAGCAATTGGATAAGCACTTTCTTGTCTAGATTCGCCAAGATCCCATTTCTCGACGTATCCATTCTCTCCCATGACGTAAGCTATNATCCATTTTCACTGAGCTTGGAACATAAGGGCAAGCAATTGGATAAGCACTTTCTTGTCTAGATTCGCCAAGATCCCATTTCTCGACGTATCCATTCTCTCCCATGACGTAAGCTATATTGCGAGAGATAGGCGCAAGTTCGTCTTTATTGAAAATGACCGCAACTTTTCTCTTGTGGTCAATGAAGAAACTCGCAGTGCTGCGACACAACTTACGACAAGTGACTGATACCATATCCACTGATAAGAACAAGTTCCACGTCACGTCTTTAGGCCCAATCTTGGTCGTAACCCAAATCTTCACCCTCAAATCACTCCGCTGTAATAACACCGCAAGCTGCTCTTCTCTAACACTAGAAAGATCCACAGTGTCGTAACAATCAGCTTGAAAAGGCATATGAAAATGCGGTGCAAATCTCTCTGCTGTGAAATCAAAACAGATCAAGAGATCACGCACGCCTACATAATTTGTTGCAAACCAGTAAGTGTTTCCCTTGAGAGATACGCCATGGAACTCTGTATACCAATCGGGAGTGACACCAAGAAGAACCTTCCATGAACTAGACTTAACATTGTAGATTTCAAACTCACGGACTCGGCTTTTTGAAACCTGGCTGAAATGATCCATAAACCTCAAGTTTTTGTGGCAACGAAGCGAGTTATTCTTGTTCTTCTCGTATCCGAGAGCATATCTGTCACAGAAACGGTAAGAATTCCTGGGTACGATCCACCTTCTTTGCCCACTATAAGGATTGCAAACCACAAGCCTAGAGTTGCTGATGTCTTTGGTGATGCATAACAATAAACCATCGGAGTGAAAGACTCTAGATATATCCACTTGATGATTTGCATCGTTTAGGGTGATTAGTTTACCTTGTGGCTAAATGATGATGTATCAACATTGTTGGAGAGATTGACGCTCGTTAGATAAACCCTAAATTCCATAACCATGATCGCCAGAAACTCGTCCTTCTCCGTTGCTGATTTTGCTTGAGCAATAAGCTTATTTGTAAAGCTCTCATCTTTCGATAACGTGTTCCACTTTTTGCAAGTCAATCGCACAGATCTCAGAGATGCTAACGAAACCCTAGAGAGCACTTCCTCTACTAAATCCCTTGGAAGATCGGACATCGCCACTGCCATCTCAAAATTAGGTCAAACCTTCGAGAAAGATAATTTCTGAATACATGTCTAGCAGCAATTACCAATTTAAGACATAGAAACCCACTGGGCCAATTGTTGGCTTCAAATTTAGTGGGCTTCTTAACGTGGGACAAATACATTTAAATAATAATAAAAAGGACTTCACCAACAGCAAAAACACATTCTAGTTTTTGATACCATATGGATTTAGAGAGTTTGTTTAGTAAAATTACAAGTTGAGAAAGATAATCAGGAATTGTTTGTTCAGCTCGATGGTATGCTTATGCAACACACGTTTCTGAAGAAGAACGCCCATAGGCCACAGTAGCAACTAGCTAAGTCAGTTTGATGAACTCTGGAGAAAGAAGAGTTAGTAGCGAAAAGAACAACGCTGAGAAGCTTTTTCTTTCTTCTTATAATGAATCTAAAGTAGTAATGTTTAAAAGTGAGAATATTTGGAAATATGACAACTGTGAAACTGAAAAGTGAAAACCATTAATATCGGATCAGAGACTTTTTGTCTAATAAAAACTAGATAAGTTTTGATGTTTAGACGATAACATGTGTAATATAGTTTGTCTATCGTATGATTACACGACAATTATTTCAAAACCGTCATTTTTGTGTGTGTGTAAGATAGAAAAATTATTTCATGTCTTGTGTCTACATTTAAAGTATGAAAGTTTATCAAGAACGAGGAGAGAGTTTTAGATTCATCCACGATAAGAAGACGATTTTTAATTCGATAACAAGGGAAATGCATCTTAGTTTCTTTACCAAAAATCTGTTTGCATGAAACTCATCACCTTGATCAGAAGTTTTGGATCGTTGAAACATTTAGAAAGAAACTTCAAATAGTAGAAATAAGCTCATAATTGGATAGAGGATACTCGATTTAGGTAGACAAGTGAATTTGGAATTTTTTGTTTTTAAAATTATACGGAGAACCTTGTAGGATAGTTCAACCCGCGGTAGTTGGCTAATAACTTAGAACAAGAAACAATTATTACATCTCTACACAAAATCTTTCCAAACACAAGAATATAATTGTATTCTTCAAAGCACTAGTTGCTTATATACAAGAGTCAACAGAAAAAAAACATTATAGAAGAATTGTTAAGTTCAAGAAATTTACAAGAGATGGCTTATTTAGACTTGAAGGAGGACATTTTTTATTACATTTATTTTCCTCTGATGTTATTGTTGAACTATATTGATTCCCAAGACAGAATAGATGAAGGAAGAACAGAGTAAAATATGAGAAAGTGTAGACACAGAGTAAGTGTATATCACAACCGCTTTATTGTGATAAACATTTATCTCTTGTGTTTTAAAGCACACAAAGAATGAAAGATAAATTTTCTATAAATCTGAAACTAGTTATTTACATTACAACAAAAATGATTTATATAGAATCAAAACAGACACTACAACACTTGTGTCTCTTCCTACTTGTGCCTCTCAAAATAAACTATTCAAACCGAAACGTCACGATCGAAAACGTTACGACTATATACGAAACTTAATTATGGACCAACAATTATAGGGTTTTGAATTATAGTAGGAAAAGAGAGAAAGAGAGAAGACATATCAGCACTAGTTGCCTATATACAAAAGATCTGCCACATTTTACCATATAATATGTTGAATTATAGTAGGAAAAGAGAGAAAGAGAGAAGACAATATCAGTTCCGGTGATATAATTAAGCTTCTACAATAGTCTCATCAACCTTGAGTCATGTAATAAATATGGTATGAAAATAAGTTTCTTGTTTTTGAGTCGATATCCATTGGAAATATAATGATGAAAACAAATGCCATGTTGAGAAACCAGATAACTGATGATAACAATGGTGGTTCTCATTGTCAAGATACAAAATTAATGATCACAGAAAACAAAAAAAAACAAGAAGTAAACAGTAAATTTAAAAGATTAGGTTGATCCATTTGCACTGATTAATAATACTTAATCCGGTTCCTTTTCCTTTTGCTTCGTCTTGCAGGTTGATCCAGTTGCAGTGAGCTTGGAACTTAAGAGCAAGCACGTGGCCAACAACATCCTTCTTCTCTAGATTCGCCAAGATCCACTTTTTCGACGTATCCATTCTCTCCCATGACGTAAGCTATCTTGCGAGAGATAGGCCCATGTTGGTCTTTATCAAAAACGACCGCAACTTTTCCCTTCTGGTCAACGAAGAAACTCCCAGCGTTACGAACAAACTGAGAACCAGCGAGTGGCGCCATATCCACTGATAAGAACAAGCTCCACGACACGTCTTCAGGCTCAATCTTGGTCGTGACCCAAATATGCACCTTCAAATCACTCGGCTGTAATAACACAGCAAGCTGCTCTTCTCCAACAGTAGAAAGAGTCACAGTATCTTGATAACTAGCTTGAACAGGCATATGCAAATGCGGTGCAAATCTCTCTGTCGTGAAATCAAAACAGATCAAGAGATCACGCATATCTGATATATCTCTTGGTCGAAGACCTCCAAACCAGTAAGTTTTTCCCTTGACGGATACGCCATGGTGATCGAAATCTATATACCACTCGGGAGCGAGACCAAGAAGAACCTTCCATGAACTAGACTTAACATTGTATATCTCAAACTCACGGACTCGGCACTTTAACCTCAAGTTGTAATTATCCAAAATTCTCAAGACTTTGTGGCAAGGAAGCGAGTTGTTCTTGTTCTTGTCGTATCCGAGAGCATATCTATCAAAGAAATGGTAAGAATGCTTGGGTTTGATCCGCAATGTTTGGCCACTATAAGGATTACAAACCACAAGCCTAGAGTTTTTGATGTCTTTGGTGATGCATAACAATAAACCATCGCAGTGAAAGACTCTAGATATATCCACTTGATGATCTTCATCGTTTAATGTGATTAGTTTACCTTGTGGCTTTATAAACGACGCATCAACATTGTGGTTAATCTCTCCTCGGAGATTGATGCTCATAAAACACACCCTAAAACCCAAAATCATGACCGCCATAAACTCATCCTTGTCCGTTGCTGATTTTGCATGAGCAATAAGCTTCTTTGTAAAGCTCTCATCTTTCGATAACGTGTTCCATTTTTTGCAAGTCAGTCGCACTGATCTCAGAGATGCTAACGGAGCCCTAGAGAGCACTTCCTCTTCCAAATCCCTTGGAAGATCGAATATCGCCACTGCCATTACGTAATTAGGTCAAACCATGGAATCGACAGCAATTACGAAGTAAAGACATAGAAACCTACAGGGCCAATCGTGGGCTTCAAAATTTAGTGGGCTTCTGACTGTGGGACTAAGACATTTTAATGTAACAAACAAAAAGTGGACTTCCTCAACAGCAAAATAAAAAATAAAAAAAAATATTAGTTTTTGATACCATATGGATTAGAGAGTTTGTTACTTTGTTTAGTAGGATTAGAAGTTGAGAAAGATAGTCAGGAATTGTTTGTTCAGCTTCTTCTTTCTTCTTGTAATGGATCGAAGTAGTCATTTTTATTAAGTGAGAAGATTTGGAGATCGAACACAAGAATCTATTAGAATTAAGACAAAATCGTGTATATGATTACATGATTATGATTTCAACGCCCATCATTCCTTTTGAAACTGCCTCTTTATTCGTTGGTTTCAAATTTAAAATGTTAAGTTCTTAAAAAAAAACCCCTGTGTTGGGGTTGGAGGTATAATTAATAGGTTTAATTCTCAAGTTCTCGTTCAACCAGAACGGTTGGTTGATTCTCGAAATAACTTCTTGAGAAAAAAAGGTCTTCTTTGTTGAGTTGCGCAAACGAGCACCAGCCGCAACTCAAAAATTTAATGTTTTTTGTAGGTACATTTAAAACACGAAAGTTTATGATGAAATTGTGTTATTCGACAATTAGATAAATGGTTTCTTTGACAAATTTTTTTTTTTTTTTTGGGTAGAATCTTTAACAAAATCTCTTTGCAAGAGTATATCTTGATCAGAGATTTTGAATATTTAAAAAGGAGAAAACAAAAACTCATAATTGGACAAAGGATACTCAAATTATGTAGACAATATAATTTGGGTATTTTTATTTTTTTAAAAATATCATGAGAGAACTACGTAGAAATTTTCTAACTCGAGGTTACTAGCTTAACCAATAAAACAATTACATCTCTGGATAAACCTTTTAAAAAAAGGATAAACCTTTCAAAACACAAACGCATATTTTTGTTTTCTTCAAAACAATCTAACTCTAATTCAACTCTATATTTTTTTTTAACTAATATAACTCTTATTTATAAAAAAATAATTGCATTTGAAAATACCAAATTCACATACCCGATCTCTTTTTTTTATATAGTATAAAAATATCACTGCGCGCATTTTTAATTACACTAATTTTAGTATAATTTGTGGAATGAGACGACAAGCATCGGCTCGATTTGGTAGCAGCCATTAGCTGTAGCTTTCAACTTAGCAGAGCGAAAGGATCTCGTATTTCTCACGATAACTCACGCTCCGAAGAAAAATACGAGATAAACGGAGATATCGAGACCACGTCATTCCCCCTGACAAGGTAACAACATGTGGCGGACGCCAGTGAACTCTTCTCAATCCAGTTCAATTCAATTTCTCGAATCCGCGTGACCTATGCCACTTACGAGAAACGATCCACTACTTTGTAGCCCACCTTTTTTTCAAACTGTAACTGCATCATAGCACGCCACGTGTTATAATAAAGACAGAGAAAGAGAGTGCTTGGATCCCCCTCACTTCTGCTTCCCGTGGACTGAAGCGCACAAGATAAAAGCCAAGCAAAGGGATCAGAGAACCAACGAGGTTATCAGTTTATGAGATCGCTTATCTCGCTTATCAGAGATAAGCAGGATGGCTTATCAACCTACAGTCTGTGTGACAAAACGCATCGAAGAAAGTGGAGAACAAGTCGTACTTTTTTTATTTTCTTTAGAAACAAAATCATTAAATTATAAAAATTGAGTTTTTCTTTCTCTTTCTCTGGGGTCAGCTTTTTCTTTCTTCTCGTTGTTGCGCCGCGAGGAAAGGGAGAAACCACAAACCCTAGAAAACCATTTCCAACTACGACTAATCGATTTGAGAAACTTTGACCTACCCGTCTTTCACGAATACCCCCAGATCCCCAAATCTCCATATTCGTTGGTTGTGAGGGTTTTGGGAAATGTCGTCTCTTAGCAGAGAGTTAGTTTTCTTAATCCTTCAGTTCTTGGATGAAGAGAAGTTCAAGGAATCTGTTCACAAGTAAGTTGTGCTTCTTCTTCTTTTTCCTTTTTTCCTTGCGAAATTTTCTCTGTTTTGGGGCTAGATTTGTGTGGATAATATGAATTTTGGTTGATTCGTGTAGGTTAGAGCAGGAATCTGGGTTCTTCTTCAATATTAAGTACTTCGAAGAGAAAGCTCTCGCTGGAGAGTGGGACGAAGTGGAGAAGTATCTCTCAGGCTTCACGAAAGTTGATGATAATCGTTACTCTATGAAAATTTTCTTTGAGATCAGGAAGCAAAAGTATCTGGAAGCTCTAGATCGGTAATGATTTTTCTTGTCTTTTTTTTCTAGTTGTTGCTCGAATATTTAGTTTGGTCTGTGTTCTTGTCTGATACATTCGTGTGTTTATTCAGAAATGACAGAGCAAAAGCTGTTGAAATATTAGCCAAAGACTTGAAAGTTTTTGCGACGTTTAACGAGGAGCTTTACAAGGAAATCACTCAGCTTCTCACTCTGGAGAATTTCAGGTAAATTTTTTGCTCTGCCTTAATGTAATTGAATTATCCTAAAGGCAGTCACTTTAGAGTTGATAAGGGTGTGTTTTATCATCATTTCCACAGGGAAAATGAGCAATTGTCGAAATACGGTGATACAAAATCAGCCAGGTCAATAATGTACACTGAGTTGAAGAAGCTGATTGAGGCAAATCCTCTGTTTCGCGAGAAGCTAGCCTTCCCCAGTTTCAAGGCCTCCCGCCTGCGAACTTTGATCAATCAAAGGTGAACTTAAGATCCGTCATATTTCTTTCTTTGCTTTCTTGAAAAAGATGAGTCAAGTGTTTGATGCTTTTTTTTGTTTTGCAGCTTGAATTGGCAGCACCAGCTATGTAAAAATCCGAGACCTAATCCTGACATCAAAACATTGTTCTTGGATCACTCTTGCTCAGCAGCAAACGGTGCTCGTGCGCTCACTCCCGTTAATCTTCCCGTTGCCGCTGTTGCAAGACCTTCAAACTTTGTCCCTCTTGGAGTACATGGTGGAGTAGGATCACTTACTTACTTCTTCCACCTACTCTGTTATTAACCTTTTTTTTTTAGATTTTGAGAGATGATTGATGAAACCGTTATATCTGTGCAGCCTTTTCAACCTAGTGCTGCTCCGGCTCCTAATCCCAATGCTTTAGCTGGGTGGATGGCAAACCCAAACCCTTCTTCTTCAGTTCCATCTGGTGTCGTGGCTGCTTCCCCATTTCCTATGCAGCCAAATCAAGGTAGATTTCATGTACCAAGTGTTTGAATATTTATGGTAGAGGATCCCATCCATTTGTCATATTAGAGGAGTTGTTAATGAATGGGTTTGAGCTAAGACCTGAAATCCTGTTGCTGTTTTCCTTCACAACAGTTAATGTGCTGAAACATCCTCGGGCACCGTCAAACTCTCTAGGACTGATGGATTATCAGAATTCTGATCACGAGCAACTCATGAAACGTTTACGGTCTGCCCAAACTGCCAACGAGGTAATTCCCTTGTTTCTTGAAATGCTTAGTAAGCAAAAGAATGCTCTTTGATGCTTTGGAATGTGTGTTTTGATGTTGAGTATATGGCTCTTCTTTTCATATCACAGGTCACATATCCTGCTCATTCTCATCCCTCTGCGTCACTTGATGACCTCCCTAGAAATGTTGTGAGTTCAATGCGCCAAGGGTCGGTGGTGATAAGCATGGATTTTCACCCTGCTCACCACACATTACTTGCTGGTTAGTCTGTTGCCACCATGAAGTGCTTAGTAGAGTTGAGCTTTTATTCGGCTTTCATTTTAACATGTTAGTTACTTGTAGTTGGTTGTTCAAGCGGCGAAGTCACCTTGTGGGAAGTTGGTTCCAGAGAGAAGGTTGTCACAGAGCCTTTCAAGATATGGAATATGGCGGCTTGTTCTGTGATCTTCCAGGTTAGCCTTTCTTTCTGAAATTTCATCGTTTTTCTTTTCTTCCTAGAAAAATGCTTTAACACTAAACTAATGCAGCCTCGAGTGATTTTTGTTCCCGTTCTGTCCTATGATGGCATATTCAACCGATTATTTTTCTTTCCAGGGTTCTATTGGCAAAGAAACATCAGTATCCGTCACTCGTGTAGCATGGAGCCCAGATGGAAATTTGTTTGGTATGCTATATAGAGATTGATCTCATGACAACTAGGCCCAAAAAGATGTTTCAAAGATATAGTTTTAGTTTCAGTCAGACACGGAGTTTGAACTTGTGTATCCTTTTCTGAGTGCAGGGGTTTCTTTTACTAAACATCTGATCCATGTATATGCCTACCAAGGCTTGGACTTACGCCAACACCTCGAGGCATGTTTAATCTTCTTTTGTGGTAATTAGTTTCTTGACTTTGTGGCATCTGCACCAAACTAAACCAATCATTTCTTTCTGTGTATTAGATTGATGCGCATGTTGGCTGTGTGAATGACTTGGCCTTCGCCCACCCAAACAAGCAAATCTGTGTTGTGACATGTGGGGATGACAAATTGATTAAGGTACACGAGGATTGTGAGACTGAATTCCAATTTTTATTTCATATCTAATTATGAGATTTCTTTAGGTGTGGGATTTGAGTGGGAAGAAGCTTTACACCTTTGAAGGCCACGAGGCACCGGTTTATTCCATTTGCCCTCACCAGAAGGAAAATATTCAGGTACAAGCATCTCTTGTTGCCAAACCTCATCAAACTTTTCATTTCATTTCATTTATTCCTCTCTTTTTCCTATGCAGTTCATATTCTCAACTGCTCTTGATGGTAAGATCAAGGCTTGGCTCTATGATAATGTTGGTTCTCGGGTTGATTACGACGCACCAGGACAGTGGTGTACAACAATGCTATACAGTGCCGATGGAAGCAGGTACATCATTCACATTCAAAGAGCAATAGATTTGAAAAACAATCAGTCTCTGCCACAAATCGAAATTTTTCTAAATTGTTGATATAAAATAAGCTCAAATTAAGTAAACATTTGTTGTGGTCAGATTATTTTCTTGTGGGACGAGTAAAGATGGAGACTCTTTCCTTGTTGAGTGGAATGAGAGCGAAGGTGCCCTAAAGAGGACATATCTAGGCTTTAGGAAGAAATCTACTGGGGTTGTTCAGTTTGATACCACTCGTAACCGTTTCTTGGCTGTTGGTGAAGACAGTCAATTAAAATTCTGGGACATGGACAATACAAATCTGTTGACAACTGTTGAGGCTGAAGGAGGACTTCCGGTATGTAATTCTTGCTTAATCTATTCCTCTTGGCTCTTTGTATATATAATCTCTTGTATTTCTTGATCATGTTGCTTTACTGATTGTATATGCCGCTTATATCAGAGTATTCCCCGTTTGAGATTCAACAAGGAAGGGAATCTTCTTGCAGTTACTACAGCGGATAACGGATTCAAGATCCTTGCAAATACCGATGGTCTTAGAACCTTAAGAGCATATGAAGCTCGGTCTTTTGAAGCATCTAAAGCATCCATTGAAATGAAGGTTGGAATAACTCCCTTTTACGCTATACTTTAAATCTTCTATTGAAATGAGCTTTTTGTCCAGTTTAACTCAAGTGTCAATGCTGGTGATTCAGGTATCCACCTCTGCAATGGCTTCAAGCATCAGCCCAGCTATTGGTAAAATTGAACACATGGATACAGGCTCTCCTTCAAGGCCAACCCCAATTCCTGTATGATATTTTTTTGCTATATATTCTCCTATTTCAATCAAGAATACTTAATCTATGGTCTGATTCCTTTACTAAACTGATTGACATGGTAAAATTAGAATCTTGGCCTAAGTAAAAACGGATTTTGGTTTTGTTGTAAATATAATTTTCTTGTCATCTAACTTTGGTGTTATGGATTATGCAGAATGGAATTGAGGCAATGTCAAGAACTATGGAAAAGCCAAGAAACTTGGACTCTGTTGATAAGTCCAAACCTTTGGAACTCACAGAAGTTGTTGATCCCACTCAGTGCCGACAAGTGACGATGCCAGATAGCAAGGATTCTGTTAGCAAGGTTTGTTGTCGTCTCAGCTTGAAACCTCCCATCAATTGCTCATTAATAAATATCTTTGGAATAATCTTTTGATGCTTTGTCAATTTTAAGGTTGCTCGGCTTCTTTACACAAATTCGGGCGTTGGCGTTTTGGCTCTCGGAGCAAATGGTGTCCAAAGACTATGGAAGTGGATCCGCAATGAGCAAAATCCAACTGGGAAGGTTATACATTAAACCTTTCAAAATTTTCATCTAATGTGGCTTTTGACAAGATATACGTGAGCGATCGAGTCAAGTCACCTTCTTAAGATCTTTTGCATAAGTGGCTAAAATTGTGCTTCTTTCAATTTAAAGGCAACCGCTAGTTTAACTCCACAGCATTGGCAGCCTAACAGTGGTCTCCTAATGGCAAATGATGTTCCCGAGAATCCTGAAGCAGCTGTGCCGTGTATAGCGCTTTCTAAGAATGACTCATACGTAATGTCAGCTTGTGGTGGAAAGGTTTCGTTATTCAATATGATGACTTTCAAAGTAAGCAGCGTAATCCAATTTTTTTTTGTTTTTCTCTCGAGCCTTTGTTTTTTTTTTCTCTGTAGATGAAAGAAGAACATATCCGTATATACTCGGAGCTAAATGGGATTTTTCACTTTGTTGGCAGGTAATGACGACTTTCATGCCGCCGCCACCAGCTTCAACGTTCTTGGCGTTTCATCCGCAAGACAATAACATTATTGCAATCGGGATGGAGGACTCGAGTATCCATATTTACAACGTCAGGGTAGATGAGGTAATAATAATACATATGTTTGATTCCGTGGTTACTAAATTTCTGGTGTTAAATCACCTCGTAAATGTTGTAATATGTCTTTTAATCTGTAGGTGAAAACAAAGTTGAAAGGTCACCAGAAGCACATAACCGGTCTAGCATTCTCTACCGCACTCAATATTCTTGTCTCTTCTGGTGCCGATGCTCAGGTAAGGCAAACTTATTGTTTTTTGTATTTTATCAGATGCTATTTGAAGCTTTCTCGCACAACTTTAGCTTTTTAACTTGACAGGCTCTTTACTTTCTCTATGCAGCTCTTCTTCTGGACCGCCGACTCATGGGAAAAGAAGAAATCTTCAGCGATTCAACTACCACCTGGAAAAGCACCAGTAGGCGACACGCGAGTCCAATTCCACAACGACCAAGTCCATTTATTGGTTTCACATGAGACACAGCTCGCCATTTACGATGCTTCAAAGATGGAATGTATACACAAGGTAAACCAAAAATCTTTACTTTTTGTTGAATGATATAACAAATAGCCTTAACTTCTCATACCTTTGTTTATATACTTGTGCAGTGGGTGCCACAAGAAGCTCTCTCTGCGCCCATAACCTCTGCGTCTTACTCATGCAACAGCCAACTAGTTTACGCATCATTTGCTGATGGAAACATTGCAGTCTTTGATGCTGAATCCTTGAGACTCAGATGTCGCATTGCTCCATCAGCTTACATGCCTCAACCAACACCCAACAGGTACCTATTTCTTACAAACTTGTTGACATCATCTGAGACCAATATATATCTCTCTGGGACTAATTGTTTTTCTGTTTTTGCCCCTGTGATAGTGCACCGATCATTCCACAGGTGATCACAGCTCATCCACAAGAACCAAACCAATTAGCCGTTGGACTCTCGGATGGTTCAGTTAAAGTGCTGGAACCATCGGAAGCTTCTAGAAGATGGGGCGTTGGCATCGCAGTTGCTGCGGATAAAGGAGGGACCGAGAATGGACGGCCGTCGAGTTCATCGGCAGCTAATAACTCAAGTTCAGATCAGATTCAAAGGTGAAAAAATAGTTGCTGTCAGTTCAGTTAGTTGACAGTTTTTAATTCGGATTGTAAAGTTGTGATAGCTTCTTGTGCTGTTTTTTTTTCCTTGTAAATGGGATTCTTGCATCATCAGTAGGCGTAATGACAGGTTATTATTGTTTTTCTATTTCTCGGCGTTATAACAGCTGTAGCTTTTTAATGTATTGATTTGTCAAAAATCTTAGACCAACGTTTTTAATTAAATTAGTGGCATTGTCCTAAATCCTAGTGTATGAAATTGATATTAGTATTTTTGAAAATTTTAAAAATAAAAAATAAGAGAAAACATTTTCTTAGGTTGTAGGAGATATATATGTTTCCGGAAGAGTGATTTTATAGAAACGAACAATTTATCTCGATGGTCAGAATTTAACGTCCCCATGCTCATAATAAATAGTAGTTACTATCAACATTCGACTTGTATGATGGAGAAAAATATTCAACATTTGATATATTCAAACAAAATGGGAAAGATCGGACCGTTCTTTAGAGATCAAAAAGGAGTGATTGACGCACATAAGTTTACACTTTAAGGTTTATAACTTGTAAAAGGTCAAGATCTGATTTGGATAAACAAAAATTTGGCAAAAGACACTTAAGAAGAAGCCATTAGTTTTCTCTTCTTCTTCTGGTCCCTTCGCTGATCACGCCGACCTGAAAAATGCAGAAAGTAAAGATCGTAAACATCTGTTTAAGTATCATCTTTAGTCCATTACACTGGGCACAAACACATCAACAAAAAGCAAGTTATTATATAATAAAATACCTATCTTCTCTTCCTTTCGTTTCTTCCTCAAGGTCGCCATATCACGCCTCTTATCTGCACTCTGACCTTTCATGTTCATCACCTGAACAAAGCAACAACATCATTAATGCAAACTGGGAATTTAATTCACATCGTTCTCGGGAACTAAGAAAGATCGATAACCTTGAAGATAAGACTCTCTAAAAAGCTACACGTATTTCCTAAAATTAAGGATCTGGAACCAAATGGATCATCAAGGTCAAGAATTTGGGGGAATGTGAGAGAGTTAAAATAAATAAATAAGTACCTCTTTACCACCATCACGAAGGGCTTGAAGAGGTTCGATGCAGTTCTGGGCAACCACAACAAGCTTTCTTCTCTTTTTATCTCCACCAGTTGCCTTTTGATTGGTCAACTCTGCTAACTGATTCTGTAGAAGAGGCGATATACCACGCTGCGACAAAAAAAAAAAAAAAATTCATAAATCTCCTGTGCAACAACACCTCTGTTTTGAAGAGAGCTTGGAATGGCTAAAGCTTTTTTTGTTGGGTGCGGGATATGGTGGCTGTGACAGAAAGAAAGAAAAAAATAAAAAAAGAGGAACAAAATTTACCCCAGCAAAGTAACGGTCTGAAAATTTCTTGGGCTGCATCGGACGTGATAAGAGCGAGCTAAGTTCCTGCGTATTGAACAACAGATGTGAAGAATATTTATTCGTTTCACGAGCTAAATATTTCATGGTTCAGGAGAATTTTTCTTCGTAGTAGTAGTGACCAACCTCCTGCAGCTTTTTAAGTTGTGCTGAGGTCTCTTTTCTCTGCCTAACATTATCCACTCTTTCCTCTTCACTCTCGTCGTCGTCCAATTCTAGTTCCATCAATTCAGCATGTTTCTCAAGCCAGGTCCTGTCTACTCTCTCCTGGATAGCAGACACCAACGAAAAATTAGTGCCAAAGCTGAAAGTTAAGCACGCAATGGGAAGAGTTACAGAAAAGGATTCAGATCAAGGCAGTGAGTGTGAAGCTACCATGAACACCACCAACTAAAAAAGAAGAACATTCAGCATACTGAAAGAAGATATACCCGCGAGCCATTCCGCTCAATCTGGTCTATTTGACGTGCTAGAGATAATCGCTTCCTCACAGCTGGCATATAAGAGTTATCCAAAGGGAAAATCTTCACGCTTTCCTGTAAGCACAAACAAAGGAACCTCAGCATGAAAGTGGCAAAAGTGAAGTAAAAAAAATTACTTTAGTATAAGTCCCCCCCCCCACCACAGTATTTTCTTTATGAAAAAACTCAATTTTCGAAGATATTTAAATTTGGTACCTTAGAAAAGGATTTGCATAACGTGTAGAACTTTGATGAATCAGTAGGCGCAATCAAAGCTATGCTGCATCCATCTGCAAATGCTCTTGCGGTCCTCCCACTTCTATGTACATATACCTATATGGATTAAAAAAAAAAGGCTAACGAGCTTGTAGAAATGTTATCAAAGAAAAACTAAAAAACTAGTCAGTCTTGGCTTACTTCTGCCGAATGTGGAAGTTGGTAGTGAATAATAGTTCGGACATTCTTAATATCAATTCCCCTTGCTGCAATATCTGTTGCTACGAGTATTCCGTTTTCGCTTGCACGGAAGCGGTCGACTGCCTGTGACAAACAAAGAGTGGAATGGCAAAGATGCTAAGTAACAATATCAAGCAAATATGTGTGTTTCTGAACTCAGAATATAACAAAATGATATTTGAGTATTTTGGCAAAAGAGGATTAGAAAGTTGGACCTTCAACCGAGCTCGCTGCTTCATATCTGCGCAGAGTTTGCAAGCATCGACTCCAAGAATCTTTAAAAGCGCACAGATATGCCGCATAGCTGCCACTGATGTACAGAAAACAATTGTCCGCCCTTGTCCATGGACGCTCAGAATATAATACAAGTAGGCATCTTTTTCCTCCTCTTCACACCTGTAGTTTGTTATAAGATATCAATACTAAGAATACCGAGACAGACCAAGAAACTAAGTACCATCAAAGATTGCTGGATGTTTTGCAAGCAAATAATGAGTAGAAGCATGGTGTCCTCCATGCAGTAAAAATCTTACTTATTAAAAGCTTCAGAAGGGACATAAGCAAAATATAGTGCTTACTTAATAAAAGATTCTTCAATTTTTGGTGCCAAAATAGCTGCAGTTGTCAGATCAATGATGGCAACACTATCTCTCATTCCAGCTCGCTCAGATAAAACCTCAATAGAATTCACTTCAGCAGACGATGACTGCTTTGACTTCGAGGCGCTACGCTTTAGCTTTTTACGGAAGTCCGAAGACAGTGCTATCGTAGCTGAGAAAACAAATGTTTGTCTTTTCTTCTTTGGGGCGTCGGGAACTGTGTCACCGCTCTGCACAGTTTGCATTTTCCCTTCATTTGGTCTATCTGTCACTGGAAGCAAGTCGATTATAGACTGCAGCTCCCGGTAATGGCCACTTTCAACCATGCGATCAGCCTCGTCCAACACAAAGAAAGACAAGGAATGCAGCTGCCAAAGAGGATCAGAAAAAAAGACAACCATTTAGACAGTGTCCAAGAGTAGCTAAATGCTAATAACAATCTACGCATGCCTTAATTACCAGACATACTTAATCATTGTTCAAGGAAGCAGTATAGAATACAAACCGATTACTGTATTTACGCGACAACCCCAATAATTAGACCAGAAATGGTTAATGTAGGAGCAAGATACCGGATAAAACACAGAATTCTTTAATTTAATCACAATTATGCATTACATACCTCTACAAGATGCTTTTCTCCGGCCGACATAAGTTCCCATAACCTTCCTGGAGTTCCAACAACTATTTCTGGTTTTCCTTTTAGAAGTCTTTCCTGCTTCGCTGATGACATCCCACCAACAATAGGAACAACTCTGACGCCGAGATTCTTGGCAGCACTCTTAAGATGATCAGTCACCTGGAAAAAGGGGAAAGTTGGATTTTTATTTCAATCCTTATGCCCGTACCCACAAGCAAACAAAGAAGCAATGTGATGATGATAGTAAAGGATACCTGTAGAGCAAGTTCCCTAGTTGGAGTGATGATAAGAGCTCGTAAATAGCCATCTGCAGAATATTTCTGCGCTTCCTCTCCCTTCAGTGCATGCAATCTACCAACCTTTTCTCGCTCATCTAAGAAGCGTTGCAGTATGGGCAACCCAAAAGCAAGCGTCTTTCCAGACCCTGTCTCCGCAGCACCAATGACATCCTGTGGTCCAAATATGAACCATACATCAATAAAATGTAGGTTACCGATAGAAAATAAAGCGGGTCATCTTCATCTAACCTTTCCCTGAAATGCTGCAACGGAAAAACAAGCCTTCTGGATTTCTGTCGGCTCCTTGAAACCGAGGTGGTATATTGACTTCATGAGTAGTGGATGAAGTCTCATCAAACTCCATGCACTGAATTCCGGGGGAATCTCTTCTTCCCCATCTAGCTCCTCTGCTTTGCTATCCCCATCACAGCTAACTGCTACAATGTATGACATATCATTATAATGTGTGTTAAGGATGTAGTGACAAGAATTTGGTGACAGAATAAGAAAACGAAACAGGAGATATAGAAAATATTCAACAAACGAATATAGTTTGGAAATGGTCCGATGGATGCATATCAGTTGTTAAGCCTTAATAGAAAAACGGACAAATTTGTCTTTCAACTGGGTTTAAAATTGAGATAGCTCGATAGAACCGTTGATTAAACAAATCGAAGCTATCCATCCACCTCGGAGTTTTCATTTATGATACCAGTTAAAAGAGCAACAACATAAAAAGGCATTCCTTTCAAATCTTAATATTCCTAAGAAAATTTGTCCCATGAAATCTACCGAGTAATGATTACCTCTTTTGAACCAAAAATTAAAATAAAAGAGTACATGAAACACTAACCAGCAGAAGTATCCTGATCTTTTTCGGCCTCCTTAGCCTTCCTCTTCTTCTCCTTCTTCCTCTTCTTCCTTTTAGCTTTCTTCTCTTCTATCCTACGACTCTCCAAATCATCCTTGGCTTCCCTTTCTTCTTCTTCTTCTTCTTCTTCTCCATCTTCTCCTTCTTCTTCTCCATCTTCTTCTTCTCCTTCTTCTTCTTCTTCTTCTTCTTCATCACCTTCAATTATCTCATCCACAGTCTCTTTGTTACCACCATCATTGTTTATGTCAGCTTGTTTCTTCGACTTCAACCCTTTCACTGTTTTTCCGCTTTCAGCCGTAGGAAAAGCCGCCAGATTGTAATCAGCTTCATCGATTTCTTCAAGTGAAAGAAAACCTGCCCAGACAAAAGTATAAAAATTTCAGACTTTCAGTGAACTAACAAGGCGAAGCAATAACTCCAGAGACGAATTTGAGATTACAATTTTGAACCAAAAAAATCTTGCAAGCAAAGCTACCTAATAACACCCGAGATCATTTACAGAGGAGAAACACTTGAAAAGAAAAAAACCACAAAATTTACCTCCGTCCAGCTCATCTGAACCTGCAAAGAGAGTGGAGAAGGTTTCGCCGTCGTCGTCTTCTCCGGTAGGTATAGAGCTGCTCCACGGAAGTGAATCCATGCGCTCGAACTCTTCATCCCGCTTTCTCTTATGAGTTCTCTTGTTCTTCTTCTTCGCAGTCGAGTATGATTCTCCGCCGCCGGAACCCATGCTATCCATCGAGTCGAGACACAGAGATGAATTCTGAAGAAAAACTTAGAATCTTGAGATAAACCCTATATCAGATTTCAGAACGATACTGTAGTCTAATCAGTTCGGTTAACTCGAATTAATTTTAACCGAATAATTTTGGCTCGGGTCGATCCGGGTCACTTGGCCTGATGGTTTCAATTAATTCGAGTATATTTCAGAACCATACACTTTTTTTACCACCGAGTCTGAGCAGTAAAAATACGGCGGGAGGGTGATCTGAAAAATAGGGCTTTAGAAAAGAGGAAGACGAGTAGATGACATGTTCAAATACTAACTTGGGCCTTTAGCCCGTTAACTTTTTGTATGCAAAAACCCAATTTATTTAGTTTTTAAGTCTCTCATCAAATTCAAACTTTTTGTTGTTGTTCGTTTTTTTTACCATTTTATCCTTAGTTTGAAATATACATGCAGAAAAACAAATTATTACAGGAATATGTATTTTTCTTTCAAAAAAAAAACTTCACATGGGCCAAAACATAAACTAATATTTAAAATATATAAAACGTAGGAAAATTTTACCATTGAAAACGTATACAACAAAGACCAAGAAAGATCAATAATATTTTTCATAAATAGTGAAAGTTGTTCTTTTAACTTTTAGACTCACATGACAAGTCTCTTTCTACTCGTTCAAACCACCGAGTACACACTCTTGATTAGAGAAAACAATATACATGTATGGAATATATTTTTTCTCGGTTATGAATAAATAAAATTTATGTAGAAGTATAAAGTTAAATTTCGTTGGTAAATTTTCTGGTTTTGATTAAAAATTACGATCACATACGATTAAAAGGAATAAAATTGGTACCAAAGCAACATCAAGCTAATTAAGGGGAATAAAACATGGAGTCGAGCTTTAAACATAAGTGTGTAAACATAAGGAACTTAATGATTTAAGTTAAAAAGAAATGAAATGTAAATGGAATCGAGCTTTAAACATTATAGATTTTTGCAAGTTCTGTTGTTGTCATGATGTTATAGTTGAGGGGAAAAAAATATCATAGTACAATTGTGGTTTAAGACTGAATCAACCTTTATATTTTCGGTTATCCTTATTATTGCACGCTTTTAGCTGTCATTATTGTTAAAGTGACGACTGATTAGCATTAGCATGCAATTGGAGCATTGATTACTTGGTTAGTGCTAACGAAAAAGGAGTCGAAGTTGTTTTTTTTTGTTTTTTTGGTTTTATAGTCAAACTATTCTGACTCTCGTTTCAAATCTCATATGTTCTTATAGAAACCCGTAATTATCATGCATGGAGCTGACCGTAATCTATGGCTCGTAAGAAAAATAATTAATTCATCTCGCATGGCTTGAAACAATGTGTTTCAAACATGAGTAGTGATTTTACTATAATGTATAGCGATCACAACGAATAAAACAAATAAAAGACTTGAGAAAGAAGGTACTATTTTAGGTGTGAAAACTATAAGGCGTGGGGTCTCCACCGCAACCACAAAAGGGATCCGAAGAAATTCTCAAACAGAGAATCCAACTTTTGAATATATCTATTAACGCTCTCTCCATCGCTCTCCTTCTTCGATTTACACAAGGAACTACTTTCTTTTTTGGCAAGGAGTTAGTAAGGCTGTTTCTTGTGTGTTAGAATATCGTAGTCATCTTTTTAAAACAGTTGAACTAACTATCGTGTTAGTTTTGGTTTTTGAATTGTAGTTTGGTTGACAGATTATTTCGGTTTCAATAAACCCCTTTAGATATATCTTGTTTTGCATATATATTAGACTTATGATATATTGATATATATACATGTGTTAATGTATGCGATGGTTTAGTTTATTAGAGTGAGGTTGGGGACAAGTCGTGGGAAATATATTATGGGTTGCACAGCTAAGGTTACGTCCAAGAAGGCAAAAAGGATGATAAATTAATACTCCTACTAGATAATATCGGAAACTAAAATAGAAGTTGCTAATGAGTAATTAAACAGTTTTTGGAACTTATTGAACACGGGAGATCACCTGGCATAATGATAGTGGCCACACGACTTAAATTAAAAAAGATAATCATTTTGTTTCTTGGATATTGACATAAGTTGTATAACCCGACATAAGTATATGACCCGCCTCGTTTCATAAGATTCCAACAAATATGAAAGAGACCATGCAACTAATAAAAAATGGATAACTCTTATACTAATACGATGAAGCTATTGAACTTAAAACTGTTAAAATCTACGTGGTTTAATTTGTAAATCACTAAATAGCGTAAACAAATTGCCAAAATTTTAACTGTTCAAAACGTTATACAGAATATTAATAACAGACTGGATATTTCCCCCTTGAAGATTATAAATCATTAGCGTAGCGTATCTTACAAGAGTAAGTATTTTTGATAGTCAACAGAAGAAAATCAAATCATATCTTAGTAATTTCCACAATCATATGCAATTAATGGAATTCTCCACATTAATTTGGGTCTTCCCCATTTGATACTGTACCCAATGTATATAAAAAAATCTAAATAAAATGGGTGAGGAAATTCAATCAAATGTGTGGAAGCAGCATTAGCATATGTCCTAAGAGCATCAATGTGGTTATGGAAAATGTTCTGTCAAAGCCAGGCTGGCACTTTCCTCCGATGATTGTTTGTGGGTCCCGTTGTCTTCACTGTCTTAAGCACATGCGTTACTGCTTACGTGTCCTATTCGCATTTACACTTAATCGTTATAAATTATTTTTTTTCTTAGAAACAACAAAAATTACCTGTTCTTTTTTTTAAGATATAAAACAAATTTGATTAGCCTGTAATCCCTCATCTCACATGTACGAAAAATATTAATATGTATAGTAATTTATTTGTTTGGAGAAATAAATAAACCCTTTGTTACTACTTGTCTTTGAAAAATTAGGTTTCGTATTTTGGTAGTAAACTAATATACATACGACTTTGTAATCCATGACTTATCCGCCGGTTGAAAAAAAACCTTCCGATTATTATATTAATCACTTTAGCAAATTATTTATTAATTGATTCTATTTTATTTTAAACAGTAAATCCAAACGGCTGCTTGCTCAACTCAAAACAGACCACATGAACTCCATGTGTGTCATTTTAACACATCATATTCTTCTTCTCTCCTCTTGTCTATCTATATATCTACTGATTAAATCAAATACAAATCTTTAGTTTTAGCTATCTTATAATCAGTTAATTGGTATTTAAAAAATTACACTTATATAGATAACCGTCCGAGTCAAAAAGAAAAAAATAAAGGTAACCCGTCCGTACTCGTTATTTTGATTTTCTTAGCAAATTTTTAATTTTTATAGCCAGCTAAAAATCGAGGTTAATAAAGACAAAATCAGTAATGGTACATAACAATTATACTAAACAATTCTGAATTTTCAGCACACCGTAGAATAGTACTGTCGGCAAGCTATGTTGCTCCAGTCGTTCAAGACAAAAACTTGGAAAATTGATGAATTTACATAAATAATCCAGGTTTTATACTCCTGTCTACATAATAACAAGTTTAAAAAAAAAAAAAAAAAAAAACCTGGATTATTTATTTATAAGTGATAAAGTCTCCAATAAACGATTGAATTAGCTTTTTGGTTTTGTTTTTTTGGCACGGATTGAATTAGCTATTAGAGGTGTTCGTTAGATCAGCTTTGTTTTTCAAAGGATATCTTTTCAAAAGCCATAAACTCAATTTGAATTTTTACAATCTAAGTTATAGCAGTGATGATTACTCATACCATGTTTACATTAATTAAAATTTATTAAGGGGAAGAAGGCTGAAAATATCGCTCCAAGATCAAAGTGAATTATATTGTCTGGTCCTTTTATGTAAATTTTAATGTTAATATTCGCGAATCAAACAAACCAAATAATAATGAAATATTATTAATACTAATAGCAATTCCAACAAACAGTGGGTTAAACAAATAATAACATGTACTTGCTTCGGACTCTCTTGCTTCTTCTGCTCTCTTCATCTCCTCTCTGGTCTTTTTTTTTCTTTCTTTCTTTCTGTCCTCGCGACTTTTCTCCTTTCCTCAGGAACTTAAGTTTCTGAGCTCATGAAGATGCCAGTAAGTACGTTTCTCCCTTTTATTTTTTGTATACGAAACTTTTGTGTTTTTGATCTTATTGGTTTCTGTCTTAATCGCCGTCTGCAATTCCAAAGCATGAAACTTTTGTAGACGAATCTCTTACGGGTCATAGTTTAATCCTATGATTCCCTCGCTTGTTTCGCTGAATCTCTATCGTTTTGTCCAACTCTGCTCATATGAAATCCAAAATTTCTTCCCTCGGTTCTTCGTTTGTAATTGGGACCTCTCCCAGCAGCCAAATCTGGAAATCTGTCTAGACTTTCAATATTTTCCTCTGTTTTTCTACTAACAGGTTCCATTTCAATCTTCTTGGATCTTCGTTTCAGTGATTTCTGATTGATGTTTGACTATACCGATGCTTCCCTTTGTTTCCAAAGTTCCAAGTTTAATGACTCTATGGCTGTTTCCTAGATAATAAGATATCAGATTCCGCTGGTTTTCGCCATCGAAACCGAATCTTTCAGATAGAACTTTAGTTTTTCGGAATTTCCTATGTTGACACCGAGGAAAGGAAGAGAGAGTTCATGTTTTTCATCAGTTATGATTCTTATCAGTTATCAAACTCATCCAAGTTTTTTTTAAAAACCGTTGAAAAACTCATCAGTTTCGATCCGATTTTTATCGATTTTTCAACTGATTATCTCAAGCTGTAATGCAGGTGGCATTGGTCTGGCTACTGGCATTCACCAATCTATTGATCAGAGGAGAAAGCAATAATGGCATCTGCAAGGAGAATTTCAAGTTAGACCCGAGACCTCACAGCGTTTCCATCCTCGAGTTTGGAGCGGTCGGAGACGGGAAATCGCTCAACACGCTTGCTTTCCAGAACGCTATTTTCTATCTCAAGTCCTTTGCGGATAAAGGCGGTGCTCAGCTTTATGTTCCACCAGGGAAATGGCTCACGGGAAGCTTCAATCTCACGAGCCATCTTACACTCTTCTTGGAGAAAGGAGCAACGATTCTTGCATCACCGGTATGGATCACTTGTACCATTCTCTTTGGAAGCAAGATTAGTTTTTTTTTGTGTGTTAAAATGGTAACATTGTTTCTCTTTGCTCCTAACGCGTTAGGATCCATCGCATTGGGACATCGTCAGTCCTCTACCGTCCTATGGTCGCGGAATTGAACTTCCCGGGAAGCGGTACAGAAGTTTGATCAACGGAGACAATCTAGTAGACGTAGTCATCACCGGTAAATAACAATATAAGCTCATACCATCATCACCTAAGTTTCTCTGGCTTGACAGACATTGTGAGACTTGAACTTGTTTGTTTTTTCGGCAGGCGATAACGGGACATTTGACGGTCAGGGTGCGGCCTGGTGGGAGTGGCTTGAGTCGGGGACCTTGAACTATAGCCGGCCTCATATCATCGAATTCGTCTCCTCGAAACACATCCTTATATCGAATCTGACCTTCTTAAACGCACCCTCGGTCAACATTCACCCTGTTTATTGCAGTCAGGTTCACATCCGAAAAGTTTTGATCGAAACAACCGTCGATTCTCCCTACGTTCTCGGAGTTGTCCCAGGTAAAAATCATTTCGTCATTCTTCTACTTCGTTCCTCGATGTTTACCGCGTTCGAGAAGCTAAGTTTCTTTCGGACAATGTTTTTTTTGCAGATTCTTCGGACAACGTATGTATCGAGGACTCAACGATCAACGTTGGCCACGACACGATCTCCCTCAAAAGTGGTTGGGACCAATACGGCATAAACTACGGCCGTCCAACCACCACTGTTCATATTCGGAATCTCAGCCTAAAATCTCCCACCGGCGCCGGGATCTCCTTCGGGAGCGAGATGTCAGGCGGAATCTCCGACGTGACCGTCGAGTTTCTCACCATACACAGCTCACTTGTAGGTGTCGCCTTCAGAACCACCAGAGGCAGGGGAGGGTATATCCGTAATATCACAATCTCCGGCGTCGTTCTCGCCGGTGTAGAGACGGCCATCGTGGCCGACGGACACACCGGGTCGCATCCGGACGATAAATTCGACCGGGACGCAATCCCGGTGGTGACACATATCGTCATGCGGAACTTCACCGGAGAGGATATAGGACTGGCTGGGAATTTCACCGGAACCGGAGAATCCCCGTTCACGTCGATATGCCTCACGGATATACATTTACAAACAAGCTCAGGGACTTGGGTATGCTCCAACGTCTCTGGTTTGGCAGACGAGGTATCGCCGGAGCCTTGCGAAGAGCTCATGAGTTCTCCGTCGTCGTGTTTCGCCGGCGGTAGTGTATACGATGGAGATACGGCGGGTCAGTCGTACTACAGTTGGTAATTATAGTAAACGAATAAAAGTGGTGATGAAGAAGCGGGAGAGAGTGAAGTGGAGGAGACTTGGGAGTTTGGTTTACTACGATACGATTGAATTTTCAATTTTTTTTTGTCAATAAGCCATAAAATTTGTTGTCGGAGGGGGATTTTTTTTTTTTTTTTTTTTAAATGGCGAGTTTCAAGAACAGAGCTTCTATTGTATCATGTACAGCTTCCATTTCTTCATTCATGGTGTAAGAAAAATTTCATGTTCTTTGGTCTTGTTCTGTGAAGAGAGAGAGAGAAACAAATGCAGCGGTTTTGATTAATTCAGTTAATCAGAGATTTGGCAATTTTAAGAAGTAAGAACCCGAACCCTAATGGGCCTTGTCAAAATCAAGCTCTTTCTGCATTGGGTATCTGAGTTTGTTTCCCTGGGATCCTCGTAGCATTTGTGAGTTTCTTATCAGCTATATATATGTTAAATTGTTTTTTTTTTGGTCAAGCATAAAGCACAAGTAATGAAGTGAAGGCAATCTAAGATTAGCTTTCTATAACTATGTTGAATATGCCTACTTGTTAATTTTAAGCCAATGTTTTTTTGTCCCCGTCTTGTTGAGTGATCGGCAGAACAGAAAAGAAAAGGACACGTGTCGCAGTGTTGCTGCGGTTGGATTGGCCGCCATCATCTTTTCTTTTCTCAAATCGACACGTGGCTCACTCTTTGGCCGTTGACCTCCACTGTCCCCCGCCCTTTTTTATGTATTAAGAATAGATAGATGAATGAGAAATAAAATATAGGTTTAGTTACATTCTGTGTGAAAGTCCTTATTTTCTATTTCTTCATATTTTTTCAGTTTTTTAATGGGATTGATAGGATTTCATCGAAACTTAAACGTAATATGTCATTCAATCCAATTTTAGGTTTCTCTAAACCATTGCACCCACGTGATTTTTACGATTTTAAAACATTATCGTTTTTTTCCCGACTACATCATAATTATATTAATCTTGAAGTCACAATATTACCGTTTTATTTCATCGTAATTCTGTTCGACGTATTCATTGTACCTAGCCACCTGAAATTGGTCGGTCAATTTGAAAGAAGAAAACAAAACTAATCAGTTTCTTCTTACTATTGGAGTTCAGTTATTAATTCGATAAGATATAAACATTCCTGCCAAAAGTTATGGGCACATGTTAGGACGGAGACACCCAGCAAGTCATGTAACATATAACTCCACTTTTTTTTTTTTGGAACACGTTCTATTTCTCCACCAGAAGTTTCATATAGCATCAGATGTCTCCCGGACTATGTCTTCGTTCTAGATATTTCCGAAAAAAAGTTACAGATTCAGATACCCCCGAAATAAAAGTTTCAAATTTGTACTCCCACGAAATAAAAGTTTCAAACTTAAGAACCCATAGATCTCGGTTTGAATCGGTTTACTGTTTCTTAAACAATCATTAACCAATACTAAACCAAAATTAAACCCGAATATGACCCGATTGCAACACTAATACCCGATTTATGACTTAACCGAAAAACTAAACCAAATGTTTAACTCCTTTACTCAGACTCGACAAATCCCCAAATTCCTTAGAACCCTAAAAAAAAAAAAATTGAAGAACATGTTGTTCGCTCTCTTTACCGAGACATGCCTCCAGGGAACTATTCACTCCATGTCGATGAAGGTAAGTTCGCTGCAGTAATCTCTACAAAGTCGTTTCTCTGCTGTTCATCGAATATGATCTCTCGTTTGGAGGTTTCTCAGCATCCAAATCAAATTGCAGGAATAGCCGTTAGAGTGTGCCACTATGATGAATATGATCTGTTACCAGTCCATCAAGAGGAGAAGATATTCTACACGAAAGAAGATTACTGAGATTTCTTGGTTGGACGAGGATGGACATGTCTGAGAGAGTTTGACGGGTTTCAGAACATTGACAATATGGTTCGAAACATAGACAGTATGGATGATCTTCAACCTGGTGTCTTGTACAGAGGAATGAGACGAGAAGACGAGTACTGGAGAAAGCTAGAAGAGTTTTTCTTTTCACATTCAGAGTCCCTGTGAATATGTTCCCTTTGTACATTCCATTCCATCTTTGGATTGTTATTGTCAGAGATTGATAGACTTTAAAGAGGTCCATTTTGAATCCAATGACAGTTTGGTTGGTAAAGTTTTTGTAAAACAAAGCGGTAAATGCAAGGGACAGAGACGATGAAAAATCTGATAACTTTTGAACAAACACAACACAGGGGTGCATGACTGTCATACAAATTCAGAAAGAACAAAAAAGAAAACGACATAGGTGTGAATAAAGGATTCACTTGACTTTCAAGAACATGAGACGAGGAAAACTCAAGCTGAACGAGAGACTCCGGTTACTCTTCTTCGTCCCATTCGTCGTTCTTGAACAAACACAACACAGGTGTTACAAGTTTCTTTCGCCTTCTACTTCTTACATTGGTATCAAAAGCGTGTAGCTTAACCATCCGTGGATATGCAATCAACTCTGGATCGCTTTCGATCCAGGTGAATGGAACAGTCACATCCGTGTCTGTATATGCCGCCAATACATCAAAAACACCTAAACAAACAATGAGAAACATGCAATTTAAATGAGAAATCAAATCAAATAGAACCAAATCGGTATTGATATGACACACTCAAGGTCCTTGGAATTTATGTGATTTGGTTCTTAGATGCTTCATCAAGACAAGGCAAGTAAGTTATGCTGGAAGCAACCTGTCTCATGATAGCTTGGATCTCCCTCATGATCTCCTTATCACTTTTCTCTCTCGACACACTGAAAGTAGGAATATGGTGAAAACAAAACTCAAGGAAAAAACCCATTTGAGAAAGTTTCAAATTTTCGGAAACTCACCCTTTGTCAATAACCTCATTATCGGTTTCGATCCAGAAATTCCACGTCTCCAAGACTTCACCTACTAACACTACTCTCTGCAACTTCCCAACTTCAAGCCATTCTTTGAACAAACCAAAAAAAAAAAAACAGACGAAGATTCACATATTAATGCTCAGTTTCTATACGAAAACGAGTCAATTTCATTAAGTTTCATAGATTTGGAAATCCCCAAAAGTGAAATTGAAATCAGATTTTCCGATCAACTCTCACCTGTTCGCAGCGTAACGTGGAAGAAGAAGAAGACGAAGAAAAAGAACCATCAAATTTGGAAATCCCCATTGAAGAACTATGGATTTCGGGTGACCGAATTGGGTTTACGAACTGGATTTTAGGGTTTTGATTTGGGGATTTTCGATTTCTTACCATTGAGAGTGAGTTTAGTAGGCAATCGGGTTTTGGTTCGACGTGTCGGTTTAATGTTCGACGGGTTAGGTTTGGTTTTTGATTCGGTTAAGCGTCAACATGTGATCGTTTGGTATGGGTGTGATTTTAACCATTAAAACCGATATTCATGGAGATATGGATCTGTAATTTTTTTTGGGGAATATCTGGAACGAGGACATAGTTGGAGACATCTGGTCCTATATGATATTTCTGGTTCCTATATGATATTTCTGGTTCCCCTTTTTTTTTTAACATAACTGCGCGCATGAATTAATATTTGGTTATACGAATTTTGTTTTAAATTCCATATGGATTAATAATTAGGACGGAAAAGTAACAATATTCCATTGGCGCGCATGAAGTAATATATGATCCTTAACTTAATTTTTCCTTAAAAGCATTCTCACACCCAAAAAAAAAAAAAAAAACAATGATAGTAGTATAAGTTTACACAGTTATCTACAAAAAAAAAAACATGAATCGAATTTTACACCATTAGATGCTTAATTCTTAAATACTTAAAAATGCAAGTTATTTAAATTATTTTAGCTATCCATTGAAACATTCACAAACGAGGATTTTGGTTTAAAATTAGCATCATCAAATCACACTTATAAGGCATCTGATCAACCACACTTAATTTGCTGGGTGCATTTTTTTACCAAGAACTCTAAGCAGCTTTTCGGTCGTTTTATATCTTATTATATAAAATAGAATGCATTAAAGTTAGTTTTTAATATGATCGTGACACGTGTCAAGTTAATCGATTAGATTTTGACACGTGTTAAAAAAATTCAACCAATTAGATTTTAAAATAATGTTTACATAAATCTAAAAATTAGTTTTAAAAATATAAAAGGAAAATAACCTTTTTAATGTTTACATAAATCTAAATATTAGTTTTAAAAATAAATAAGGAAAATAACTTTTTTCGATTACTAATACAAAAGAAAAATCAAAAAATCAAAAAATGTAAATAAGAAAATTAAAAAAAAAGAAAATAAGTTTTTTATGTTTTTCATTTAAGTTAAAGAAATTGTATGATCAATTATTAATACTAAAAGGAAAATCAAAACTTAATTTTTAAGATTAGAAAAGGAAAATATTTGTTTTTTCAATTATTAATACCAAAAGAAAAATAAAAAATCGAAAAGTTAAATAAGATAATTAAGAAAAAAGAAAATAAGTTAGCTACGGTTTAAAAAATGAAAAAGTCAAATTTATCGATTTAGATTACAAAAGTAAAATAAAATCAACTAGGATATATTTCAATTTAAGAAAAATAAAATAAAATAAAAGGATCTATTTCAAGGTAAGAAAAGGAAAAGGAAAACAAAAAATAAATTAGATTAACTATGATATATTTCAATTAAAAAACAAAAAAATTCAGATGCTAATGATATGACATTAGACAATGATGAGCTCAATGAGAAGGATGATAGCAAGAATCATGTAGAGAAGTTTTTGATGCGAGTCTTGAGAAGCATAACTTTTCTAGAGAGCAGAGAGATCATATACGAGAGAAACAAAAAAATAAATTTGATTAACAAAGATATATTTCAATTAAAAAAAAATTAGATACTAATCATATGACATTAAACGATGGTGAGCTCAATAAGGATGAATGTATCAAGAATCATGTATAGAAGCTTTTGATGCGAGTCTTGAGAAGCATAACTTCTCTAGAGAGGAGAGAAATCATACAAGGGAGATGAATGTGAAGAGAAAGAGAGACTTTATTTGCTTGAAAAGAGTTAATGGGAAGATTGTTAACATACTCGAATGATTCGAATTGCCTATCCAAGTTTTTAACGCAGCAGAATAGAAAAAGATAGTTGATAAAATGTGTGAACTATATGATAAATATGTTTAATGTTGCTTAGGACTCGCAACAGATTTTGTGTTTTGAATATTTTAATTAAAATTAAATGTGAATTCAAATAAATAAATAACTCTTAGGATTCGAAATTGTGTTTTTTATATTTTTCCAGTAGTTATCAGGTTTTGTTATCTATTTTCTTTTAAAAAAAAATATTTTAACGATTTTTAAATATTATTATTATAATCTGCATATACGCGGATCCTAATCTAGATTTTAATTATGATAAATCTAATTATGATAAAAGAAGGATAATTAATTCCCAAAATTTTAGAATAAATATATATATATATATAAAGCGTTAGAAATAAACATAATTCATATAAGAGTATTAAAACATATATATATCTGGAAATATTAATAAAAGTAAATTTTATTTTCTATACAGATTATTCGATTTCGTTTTTAATTTATTTTTACGGTTTTAAATATTTTATTAAAAATCCGTATATATGCGGATCCTATTCTAGTAATATATACAAATATATCCCCTTGATATATAGATAGATATATAGGCCGGGGTGCAAATTTTAGTGATTTTAAAGTTTTTGGTTCTGCATAAAAAGCTGAAACATTTGTGTTCTACAAAACCTTTTTGAGTGACATGGACCTCTAGTTGATATTTGAAATATAAATAAATAAGAATATCTATCTAACATGTCTGTCGAAGCAGCACTAAAGTAAAAAATATATACATTTAAAACACAAAAAGCTCATCGTAAGAGTAAAAACTTTTTACAGAGAATATACGGTTTCAGCGGGTTTCTTTCTTGGGACCTTCTCTATTTCGGCTTTTGGCGCAGTTAAATTCTTGTTTTTTTTTAATCATGCATTCTTGTTTTTTTTTTCTACATTTAAAATCATATATAATCAGAAGTAAAGAACTCGATTGGAAAACTCTATACCAAAACATGGGTTTAAAAACTACGTAGTTTTTGACTTTTCTTATAAAAAAATAAGTAGTTTTTGATGATAAAAAGCCAAAGAATTATATTTTTATCTTTTAATGATTTTTTTGTTTTCCCCAACTTGCTAGTGTAAAGAGGGGGAAACAAATGAAGACAAACGATATAGATGGAGAGGTCGATGTAAAAGGTGCGAGTGATCTTATCCATTTCACGTGGACACGTGTCGCAGTGGGGAAAGCTTCTCAGCAACGTGATATATTTGGTTTTCTTATCATTAATACTTTTTCATTTATTGCTCTAAGTTTAATTACAATCAGTGTTTCTAAACGAAAAATACACATGCATTTTCAATAACATTTACAGTTAATAATTCATAAAAAATAGAAATGCTTTGTAAGAGTATCTCCAACTCACAATTGCATTTTTCATTGCAAAATGCAATAATTTCAAAATGCAATTGGATTTCTCTCCAACTCACAATTGCATTTTCCATGTCAAAAAAAATATTTTTAATATATTCTTTTTTTATTTTTTATTTTTAATTACTAATTATACATATTTTTTTTAAAATTTACAAATTGACCCAATTATTTAGTTTCTCTCAAAACTTCCATAAATTATAATATTTTCGAAATTTCATTATTATAATTTAAAAAAAAACATTACACTCCATAAAAATGATAAAACAAAATTGATTAAGTAACCAATCATTGTTGTACTAAATTTATTTTATGTTATTTTTAGTTTCAGTATTTTTTAATTATTTTAAATTTAGTATTATGTTTTTATATTTTCTATTAAATAATGTTATTTGCATTTTAATTTTATATATTAGAGTGTTTTAATATTTATAATCATAAAAAAAGAAATTATCATCAAAATAATTATTTATAACTCTAAAAGTAAAAATATCTAAAATTTGAAGGACTATTTTATAAATAAAAAATTTCAATTGCAAAATGCAATTGAAAATAAGATGGTTGCATATTTGAAACCAAAAATGGCATTATACCATTTTGCAATTGAAAATGAGATTGAATTGGAGTAAAATTTATTGCAAAATGCAATTTGACACCAAATTTGGTATTGGGTTGGAAATGCTCTAATAGTATTTGGATAACCTCGTGTTGTTAGTTTTTTTTTTTTACTTTCCCGAATGGACCGTAATCTTTCTTGGCCGAACATGAATCAACTAGTGATAAACATATCCTCAGGTCCGGTGCACAGCATAAACGGGATAAATTATAAATTAGAGCCAAACAAATTATTAATTAATTGTTAGATTTTATTATTTTATAAAATTTATAAAATAATGCATTTATAAAGTCACAACCATAAAAAAGGGTTAAATACAAGATAATTTAGATTTTATATAGCAATATATATATGATTATTTTTTTTCTTTCTAAAAACTAATATACAAAACTTATATTTATTTTTTAGCTTTGAATTGATTGGGCCGGCACTACATATCCTTTCCAATTAAACTTCGAACTAGAGTGTAAATCAGAACTTCTTTTGAAGAGAGTACTATTTCTTTTTTGCTGTGTTGTTGAGTTTTCCTTCAAATAGTTACTATAACAGTTAAATCACTTGATATCACATGTTAATGCAAGTACATATCGATGCACAATTGCAAATGAAATGAGTCGTATGACACCACTTAAAACTCGCTAATTTTAAAAGAGGAGACATGTCGCCAGTGCTAAGTTACACCTATTTAAGCAAAGTATACACTAAACTTGGATAACTTATAAATATTTACATTGAGGTTGACAAATTTAGACATTTATAAATAAACCAAGAAAAAGGCAAAATAAGTAAATAGTTAATATAATAACAGTAACTGGTTTAGGCTGTTTAATTTTATAATATGTCGCAGCGCAATCGAATAGTCAAATGTGATTTGTTATCCTATATTAAAAAATATGTTTCGGGGTAATAAGCGATTGGGTGGGTAGCATATGATGTTATTAATCATTCAAATGAACGATTTGTTTATGCAGTATCCAACGTTTTAATAGATGCATATGTTATATCTATACCAGATAAATTTGTTATATATATATATATATATATATTTTTTTTTTTGTTTGAACATTTATTTTTTCGAAAATAAAAAATAAAAACCTCATTAGCAAGATTGGTGACTTATCTATTTTTTTCATTTAATACAGGTTTTTTTTTGAACATCAATTTAATACAGTTTACTTCTTTGGGATTACAAGTAGTTTGAATTAAACATGGAAATTATACGTAGGATACGATACATTTTATGTATATATATATATAGCTTAGCTCAACATGTACGTGATGATAGAGAATGCTTAGGTGTATTTTGGTACCTTAATCATATGCTTGAATGTGCGTAGACGTATTATTTTGTTTAATTTAATGATATGCTTATATTTGTTTAACCATTTAATTTAATACATGTAGGCCCATAAGACAGAACAGAAGGCATGGCTTCTCTCAATTACAGAAGAAATCTAAAGGGCAATTTAGTAAAGTCCTACGATCTCGCTAAGTGAAAAAAAAAGAAAATATATGCAGCTCTCTTGGTTAAGGCAAATTCCTTTTTCCGCATTGGTAGAAAGTGGACACTAAAATAAAAGATGAGATTGGGGCAAACACAATAATAATGAAAATTCTGGCAAAAAAATAATGAAAATGTGTTAAGGTTGGGTTTGCAAACTTTAGATAATGAGTTAAATTAAATTTTCCATGCATGAGCTGGATCCACGCATCAAGGGTCTTTGGACCCGCTTTATTCCAATTATATCATTTTTTCACCTTTTATTTTTAACGAACTTATAATTAAACCCCTATATTTCATTAATTAATAAAATCACCACGAATGCGAGCTAAATTCGAAAGCAAACATCCAAATGTCTCTTTATTTTCTTCATACCGAAGGTTCAACAAATGGAAATTTTATTTAAGATCCGAAATTGTACATTGTAAAAATTGAGGATATATAAGCAAATGGGTCAAATGTAAAAATTTAGAAATAAATGGACTAAATGTAGAAATAGATGAAAAAAATAAAGGGCATGTCATCTCCGCATATACAAAAGACATGTATGTACGTATATACGATTATATATATATATTTTTTTTATTTTTTCTTGGTTCATCTTTCAATTTTAATAATTAGCTTTACTCATTAAAATAACAGATAAATAGAGCTCTAAGGTGAGACAAGCCATGTCTTCTTCAACTCCCCAAGTCTCATCTCACCATCTCTCTCTCTCTGTTCACTTTTTTTTTACCCCCAAATTCGTATTCACTCTCTCCAATTCTAATTGATTTTTCTTTCTACTCCAAACTCCTTCAATCGAATAAAAATCGCGTCAATTTCTCCCCTCTTCCTGGGTATATATTCCCTTGTTCAAAGCCTTTTGCTTTTTTTTTTAGTCTTTCCTAGAGATGATGAATCCGAGTCACGGAAGAGGACTCGGATCGGCCGGTGGGTCGAGCTCCGGTAGAAACCAAGGTGGTGAGACCGTCGTCGAGATGTTTCCGTCGGGTCTTCGAGTTCTCGTCGTTGACGATGACCCGACTTGTCTCATGATCTTAGAGAGGATGCTCAGGACTTGTCTATACGAAGGTTCGAATCAAAAAGGAGATCTTCTCTTTTTTTTAAATTTTGTTTTTTTGTTTGGTTGGTTTAGTAATTTGATTTTTAATTTCACGAGTTTATGGTCTCTTCCCCAATGATGGGTTTTGGTTTTTGGTTTATTGTGGTCCAATTCTCGCAAAATTATGTTATTTTGGGGAATAATTATGGTTTTGATATCGGTGGTTGACTAACTTTGCTCTGCCAAAAATAGAAAGAAATGGAGCAATTTTGTTACTTTTTAAGATTCACATATTAATCCTCAGTTTCTTGATTTAGATCACACCATTTTGATCTGGTGAAAGATTCACGTGTTATCTCAGTCTTTTGTTGCTAACTTTATAGCAACCCCCCAGAAGTTGAGAGATCCATTGTATACTATAATTTAGGGTAAAATGATTCAAATCTGAGTCTTTTATGTTGTTGAGCTTTGACTGGAGTTTGGTTAGGTGTCAGTTCAAGAGATCCTTATTAGGACTCAACAACACTTCTGTCTCTCTTTGATCTGTTTTCTTTACTCTTTTGATGAATTTTTTTGTTTTCTTCTGACATCCAGTAACGAAATGCAACAGAGCAGAGATGGCCTTGTCTCTGCTCCGGAAGAACAAACACGGATTCGATATAGTAATCAGCGATGTTCATATGCCTGACATGGACGGCTTCAAGCTCCTTGAGCATGTTGGTCTAGAGATGGACTTACCTGTTATCAGTACGTTATATATATCTCTCTCTCTGTTTATCATCAAATCAGAAAGTTTTGAATCTTTTTATAGATTCTCGAACAATTTTAGTCTCAATTACTGATCTTGTTTCCTGAAATTTGTTAATTCAGTGATGTCTGCGGATGATTCAAAGAGTGTTGTTCTAAAGGGAGTGACGCACGGTGCGGTTGACTACCTAATCAAACCGGTACGTATGGAGGCACTTAAGAACATATGGCAGCATGTGGTTCGGAAGAGGAGGAGCGAGTGGAGCGTACCTGAACATTCTGGGAGCATTGAGGAGACGGGCGAGAGACAGCAGCAGCAACAGAGAGGAGGTAATGGTGGTGCAGCTGTTTCTGGTGAGGAGGATGCAGCGGATGATAACTCCTCCTCGGTTAACGAAGGGAACAACTGGAGGAGCAGCTCGCGGAAGCGGAAAGACGAGGAAGGAGAAGAGCAAGGGGACGACAAGGATGAAGACGCGTCGAATCTGAAGAAACCGCGTGTTGTCTGGTCTGTTGAATTGCATCAGCAGTTTGTTGCTGCTGTTAACCAGCTCGGCGTTGAAAGTAAGACTTAGAGAGCTTCTTTACACTTCCCATTTAGTGATTATGTTTTGTGTCTAATTGATCTTCTAATGGCGCAGAAGCGGTTCCTAAGAAGATCTTGGAGCTGATGAATGTCCCTGGACTAACCCGAGAAAACGTAGCCAGTCACCTCCAGGTATATAAACCTTATACCGCACACCGGAATGAGCCATTGAATTGCGTATATGTTCTGACCGGCGTTGTGTTGATTTGCAGAAATACCGGATATACCTAAGACGGCTTGGGGGAGTATCGCAGCACCAAGGCAATTTAAACAACTCGTTTATGACGGGTCAAGACGCGAGCTTCGGTCCTCTTTCGACACTCAACGGGTTTGATCTTCAAGCGCTAGCAGTCACAGGCCAGCTTCCCGCTCAGAGCCTTGCACAGCTTCAAGCCGCTGGTTTAGGCCGGCCCGCGATGGTCTCTAAGTCGGGATTACCTGTTTCCTCCATCGTGGACGAGAGGAGCATCTTCAGCTTTGACAGCCCGAAAACAAGATTCGGAGACGGGCTCGGGCACCACGGGCAACAGACACAGCCGCATCCGCAGATGAACTTGCTTCACGGTGTCCCGACGGGTATGGAACCAAGACAACTCGCCGGTTTACAACAGCAGCTTCCCGTGGGTAACCGAATGAGCATTCAGCAACAGATTGCCGCTGTTCGAGCCGGACATAGCGTTCAAAGCAACGGAATGCTGATGCCTCTAGCCGGTCAGCAGCCGTTCCCCCGAGGACAACCGCAAGTGCTACCTTCGTCACAGTCATCCATCAGGCAGCCGATGTTATCGAACCGCGTTTCCGAGAGAAGTGGTTTCTCGGGAAGGAGCAGTATCCCTGAGAGCAGCCGAGTGTTACCTACAAGTTACACCAACCTAGCAACACAGCACTCATCAAGTTCGATGACCTTTAACAACTTCCAACCGGAACTCCCGGTCAACAGTTTCCCGCTAGCGAGTGCACCGGGCTTATCTGTTCCGTCTCAGGTTCGGAAGCCTCCTCATTCTTCTTACCAAGAAGAGGTTAACAGCTCGGAAGCTGGTTTCACTACCCCGAGCTACGACATGTTCACAAACAGACAGAACGATTGGGATCTGCGGAGTATCGGAATAGCCTTTGACGCGCATCAGGACGCGGAGTCGGTTGCGTTTTCCAATTCAGAAGCCTACTCTTCTTCGTCCATGTCAAGAAACAACACGGCGGTTGCAGCCTCCGATCACGGCCGGAACCAGCTGCAGCCATCGCGGGGCATGGTTCAGCATCATCAGGTTTATGGAGGCGGCGGTTCAGTGAGGGTGAAATCGGAGAGAGTTGCGGCGGATACAGCGGCGATGGCGTTCCACGAGCAGTACAGTAATCAAGAAGATCTTATGAGCGCACTTCTTAAGCAGGTTTGATTTTTGTTTTTTTGTGTGTTCTTATATAGAAGCATAATCTGATCGCCAACGCACATCACAACTTTAGTTTTAGAGTTTGCGTTTCAAAATGAGATATATAACAGTTTCAGACGCTTTCTCACCATTGGTAGCGTGTGCTTTTCATAAAATACGAGAATATAACGACTAGAGAAATTTTTAACGAGAAGTGGATATTAAGTCAACTTTTGTATACTTTCTTTTTTAATGTTTCATATTCAAATTTCAACGAACAAGAAGCAGTTGTGATTGAAACGTTGACTTAACAGAACCTGAAAACCACAATCTTGTTGTTGATACAGGAAGGAATTGCACCGGTTGATAATACCGAATTCGACTTTGACGTATACTCGATCGATGATATCCCGGTTTGATTGGATAAATTCCGATAAACCGAAGGGACTATTGGGATTTGTATTGTATCATTACACGACCATCTGCTTAAAACAGTATAACCTCGTTGGTGAAATTTGTTTGATATAGTCTGCGTGAAATTTTAAAGGCAGATTATATCATGAATTGTTTGTATTATTATTATTTTTGTATGTTAGGAGTTAATATATTACTCTGCTTGGAGATACTTTTGGTCTGTTTAGAGTTTTGATATTCTAACTTGCGATAATAAGACGTTTCTTAGTGTTCATTGCGTCTTTTTCTTTACGTCTTCTGGGTTCTGAATTTGCTTGGAATTTTTTCTGTAAATATTTTGGTATATATTTTTCCATCTCTTTTTTTTTCAGATTTTCTTTAGAGTTTAAACTTTAATGCGCTGATGAAAACTCAATAAATTTTTTTATTAAAAATGATTTTGAAATTGTTTAAAATAAAAATAACTTAATGAGTTATATATATATATATAAATATATATATGAATAATATGTATAAATCTCTATTAAATTAAACTTCTTATTTTTACAGTTTTTTTAAACATTTATGTTTTTTATAATGATTTTTGAATTATCTACACATTCTCATTTTCAATGTGCGATTTTTTAAAACATACTCATATTTATTAATCATTTGAGTAATTTATATTCATTTAAAAAATTCAAGTTATAACACATGTGTTGTAAAATCTATATATTTTTTACTATATGGATGTTGTGATGATTTTTTTTTACAAAACTAAGTTTAAACAAAAATAATAAAGAAATATGGTGTTTAAAAAAAATAGTATGATATATTGTTTGTAAGAAATAGAAAGAAAAACAATATCTTCATAAATTAAATGATGTTTTTTTCATAAAGAAAGAAAATATTTATAATATTTTTTTTAAAGATATTAAACTGTTTTAATATTTCGACTTTTTGTTATAATATTTTTAACTTGTTATCAAGTTTAAATATTTATATTATTTGGTTAATTTATATGGTTATATTAACAAACTATATTAAACCCAAAAAGATATTTATAAATATGGATGACTATTAAATCAAGCTTCTTTCTTTTTTAGTTTTTTTATTAAAACCTCTACAAATTAATAATGTTGGGACCATAAGATTTTATAAAAATTTATTAATTTACAGTGATTATTAATTTATAAATATATTATTTGGTTGAAAAACTAATTTTGAGACTGACAAAAAATATTAATTTAGCGAGGTATTAATGAATCAAGTATTAATTTATAGAGGTTCTACTGTATGTTCTTTTTATAATGATTTTTGAACCGTCTACACATCCTCAATGTGTGACTTTTTAAAACATACTCATACTTATTAATCATTTGAGTAATTTATATTCATTTTAAAAAATTCGAATTATAACACATGTATAAAAAAATCTATATATTTTTTATTATATGGATGTTGTGATGATTTATTTTCTTACAAACCTAAATTTAAACAAAAATAAGAGAAGAAATATAGTGTTTAAAAAAATAATTAGTATGATATATTTTTGATAAAAAATAGAAAGGAAGAGAATATCTTCATAAATTAAATGTTGAATTATGTATAAATAAATTATATAAGAAAATTAGTCATAAATTATATCTTCATAAATTAAATGTTAAAAGTAATAAATGTTAAAGACATATAATGTAATTAGTATAATCAAAAAAAGGAAATTTGTATTAAAATAATAGGAGAATAAGTGTGGTGGTGACACATAAGCAAAATGTCACCACTGTAAATAGTTCAAAAAATAAACCTACTCTGTAAAAATGTTTCTCAATTAATATATAGAAGATGAGAGATATTTAATTCAACCAAATGCTCAACGACCGGACTTGGTAACTGAGATAGCAAAGCAAACGAGTTTGATGCCACTTGAACGAGAAATCAAAGCTGATTTTGTGGTACAAGTTTGAATTAAATATGATAATACCAACTTGGTAACTTTAAAGAAAAACTAAACCGGGTAAAAAATCCCATACCACAGAGTTAATATTGACTTGGTAACTTTAAACCCATCTCTGAAGGAGTTGCTCTTTCTTTCATGTTTTGGGAAGAAAAATACATACCTCTAAAAATATTTTCGATTCACATGATGAGAAGATGAAGCATGAGAAGATGAAAGAGTTGGAAGAACGTTGGAGGAAGATAGAGGGAAGGACACCCATTGATCCAACAATGTTTAACTCCGTAGTTGAAGTCTTTGCTTCTTCAACCGAATACATCGACAAGCAACTATGGCCGACTTTTTCAGATTTTTTTTGATTTTTGGTTTTCAATTTTTATCAAAATGTGTGTTTGTGTTTTGTGGCTTGTGCTTGTGCTCAAATTTGTTTGTAATAAAAATATTTGTATGGTTTATGATTTTCAATAGCTGGAATCAAGATTCTCGTTAATATGCACATGTGTGTATACGTGGTGGTAGAAAGAAATTCAAAGCAAAAATTGACAAGATTTCTTATGAGTGTGATTTAGCGACTCTAGAACTCAATACCAGTAACTGAAGCAATGCTTTTTTCCTTCCTAGATAATGGTTTCATAGTCACAAAACTACAATATAAATACTCAAAATAAAATTTTCAAGCTCCCTTCTTTATACTTCAAGCTCCTCGCTGAAGGTTCTTAGATTTGGCAGATATTATGTTGTGCATTTCCATGATCTCAGGCGTTGCTCTTTTCGATGCTTCATAGTTAAGGACCACCATCTTGCTGCCTCCTCCTAACCTTAACGCCAATTGGTGATTGCGATTTTCCTCAATTAGTTCAATAAGATGCCTAAGATTCTTCACTAACACGTTGTTTAGTTCGACCACCAGTTTCCACAACAAATATAATAATATAATACATATGATTCTTTCACACCAAACAAAACCATATGTTTTAACCAAAACATTAAGTAAAAATGGTAATAGACAGAACAAATTTACATGCAAACCTACGAAACGCTTGTATGATTGAGTATAGTGTTTGGGATGGAATAACAAACCTAAGAAATAATGACATAATAGGTAAAAGAGTCCACAACATTAGAGTCTTCATCAGTGAATGACACAAATACCAAACCCCCAAACATGTAATAACTTGGGGGTTTATAGTATCGTTGCACTTTGGGATGTGGTTTCACGTGCATATAACAAATAACCATAATTAAGGGTAGTAGAACAAAATGTAAACAAGATAACAATGATAAAATACTTACTGACGTCATAGTGATACTGAAGTAATTCTCTTTTCCTTCTCTTGAAACCCTCAGTAAAAGAGTCTCACATGGTTTTTTCATAGAAACCAAGTGACTCTGATGTACCCGCTCATTGATTTGAAAAAAAAAACAGCATGATAAAAAGAAAAACCTGCTTCCCAAATCACAAGTAAATGCCACAAGTGATGGAGTTTCATCATTATCTCGATATACTTGTCTTATAAAACATTGAAAATTAGCAACAACTCCTAGAGAACCAAAGCTCATTATGACAACTAAATACTGAGTTCTAAAACTAATTCTAAGCCTAAAACGCTAACAGAATAATCATGCAAGAAAAAAATTACATGAGTATGTTGTAAGATGCATGGGAAAGTGTGGCTGACAAGGTTACCACGACAAATAAAAAAGGTTCACATGACAAATTAGATATTATTCTAATGAAATTCATTCTCTCGTGAGCTCTAATTTGCTTATTATTTACACAACAAACCAACCATAATAAGAGTTTGATTGTTCGTTTGATACTAAGTTGAAATACTATATACATCCTTCCACATCACTAGAAATGCATACCAAGAGAACTAATCCCTCCCTTTCAACTATATACATGCCTTCCACATCACTAGAAATGCATACCAAGAGAACTAACGTCGGTAATCTTTTATCCTTGTTATTCTTTCTCAGTTGGTGATTATTTAAACATTTTGTACACAATTTATTTTTGAGTATTTCTATTGTAGCTTTGTGACCACATGAAACCATTAGCTAGCAGAGATCATCATTTATTTGGTCCATCTAATTTTATTTCGTTTCTTCCGAAATAGTTGATTATAATAAATCTTTTGATTAAACCTATCATCGGTTTTCACATTTCACATTTCACAATAATGGCGGACCCAAAAATTTTTTTTAACTAGGATCAAAACATATAGAAAATATATAAATTTTATAAAAAAATTGTTCATAAAAATATAAAATAACCTACAAAACAACCCTACGATCCATCATATCCTGAATTTTTTTTTATCACAGTCTAATTTGTAATAGTCTCGAATAAACTTGATTAATTGAAGATGAAGTAATGAAGTTGATTAATTGAATTTTTTTTATCACAGTCTCATTTGTAATAGTCTCGAATATACTTGATTACTTGATTTATTGAAGATGAAGTAATAAAAAAAATCGTTCACAAAAAAAATAAAATATCCTACAAAACCACCCTACGATCCTTCATATCCTGAAATTTTTTTATCACAATCTTTATTTGTAATAGTCTCGAAAACTTTGCTCAATACGTGATTTACAAAATATGAAAAAAAAACTTTGTTAGTTAGGCTAATAGTTGGGGAGAAAAAGTGTGTTACATATTGAGCTAAGCTTTGTTTTAATATTTTATATAAAATAAAGATAAGATAGATGGACTATATGGGTCACGATTTTTGTAAGAAGAGATTGTCTATTTTGGCTATTGGGTTTAAGTTAAATAGATGGGCTAAAATGTTTATTGGTTCCAAAAATAAACTGGTTTACCAGGCTCAAAATCATCTAATGCATTATGGATCTTAAAAAAATGGGTGGGTCGGGTCACTAGAATCAAACCGCCACTTACATCTCCTCCGTCTCTCTTCCTCCTTCCCTCCATTCACCTTCCAACGCCTCTCCTCAGTTTGTTTGGATTTTATAAAGTATATCCGGTCTCTTTTTTTTTTTTTTTTTAAATCTCTTCTAGTCTTTTGTATCGTAGCTTTTATCTTTAAGCATTTTTCTATATACTTTTTTCCGATTTTCTTAAGAGTTTAAACTCTGAACTGTAGCCGATACGTTTGCAATCGATTGTTGATTCAACGCTTTGAATCTCTCTCTCTAAGCTCACTCGATTTTGTCTCTCGTTTGTTCTAACAGAAATTGGAGAAAGAAGAAAGCAAGACACATAAACTTATAGAGTTCCCCAAACCGGGTACATCTCTCTTCAG
>JAHZTW010000002.1:9354652-9505851 GCA_020283515.1 Alliaria petiolata | reverse complement strand
AAAAAAATGGGTGGGTCGGGTCACTAGAATCAAACCGCCACTTACATCTCCTCCGTCTCTCTTCCTCCTTCCCTCCATTCACCTTCCAACGCCTCTCCTCAGTTTGTTTGGATTTTATAAAGTATATCCGGTCTCTTTTTTTTTTTTTTTTTAAATCTCTTCTAGTCTTTTGTATCGTAGCTTTTATCTTTAAGCATTTTTCTATATACTTTTTTCCGATTTTCTTAAGAGTTTAAACTCTGAACTGTAGCCGATACGTTTGCAATCGATTGTTGATTCAACGCTTTGAATCTCTCTCTCTAAGCTCACTCGATTTTGTCTCTCGTTTGTTCTAACAGAAATTGGAGAAAGAAGAAAGCAAGACACATAAACTTATAGAGTTCCCCAAACCGGGTACATCTCTCTTCAGGATCTTGTGCCTGGAATTTACTACGAGCTTTGAGTATCTTGGAGGATTACAGAGAGCAACAATGGCGGATTACCAGAAGAAGGGGAAAGAAGCATCGTCCGGTTTGTTACGACTCTCTCTCTCTTACTTATCCGTTTTATAACGGAAGACTTTTGGGCCTTTAGCTAATCTAGCCCAACCACATTTTGCTCCAGCTTCGACGAACTCCTTATGGGCTTGGTTTCTCCGAAGCCCACCAAGCTCTACTTAGCTGGAAGTCAAACCACTTTGTCACATGAACCTTAAACCTTTTTTTTTAACGCTGGAATGATTCATTATAACGAAACGAGAGTTCGTACAAAAAAGCTCAGCAGGAGACCAATAGGCCCTCACAACAAAATGACCCAAAAAACATAAGAAAGGCCAGAATAACCAAAAACGGTTGATAAATGCAAAAGCCATGAAGATGATAAATAATTGAAAATGGCAGAAAAACCAAACGAGACTCCAGAGACTTCTCAAGGATCTTGCTCACCACCAGCTTCGACACAAAGAGTGGATTGTAACCAAAGAGGACCATCTTGAGCAATGTAGGATTGGTATCGTGAATCTCGAGTAACAGAGATGGCAATATCAAGAGCACTTCGATTTCCTTCCTGGGGGACGTAAATGATGTGCCAGAAATCAAAGGTTAATAAAATATTATGGATATTCCCTAGGATAAGACGGTGGATATGGTATTTCTGTGGAAACAAAACTGTATCCCAAGCCTGTGGGGAAGATAATTCCATGACCACTCTTGTGTACCGCATATTCTTGAGACATTCCACAGCCCAGAAAAAACTCCACAACTCTAGTTCCAACGGAGAAGATATCAAAGAGTAAGACCTTCGACTATGGCAAAGGACTGAGCCATTATGATCCCGCAATAACCACGCTACACCACCATTTTGAGTCTCATCGATCCAAGAGGAACCTAGATTACATTTCAAAAAATTCAGGCGAGGTCGTCTCCATGTAATCGGAGGAGAGAGAGAGGTTTGCTGGACAGAAGACTCCTCTTCCCTATTGTTGACGTCGAACCAGATCTCTGCATCATCCTGAGCTGACTTAATGAGGGAATGTGGATCCAAACGCACCTTTTCAAAGACAAACTTATTCCTAGCTTTCCAGATTTGCCACAAAATCCAAGGAATAGCTTGCCTACGACTCAGGGGAATCAGTTTGTTTCGAATACATCCCAATAGATAGTGAAGATTTAACAATACCGAATTTTGAGAGAAGCCAGCAGGAGGTAACGGCAAGGAGGAGAGGTCCCAAACTTCTATCACCGCAAGGCAAAGAAAAAGTGCATGGCATATGGATTCCGTGTCTTGTCTACAAGAAGAGCATGTAGGATCAAGTTGTATACCTCTAGTTAATAGATTCTATGAAACAGCCAGCGCCCCAGCCAAAGCTCTCCAAAGGAAGTGCTTAATCTTTGGTAGTGTTTTGATTTTCCATAGATTAGACCACATATTCTTTTCCAGAGGTGAGAGAGTTACTATTGGAGGCGCTTCGAGATCCTGAATGAGCATAATAGTTTTGTAACCACTCTGAGAAGTATATATGCCATTCTTTGAAAAATCCCAAATCCAAGAATCATTTGCGAGAGGAGCTGTCTTGATCCGAAGGATATTGGCTGCATCAGCTTCAACAAACAGTTGACGAACCAAAGCTTCATTCCATTGACCAGTTTGATCCACCATTAATTCTGAAACCTTAAGTGACAAGTCCACATTGTCAGCCAGATACATTGGAGGCCTAGGGAGACCATCTAAAACCCAATTCTCATACCACACGTGGGTGTCCCTGTCATTGCCGATGGATTTAAGCAAACCTTGTTTCAGTAAATCACGACCATGGAAAAGACTTCTCCATCCATAGAAAGGGCGAGTGCCAATACCACATAACAAAAAGGAGTTGTTGTTAAAATATCGACTTTTGAGCACTTGAGCCAACAACGATTATGGTGCCGAAAGAATCCTCCACGCCTGTTTACAGAGAAGAGCTTGGTTGAATTTTTCAAGATCATGGAACCCTAATCCTCCTGTATCTTTCGGCTTACAGAGCTTCTTCCACGCTACCCATGGGATTTTCCTCTTTGTGTTGTCACTTCCCCACCAGAATTCAGTCATCACACTTGTCAACTTAGCACACAGGTCTTTGGATAATTTGAAACAGGTCATCGCGTATACTGGAAGAGCGAGACCCACCGACTTTAAGATCACCTCTTTACCACCTTGTGACAAGGTCTTTGAGCCTCCTCCTTGAAGTCGAGCTTTGACTTTTTCAAGAATAAAGTTGAGAAGCTTCCTTTTTGACCCACTAAAGCATTCTGGTAAACCGAGGTAGGATCCCCTCCTTCTTTGGTAATCCCCAGTATTCTTTTCACCTCAGCTTTCTTGATCTCTTCTACTTTTGAACCAAAAATGATCGATGATTTCATGTTGTTTATAACCTGACCAGAAGCTGCTCCATAAATGTCCAAGCAATTGACTATTTCGGTACTTTGAGCCACTGAAGCTTTGCACAGAAGAAGACTGTCGTCTGCGAAGAGTAAATGGTGAACCGAAGGACCACCGGAAACAAAACTGACTCCATTTATGCGTCCATCACTCGCATCTTTATTAAGAACATTGACTAAGGCCTCTGCACAAAGAATAAAAAGAAAAGGAGATAAAGGGTCTCCTTATCTAATTCCCCTTTCTGGTTTGATGAATCCATGCGATCGCCCATTTAACAGAACTGTATAGGAAACTGTGCTGATGCAAGTCATGATCCATCCAACCCATTTCCTGTCAAAACCCATCTTCTCCCTAAGGGATTCCAAAAAACACCACTCCACCCAGTCATAAGCTTTAGACATGTGTGGTTTAATGGCCATGAAATCCTCAGAGATCTTCCCATTTGTTCTCAAGGCATGCACATTTCCTGGGCCACTAAGATGTTATCTGTTATGCAATATATTATTATGTCCACTGTATTTGTCCAGTGCAATATATTATTATGTGAACCTTAAACCTTATGCAATATATTATTATGTCCACTGTATTTGTAAAATCAAAGCTGGTTTGAAGGGTTCCCATCATGAATTCGAGATCAAGAGAAACTAAATCGTATAAAAAAATACCAAACCACAGGGGATTTCCGTATGTTCAATATACGTATACAAACTAAATACCAAAATGTAACCAAAAGAAATTCAAAAATCACACGCTGCACAAAAGCACCAAGACTAGTTCTGTAAATCTGGTTAGAAAGAATCAAGAAAACTGTATGTTTTCGGGCCAAATTGAGAAAAACTTAATCACCGGAAGTACTCTTAACTCTGCAGAATCAAGAGAGCAAAAAATGGTAACATCATAAGAAGAAAGGTGGACACATGTTTTCTGTGTCCGTTGTTCGTCGGAAGTACGGAAGGGAGTGAACATTCCTGACCGTTAAAGAACACTTTGGTCGGAAACCCATCACCGGAACCAACCTTGATTCCCGGAGTCAGTTTCTTGGTGAAGGAGATAACCGACTGCTGTTTACCGGGCACCGGAAAGTCCTTGCTCGGGTTTTTTCCCACCGTCTCTGCAACGAGATAGTTCAGTCCAGGAAGCCCTTCCATCAAAACAGTGTTGTTCTTTCCGTTGACAGCGACGGTAGTTCCATTAAAGGAGTAAGCTTTCTCGAAACCCGGCGCAGCATTTCTCATTTCAACCGCCGTAAACCAATCCGCGAAGGCGGTTTCTCCCCAGTTAAAGATCGTGATTCGAGCAGTCCATCCGCCTCGGTAATCCGTGGCTAGATGCCAATTGATGCTGACTCCACAGTTATCTCCACAAGGCAATGGCTCCGGAACTCTCCGGTGTTTTATATCCGCCCACGATGTGGCAAGCTTGGTTCGGTTCTCAAAAGGTATGAGAAGAGCCTGAGGCGGGAGAAGGAGAGCCGGAGAAGTTGTGCTGCACGTGCGAGACACTCTGTCGCTAGAGCAGCCTCCGCAAGCGCATGTCTTACAAGGGATGATCGAGTCGTTGAAGTAAGAAGAGAATGAGACACAGCACTGAGGAGTAGGTGGTTGACTGATGTTGCAGACCACTTGCCAGCTAGAGAATACGGTCCGGTTCGAAGGTAAACCGCTCGGATCAGGGAACTGGCTCGAGCTCACTCGAACGGGAGGTCCGCATTTGTAATCCGGGTTAAGTTTACCTCTGATTTGCCAGCTCTGAGGAGGAGTGATGGTGGAGATGTTGAGATCAGGAGGCATTTTGTAAACCTCCATTTGAAAAACAGATTTCGACTTGGTTGGATCCATAGACGGTGGCAGGATCGTCCCGTTTCTGCAGCAGTATGGTTTGAGTCCAAGAGCTGAATCGTTGTACTTTGTCAGAGGGAGGTCTACGATGTGTGGCCTTCTCGCGCAGCTCAAGACGTTGGAGAAGTCAAGCTGTTGGTAGTGTTTTGCTTGCGGGCCATCGATGCAATCCGATGAATCTACGATACTCGGATAAGCTCCTTTGGTTGTGATGATGAACTCATCTTTCATCCAGGCAAAACTCAGATCCCAATTGTCAAGCCTACCAAGCGGATTGTGATTCTCGATGGTGACCTGCGCCCAATAACTCGAACTATATGCTCTGGTCACATCGTACATGATGGTTAGATCTCCTTCTTGCCTGGGAAGGAACTTTTCAGTGATGGGGACTGTTTTATTGGTCAGACCCGGCGTGCAACATACTTGCAGAACATTTTGACCTGAGACAAGGATAGTAAATGTTAGTAATACATAAAGGAAACATTTATGCTCACAACAATCTCCAATGCATTACATTTCAAACCACAACACAAAGAAGAAACCTATGTGATCGAGATAAGTAAAGTACCAAAAAGGCAAAACTCAACTGTTACGGTAAGTTTCAAAAGACACAAGAGCTTAGATTCCTAATGTTCAATCAAAAATTCCTCTAATCAATGATTAATCAGAAAATGCCAAGCAAGTAATAATATTATCCTAAGTAACCTTAAGGTCTAATCTGATTTGCTATTGAAAGACTAATTCAAACTTTCAAGTGTACAAGAAATCTACAAAAGCAATAGACTTTTTCAACGAATGGTTAATAATATCATAATAGAACTAATCAATGTGATCGTTTCTCAAAAATTTATAGTGCTTTCATCATGAGATTATCAATCCAAGAACACGCAACATTCAAAAGCAAGAATTCATAAGAAAATCTTGAAGAATCAAACGAGAAAATGCAAAATCAAAATTCTATTTACATAACTAAATTTTCAAAAGTTGATTAAAAATCAGATGATCTTTTTTCTTACCTTGTGGAGTTGGTACGGGACATTTCCAACCATCATTAACGAGAGTGATATTCTTCGGAAGCGGAACATTCGGCGGCGCAACTCCAAACTGAGTACCCACGAGCTTGACACGTGCCTGCATCTGATTAACGTCACCCGCCGTCATAATCGCCGACTTCAAATCCGCCGCCGGATACCCGGCGAAGGTTGTCCCGTTCTCAACGCTAGCCGGGAGGCTAGAACCGTCAAAGAGGACGGCGTTGGTGGCCGAAACAAGAATCTCGCGGTGGGCGAATCCAACGAAGACGCGCCACGACTTAAGCTCGTCGCGGGCGTTGTTGAGCACCGTGAGCACCGACTCGAACCGGTACGGCTGGTTCTTAGTGTCGTTCGGTTTAATCTTGGCTCCGGTCGAGTAAGCGTAGGAGACGAACACGCCGTTGCAGCGATCGGCGTCCGGAGAAGTTGGCGGAGGAGCCGTGGGCTGAGACGACGTTGGTGAAAACGCCGTGAAGAGAGACAGCAATAGAAACCATGGGATTAGTTTCGGAGTTGAACTCATGAAAATCAATAATTCTCTCTCTGCTCACAAAAAGCTTTCTCTTTTTGTTTGGATTTGGAAATTGAAAAAGTTGAAAACAAAATCGGAGCTTTATTTTTTTGAAGAGATGAAGCGACCGCGTTAGACAAGAGAACAGCTTAGGAAACGATGTGTCTGTGTAATGAAATTATGTTGCGCGTTAAAATTGCGTTGATTTTCATTTTTTTGGTCGCATTTTTAGTGTTTTTCTTGTTGAAGTAAACAAAGGGAATACTTTATAATATTACAAGATGAACCATACATTTTTTTATCAATCAAAAGTGCAACCCCAACTTTATATCGGAGTAAAACATTTGTTCGTCTATCTCCGCGTCAGCTCAAATAATCGACATCGAACGTAGCCTAGAGAATATTTTGTTCAAATCATTTAGATTTAAATTGACGAAAATAACTTCTTTTGAATCCGTGCGTTTAATTGGCTGTATTAATTGAGGGTTACATTTTGATAACGATTTGTTTTCAAAATATTTCTTACTATTTGTTTGATCAATTTTAATGACTTCCAAGAGTGTTTATGGAAATCCAAGATATTCTATGATGATTTTTTACACTCACTTTGCAGTGAAGGTAAAATAAGGAAAAAATAATAATGTTTATGGAAATATGGGTATTGAACAAAATTGATTCGATATTAATGTCAAATTACTGATTAGTTTGTGTTTTAAAAAGTTGTAAAGAAGTTGTTATGATGACTTAACAAAAGACAAATCAGAAAAATGACTAAGAAGAAGTTGTCTTCTTAAATCTATAAATGTTTTCATTAACTTAGCATGTTCTATTGCTTAATCTTTTTTTGTAACAGTTTATATGCTAATTTTTTTTTTTTTTTTTTTTGCTAAACATATGCTAAATTCTTGTGACATTTGTTTCAGGATTTAATCCCTTATTCACTTTACTGAAATTCTTACTCTTACTTCAGTAAATAATAATCTATAATTGAAAAGAAAGAAGAAAACGTCCTTAGTGTAATTTATACATGCAATAAGAAAATTATTAGACTGTTTACGATGTTTAGGGAGTGCATGTGTAAATTCAAGAAGTAATGGTCCTAAATTGATGTCTGGGGTCCGCTCGCTTGCCCCCAATATATTTGAATTGTTCTCTAGCTTCACGGCTTTCCCTAGCCACGTCACCATTCGTCACCACTTTAAACCTCATTTATAACTTTTATATGATGGCTTATTAACGTTGAATCATATAATAAAGAAAAAATCAGTTGCTTCGGAAAATTATTTTGGTAGGCTTACAAGTTATACAACCCACTTTTCAATGTTATCAAAATAATTTAATCACAAAAAGTAATATCATCAATGAACAAATCAATGGTATACCCTTTTTTATTTTCTTTTTCCAATAATATCACCGTAAGAAAGTATAAGAAACTCAAACCATAAAATTTGAAATTTTTTGACCAGTTGTGTGAATTCAAAAATCATTTATAAATAATTCAAATCAAATGAGAAAAGGATACCAATGGACCAAAAAAACAAATAAAGTGGCGCTGATGGAGACAAGACAACTACAACTACGCGCCACTTGATTTACGCGAAAAGCCCAATTTCCTGGTCTATATGGGCCCAATAGCTACAATGCAACGAGCTCACGCGCCTTTAAAAGAGCGTGAGAATTACGACCTATAAGCATAAAATGATGAAAACAAACACCTTCAAGTAAAATGTAAAATTGTATTGCTCTCAAAATTTGAAATTCATTAGCGAATGAACAACATAACATTTAGTGGGACCAAGAAAAAAACGACATCACTAGCTATTACACATTCATACATTTGCTATCTAGTTAATTAATTAATCAGTCTCTCACTTAATGATTGCCTAACGACATCAAAAAGAAAACGAAGAAGAAGCTTGTCTTCCTCGCTTAGGCGTAAACAGAGCCGCAAGAGAGAGCCATTAGAAGCACAGCGGCTCTTTCTTCCTCGCCGAGTTTCCTCCAAAGCCTCTTCTTCTCAACCGTTGATCTCTTCATCACCGGAACTTTAAACCCTAAATCCAAAAATTTACCCACTCCTTTGCTGCTACCACTACTACTACTCTTGCTGCTGCAAGTTTTGGGATCATCATCTTTGCTGATCTTGTTCTTGGCATTCCGATGGTCGAGGCTTAGATCATTACTGCTATCGCTTTTTCTGGGTTTCTTCTTCTCCTCTGGTTTCGTTCCAAGAGCCGCCTGTCTCTTCTTCCTGCTCTTGATCCCACAAGCATTGCACAACGACTGCATAACAGAGAAAAGGATATCGTGAGACCGATGAAAATTTGATCATTTAAAGCAGACATATCACTGGACATTCACAAAGTAAATTCATAATCAACACAGCAAGTGACAATTACTCTAGCCGATCTCTAAAACAAGCCTATGCTTAACAAAGATTCAGATTCTTACAAATCAAGCAAGGACTATTCCACCAGTGGACCAAGCAGAAACACTCAGAATTTTTGGACTACATACTAATATTGATGATTAAACCCAAAAGATGATTCACCATTTTCAAAAGATTGAGACTCTTCTTGATTCATTGAAAGAAAAGAAAAGATGCAAAGAGGCAATACTAAAGGGCTTAGGCATAACCGGTTCCTAGCACAGTAAATAGCTTCATCACCAAAAACCTATCAAAGTAACCCTCTTTAATGTGAATATATCATTACTCAGGTACTATTTCGCGATCCCCTGAGCAGATCTACTAAATCAGTAAACCAGAACAAACCCCATGATCCAGGAGATTGAAGTTAAGAGAGTGTGACCGATCTCACCTTAGGTCCCGCGGGGCCACCTCGCCAGAGAGGAGTTCGGAATGTTCCGCAATCAACGCAAGTCCTCTTAGTCTCACCACAGCTTCCACCGCCGACACTCCCGCTGCTACTGCAGTTCTCGTTATCAACATCCGATAACTCTCCGGCGGAATCGACTTTTGTTTTCGTTTCTTCTAATCCCTCAGACATTTTCAAAAAACGCCGATCGGAGGGACTTTGATGATAAGGAAGAGAGAGAGAGAGAGAGAGAGAGAGAGAGAGAGAGACGGCGAATGGTAAGGAACGGATAAAACAAACGGAGAGGGTTTTTATAACTGGGGAGGAAGGCGGGGGCGGAAACCCTAGGATTTCGGGGTGTTGCATTTACTAAAATATCCTCGAGCGGGAGCTTTTATTACTTTTGGACCACCCGCGCTAAAACTTGCGAGAAACTGAAGGAAAAAAACGAGGGAAGAATAAAATTTAATTTTTGAAACCCGCCGCGTTCGAACAAGACACAATTTTTGCGGCTTGGGGCTCTTGGTTTACTGCCTAGCCCTACAAACTAGGGTGTTAAATTTAAATTCATTTTTTTAGTTTAGAAATTTTAATTAACTGAAAAATGTATCTAGACTTTTCTATATAATTTTATATTTATTGAGGGGGTTGGATTTAATTTTCAAGTCAAAATTATTTACTTTGAAAAATAAAATTTTAAAATATATTTAGTTTTTTTTTTCCATTTTGGTTTATTTTTTCCCAGTAGTAAGGCAACGATGATCTTTTATACGTTTTTCCGGTTCATACTAATATATATCAAGTAACAAAATCCATTGGGCCTTAATTTGACAAACTAAGCCCATGACCATGAGGCGGTGGATTTTGTGTGTGTGTGTGTAACATCATCTGCAGTAGCTTAAACAAGAGAGTGTGAAGATGATTAAATTTTGTGAATCTTTGAATGATCAAATATTTAAACGTATGATAAGTGTTTATGCTTTATAATAAGAGTAGTTTGAGATAAAAACATCCCAATCGAATCTGGCAAAAAAAAAAAAATTGTACAAGTAGGGATGAAGCCATCAAGTAGTGTAAACATACAAAAATCTTTTGCCTTTACAACGATTTTTCCTTTTAACCGCCAAGTACTGCCATTGCCATTGACGCCACTTTTCTTGGACTTAGAAATATGCAAAAGCTTGCCACAAAACTTATTACTCTGTTCTGCCTATGCACTCATGCTCTGTTTCTCTTGCGTCTGCGTCAAAGAAGCAGAACGTGGCCAAGGATCGGTTCTTTCGCAGACCTTTCAACCTGAATAGAAGCCAGACGAACCCACCCTGATAATAGAAGGTTCGACTCCCTGACGAGGTAGATTAAACAGAGGGGTCCCTTTCATACCAATTCGGTCAATCCGGACTGGATTGGTTAAACATTCTGGTCCCTAAGCCTACATTGGGGTATTCAAAATCCCGAGGACAGATTTCTATGAGGCTGACACGGTTTCTCTCGAGAGTCCACTCTTTCTCAGGTCAAGTTCTTCAACACGACGCTTAGTATATGAATCTGGAACACATCCATGTCTGTTCATTGAACTAAACATCTCTCCTGCTTCACTCTCTCTCCCAGATTCACTTAGAGCTTTGATGAGCGTGCTGTATGTAAAGTTATCTGGTTTCAAACCAATCCTCAACATCGTTTTAAGCAATTCCTCAGCCTTCTTGACCTTTTTCACCCTGCAAAAACTCTGAATAACCGCGTTGTATGCATAAACGTCTGGACTAAACCCGTTTTCCTTCATCTTCGCAAACAGCTTCACTGATCTACCGGTATCTCCGGTGGAACAAGAGGAGCGAATGAGGATATTGTATGTGATCTCGTTCGGCTCAATCCCCCATTCCATCATCTCCTTGAAACAGTCAAATGCATCTTTTATTTCCTTTGCACGACAAAGACAGTTTATGATCGAACTGAAAGTGAACACGTCTGGTTTGCAACCATGGTCCAGAAGCTTTTCTAGTACTTCGTGAACCTTCTTTACTTCGCCCTTTGCGCTATAGCCGCTTAGAAAAGTGTTGAAAGTTACTAGTTTCGGAGAAAAACCTCTATCCTGCATCTCTGTTAAGAACATAGCTGCACGCTCTGTCCGTCGAGCCTTGCAGAGACAGTCGATCACCGCATTATAATCATATACACTTGATATAAGCCCGTCAACACCCATTTGTTTCAAATACCGGTCACCTTCAGAGAACCTATGAGCATTTAATATAGCTTGAACTACCACAAGATAACCGTTGAATCCTGGCTTAACTCCTCGGCTGACAAAACCGTCAAATATTCCACACGTCTCAACAAGATCATACCCTTTCAAGAGACAAATCATTGCAGCATTGAACGTTGAGCTATCCGGAACATAACCTCGGTCGCTTATTTTCCTCAAGAATAGAGCAGTCTCCTTAGCCATTGAGTTGCTTGAAAGACAACACAACACAGTATCATAAGCTACTCTTTGCAAGCTCGAGTTTTTCTCCATAAACCCAAGCAGAACCTCAAACGCTTTACGCGGCTGCAAGCAGCGGAAAACCCCGTGAACCAAAGTTCTGATTGTAGCTTCGTTAGGATTCAGCTTTCTCTCCCGCATCGTCTCCAACTGCTTCAATGCCTCCTCGACCCTTCCTGCGATCAAAAACCCGTCAATCAAAATCGTGTAAGTGAACACATTGGGCCTGTTCCCTTCTCGTTCCATCTGTTTGACCAATCGAATCGCCTCATCAACCACACCCTTCTTGCAGACTCCATGGATGAGTATTTTGTAGGTGAACCGATCCGGTTTACAATCATCACTACGCATCTGCTGAAACTTGAGGTAAGCCAAATCAAGCGAGTTAGACTTCACCAACGCATCGATTACAGCATTGTACAGCCTTGTGCTGGGTTTCATTCCAAGGAAAGATATCTGCGCAAAAACATCGTTACAGTATTTCGCTAAACCTAATTTCCCCCAGCTGCCGATCAAAACACACATCAGCTCGTCAGTAATCCGATACCCTGAATCCCGAATCTCCTTAAGCAGCTCCATAGAGAGCAATAAAGGGCCTTTACGGAAAAGGGCGTTCCCTAGAACGCTCTTCAGAGACTGATCTTTGGCGTAAACCGGGTCGGTGTTGGAGACCCAGAGGTAAAACCGCAGGGAGTGTAATGGGTTTTCTTGATTCTGCAAAACGCTGATGACGAATCGAGGGCTCAGACCGATTCGGCGGGCACTGAATTCCTGCTTCAGGACCAAAAACCAATCTTTTCTCCCAATGATTTGCGAAATGTAACGCTGGTCAACGGGATTGCTGGGTTTACCTGAGGAAAGTATGGTTTTAAAGGGTTTCGGATTTAGGGATTCGGCCGGTTTCGCTGCTGCCGCCGCTGCTCTAGATGCTGAAGAAGCAAAGCCTCTCATGTCACGCCTGTCCGGAACTCGAGTGACCAGAACGGAGCTGAGTGGAAGCGAAACATCGTTTTTGGTCTCTAAAAACCTGAAGAGAATGTTCATGAAACGATGTCGTTTTCCCGTTAACTCCACCAAGATTTTGTTTTTTACCTAATAACAAACAAACAAATGTAAATTTTGTATTATTCTCATGTGAATTTCTTGGTAGGTAAATGAATAAACAAGTAGATATTTTAAGACGGTCTTGGACTTCAGATTATAGGAAAATACTAACAAAACACTATGGATTAGATTGGTAATCGTAAATTTTCACTGTAAAAAAGAGTTATACGTCAAAACGGTATAAAAAAGCTGAGTGTAATACTGTCGGTAACGTTTTCGGTATTGCTTTTGTGATTGGTAACTATTAAAACGGTGGTACAAACGAAGTTTTTGATTACCAATCAAAGCCTATACATTATAGTCTATATATATTAATAATCTAAATCTATATGATTGTCAAACTTAGACAAAACTATATCGAAGTTATTAAAAAAAAAACTATATCGAAGTTTTATTGTTACAATTGATCCGAAACTAAGATCATTCATTTTCATAACACACAGCAACTGATCAACGAGAATTGAGCAGATGTGTTCTTAAGTCTTATTCCATCTCAATGAGTGGACGGATTTTAGTCTTTCCTTCTCTCGCTAGCACTAAATCTTGTAGTGGTAGTAGTGATTAGAAAAAGTTGCATATAACTACTACGCATACAAATCCTGTCTATAAGAACATGAACAAAGGAAAAAACTAGTATATTTTATATGAATGTTATATATTTTTCTATATTAATACACAAATTGCTCGCCAATCGCCATGCTTTAGAATGTTTTGAATTTTATTTAACTTTTTTTGTTTCATAAAAGTGTACTCTTATTTTGTAGGCTTGTAGCTGTTTATAGACTTTGTCACAGAATGTATATCTTTGCGTATCGATTATAATACAGCTATTGTGACCAATGAATTCAAATTTAATAAGTATTTTAGTTTCATAATAAATGAAGAAAAAGTCATAACCAAAGATCAATAAATATAAACTTGATAAATGTCCTCTATTATTATCATCTCCTTTAGAACGACACAAAAATGGCAAAACAAGATCCCAGTAACAGCAACACGATACCAATCGTAGGATCTGAGTTTGTTCGTCCTCAACCTACGGATATAACGATCATCGGAGGAGATACAGTAAAGGACACGAACGGAAACAAAGTGTTCAAAGTCAGAACGCCTCTCTTCGGTCTCCACAACAAAAGGATCTTGGTTGATACTAATGACTCTCCCATTGTCACCATGAAAATGAAGGTTTTAAGCAGTTTCTTACACCCTTAGTTATTATTTTTTTTTACTTTCGTTTTGTTAACCGGTCGATTTTTCTTAGTTGAATCTTGGTTATGCCTTGGGATTTGAATATATATAAAAGGTGACTAGTAAGCACGATCGATGGCAAGTGTATAGAGGAAGTGATTTAGATGATAAGATCTTCACGGTTAAAAGATCTTCAACGGTTCAATTGAAGACAAGAGTTGAAGTATTCTTGAAACAGAACCAGACCAGAGAAGCATCTTGTGATTACACGATTAAAGGCCGGTTTATGAAACGTGCATGTACAATCTATGTTGGGGATTCCACGAAAATCATCGCTCAGGTAAACAAATCAAAAAACAAATTAAATTATTTTACTTTCACATATTGTCATATACTAAGTCTATGTGGGTTATATGCAGGTACATGAAGGAGATGAGAGATTAGTGGCTACAATTTACCCTAATGTGGATTGCGCTTTTGTTGTTACACTTATCTTTATATTCGACCTCATTAATATGGGAGGGACTGGGATCTGAAATCTGATTATAAATTTGAGAGCAAGAGTGGTCATTTTATACACTGTCTATATGTATATGTGTGTGAGTTTGCCTGTGACACCTTCTTGGCCAACGTAATATTGTCATATATGTGTTTTTTACTTGTGTATCTCTCAATAACAAAGGAGTTATTACAAAATGAAAATTCTGTGTTATTTTTTGGAAAGGCCATACAAGCAAAACAAAGTTGTACAAAACATACAACACATGATTTATTCAAAATGATGTCACTTAGCTTTTCGCTTTCTATAACCTGCTTCTTGATACTGGTCCCAACTCTTTGGCCTTAGTCCTCAAAATGTGCTTCTGAATTTTTCCATTAGCTGTCTTCGGTAATGGCCCAAACACCACCGACTTTGGGACCCAATACGCCGGCAGCTTCTCCCGGCAGAATTTCATTATATCCTGAGCCAGCTTTTCCTGGTCGCGCTTCTCGTAACCGCTCTTAAGCGTCACAAACGCACACGGAGATTCCTGCCACCGCTCGTCTGGCCTGGCCACAACTGAGGCTTCAAGAACCGCCGGGTGTTGGTACACTACGTTTTCCACCTCCACGCTGCTGATATTCTCACCGCCTGAGATTATAATGTCCTTTGACCGGTCCTTGATCTCGATGTAGTTGTCCGGATGTTTCACCGCGATATCCCCCGAGTGGAACCACCCACCAGCAAACGCCTCTTTGTTCGCTTCCGGATTCTTTAGATAGCCTTTCATCACCATGTTCCCTCGGAAAACAATCTCTCCAGCGGTTTTCCCTTCTGCGGGAACGGGTTTTCCAGTCAGAGTGTCGATGACATCAAGCTGCTCCATGCCGATATAGCGGACTCCTTGGCGAGCATTGAGCTGGGCCTGTTTCTGAGGAGGGAGGGAATCCCACTCGGGCTTCCAAGCGCATATGGTGGAAGGACCGTAAGTCTCGGAAAGCCCATAGGTGTGAGCGACCCGGAAGCCCTTCTGGTTCATGGAGAAGAGCACAGAAGGTGGAGGAGCAGCTCCTGCTGTCATGACTTGGACCGTATGGGGAAGAGGAAGGATAGTGTCCTCTTGAGGAGCATTGACTATAGTGTTGAGGACCACAGGCGCCGCTCAGAAATGGGTAACCTTATACTTGGCTATGCTTGAATACACGTCCTTGGCCGAAACCTGAAACCCAACAATTTAATCAGATCATCTCAGGATGTTAAACTTCTTCCTCTCTAGTGAAAATTAATTCTCTTAAGTTCACTACCTGACGGAGGCAGATGCTTGTACCGGAGAGCGCAGCAAGTGACCAAGGAAAACACCAACCGTTGCAATGGAACATCGGTAGAGTCCACAAGTAAACAGAGCCTTCTAGCATTCCCCAAACGAGAGGATTGCTAAGAGCCATTACATACGCGCCTCGGTGATGAAGCACCACTCCTTTCGGGCTAGCGGTTGTTCCTGAGGTGTAACCAAGAGCGATGCTCTGCCACTCATCAGCTGGTGGCTGCCACGGATAGTTTGGGTCTCCGGTTTCAAGAAAATCCTCGTATTCTATGGCTCCTTTCGACAAAGCCCGGTCAAGTGACTCGGGAGGACAGGTGTGATCACCTATGACGATTAGGAGCGGGCGTTTGAAGCTGCTTCCGGCTTTCTCCTCCATAAGTCTCAAAGATTCCTCTGCCAGAGTAAAGAACTCTTGATCCACCATTACAACAGCGCTCTGCGAGTGCCCGAGAAGGAAAGCGATTGTAGTGGCATTGAGACGGATGTTGACGCAATTCAAGACGGCTCCAGACATTGGTACTCCGAAATGAGCTTCGTAGATTGCTGGAACGTTCGGTGCGATTATAGCCACCTGAAAAGTGCAATTGATTCAGATTACAAGAAGACCAAGCAACCAATATTGTTCAGGGAAAAGCAAGATAACATCGACATAATAAACAAGATTCATGAGAGAGCAATCATACGAAATAAGAAACTGATTCAGAACCTTATGGTTAATCGATGATTTTATTCCATTATCGTGATGATTCCATGTAACAAGCATCTATATGAAATCGATTATGATTTCTTTCGGACCATTAAAATGAAAAATCGATTTATTTGGGTCGACATCATGTTCGCATTAAATCGGGGAAAAAGTAAACGATTCAATGTTTTCGGAAAATAACATTTCAGCCGGAGTCAACCCGGATTCAAGGATCAACCGAGAATTCGGAAAAACTAATTTAGTGATTAGGAAGAGCAAAAGCGATTACCGTCGAACCGGGGCCAATCGATCGATCGGCGAGAGCGGAGGCGAGTCGTCGACACCGGTCATAAGTCTGCCGCCACGTGTACTCGCGAGATCCGTGAATCACCGATTTCCTCGTCGGATGAACCGCCGCAGCCCTATCTAAGAACCAGAGCGGCGTCAACGCCGTGTAGTTGGCCGGAATCTTCGGGAGGTCATCGATGTCACGCGACCTCGTCGCCGGAGTTGCCGCCATATATCTATGACTCTCTCTCTCTCTCCTCTTTCTGGTTTTTATTCAAGTGAGTGGAGAATCAATCACAAGTCTTTTACACGTTGGTGAAGTCGAATGGCAGGAAGGAGGCGTACTTATATGGAGCTTGTGTGGCCGTTTTGGGTGAGTACAATTGCCACGTGGCGTTTTCTGATTTTTCCGGTTTTATTATTTTGTTGGCGGACCGGAAAAATACCCAAATTAATTTCAACCGAACGAATTTGTAAGGTCGTCGATGCAAATTGAGGATGAGACTGTCACTCTATCGGAAGTTAATTGTCATTATGGAATGGTAGCTATATATTCTATGAATTTATTTCTATTTATGCTAGAAATTCAACCTACCGAAAATAATAAAGAGTAATTTCATGATTTTTATTCTCTTAAATGTTAAAACTTAAAACAAAAGAAACACCCTACAAAATAGTTTCTTTTTTTTTATTCTTACACCCTACAAAATTTGTAACAAATCGTAAAAAAAAAAAAAAAATTCAAAATTTGGCCATCTAACTGAAAATAAAAAACAACAACAACAACGATCTGTTTAAGTTTTTAGTATGTAACATTTTCCGCCTATGGTTTACAAAATTAACAAAAAAACAACAATAATAAAAAGTTAAATATATATATATATAATGATTTATTTTCGTTCTTATTGTTCATTAGTTTACCGAAAATCTACTTACCATTATTTGTTTATGACATTCTATTCTATACTAGTTAACACTTGTTATTTCTTACCATTATTTGTTTATCACATTCTATCTTAGAATCCACCAACGTTTGACTAACATAATTGCTTTGAATGGTAGTCATTTTGATGGCTTTGAATGGTAATTTTGCGGTAAATGCATTATAAAACATTTACTACATTTAGAAATCTAATGCCTATACTATATTATCGTTTATCAAAAAAAAAAAAAAAGAAGAGATATTATTCTTTTTGTTTTAATTAATGTTAAAAGATATTTTTCTTTTTTGATCATAAGATTACTATGTGTGCAGTTACGGTGGATGTAGAAAATATTGGATCTGTACGAAAATTTACGAATATTATTCTTACAAAATATTGAACATCAAGTCCTTGCAAAGCAAAACACATACAGATTACAGAACTCACAGATTTTTCTCGAAAGCCCAAAGAACCGCATCTTTCAGAAGAAACAAAGCTCTCATTCAAGACGAGGAACCAGAGCTCGGAGGAGCAGAGGAGGAAGAGGAAGCGAAAGGCTCTTGATCGGCGCACGACAGAGTCTCATGAGGACCTGCCTCTTCTCTTCCAACCCCCATCAGATCTAAATAGTACAAGTAGTGAGAAACGATGTTATTCATCTCATCGTTGTCGAATCCGCTGTTGCACATCTGATCGCCGTGAAGTACATTTATGGTGGCTCCGAACCCCGGAGATCGTTTCGCCGCCGTGTCGTTCTTCGTCGGCTTCCATTTTCCTACGAATACATCATGCGCCGACGGTAAATGTTTCTTCGGCGGCGTCATCCACCGCCAAATCGCAGCTCGAAACGCCAACGTCGCGTTGTTCTCGAGGTACTCTGGATGACTCAGTAAATCCACTTTCAATGCCTCCCCGGTTTGACCATAATTGTAATTCCTAAACAAGACCAACAAAATCGAAATTGCATGCACCGAGAAATAAAATTAAACTAAACCGGAAACGTTTTAATCGAAACGACGTACCAGTAAACCGGTAAAGCTCCTCGACCGTGGTACGAGACGCCAGGAGTACAAGGATATGTTGATTTATAGTAATCGTCGCAATAAAGCTGATCAGGACTCATCTCCTTGTTGTAACACAATCCCCAAGCTAATGGTCCGCCCGTCGCAACCCCGTACCCGCCTTCAAAACCGAAAATAACAATACCGGTTGATTTATTAATTAGCAATTCAGTTACTCGGTTAACTATCGATTAAACGGTTTAGCTAACTTGCATGAAGTTTTGCTTCCAACGTGGCCAAGAAACGCAGCGACTTCCTTCATTCCTTGATGTTTATCTCCGGCGGTACCGAAGCCAAGAGGCTGATACTCGGCGGCGGCGTTGATGAATGATCGGTAATCCCAAAAACCGACGGCGTGTGCCACAGGACTGTTACGTTTAGAGAATAGATTCTCGAATTGATAAGTGTCGAAAAAATCGGAGATTGTATGGTTACAACAATACTCGGACCATCCTTTACATTCCCATCCTTTGTCGCATAGCTTTTTCCCCTTCACGATCTTCACCAGCGGCTTTTTCGCTTAGCTCGAAGACTCGGAATCTTCAGCGTTGGCTAGAGTTTTGGTCTGAAACACGACCAATGCCACCGCAAGAAGCAGCAGGAAGAATAGCGGTTTTGAAACCATGGCTGATCAGTTTTTCGTCTTATTCTTCTTCTATCAGTGAGATCATTGTTTGTATATATATATATATATATATATATATATATATATATATACAAACACAAATGTATAGAGAGTAATGTCGTGTTCCTGCGTTTAAGGAGGAACTAGGTTTTCGAAATTTGGTGGTAGGAGAAGAGTTGCTTTTGGTAGGGCTATTTTGCTTTGTTTTGAAGTTTCTTAGTGTCTACGTTACATTGTTGAGAAGGTTGGTCGGAGCATGCACACGTATGAAATTATCTTTGTAGCACTAAAAGTTGGACGCTCAGAGCAACATAATTATATTACATGTACGAGTTTAAATAAAAAGTGCCATACACTTCAAAGATGAAAAATGGAATTACGTGGAGGGAAATATAAAATCATTGGAAAACTTAAAAGAAGAGATTTATAGGTCTTCGGAACCAAATCGATCAGCGACACCCGAAGCTAGAACTGAGTAAAACAGCTGGTCTTGATTCTCCGACACAAAACGCCACAAGCTTGAATAGTCCATGCCGCAGAAATTGCGGCGTTTTGTCGTGTACGGAACATGCATGTTATTATTTTTAAGGTGGCACGTAAATAAGCAGATTCGATCCGTTCGGTACATAATATATTTGAGTTCATGCAACAGTCTCTTGGAGACGGAAATGATGAAATTGATGAGAAAAATCAAAAGAACAAATGGAAATTGAGATGAAATTGAAAGATCGAAGCGAAATCAAGATGATTTTCGCTCTGATACCATATTAGAAGTTTAGAACTCAAAGAATGAATCGAGAGAAAAAGTTATGAAAAGATGTTTCTATTATTGAACTGAATTAGTTACAATTAGTGTCATCAAGCTATTTATAGTTCTATTAATCCCGGTTTAATAACATTTACATAACCGGTGAATATATTGATTATAAGAGAGGGCTTAATGTTATGCACCACAGAGGACAACGCAAGACTTGTTTGTTTGGAATCTATTAACCATGTCATAAGTGTGATAGATTATATGATAAGTATGTTTCCGGATACAATGCATCCTCTCGTAACTAAAAATTCTCGAGGGTTTCTTTTTAACTTAGATATGAGTTTAACCCTTTGTGTTGTAAAAAAATCAAAGGAGGGCATTTTTGACCAGTATGGTCTATATGTTGTTGTTGGAGAATGGAGAGGATGCATTAATAAGAGAAGAAGATCTCGGAGAATCATCAACATCACAATCACATTGCCCAACTCTGTTCAGTTATAGTCCAAGTTTGGTTGAAAACTACTACTTCATTGAAGGCAAAAGAAAATAGCCGGGTTTAGTATAATTAATCAAAAATAAAAGATATTGTAATTTGTTGCATCTCCCTTTGTTTTCCCCTCTTTGTTTCTTGTAACGAAGAATCAATAATTTGTATATATATGGCTGCTTTCTTTGCTTTCTCTGGCATGTTATCTGTATATATGGCTGCCACATATAATTTGCATTTTAATTTGTTGCAGATGATTCTATTTTATACTACGAGTGATTGACTCAACACATTTTCAACAGTGAGAATTGAGTCACAAACGTCACTCAATAAAAAATTAAAGATAATCCCTGTAGAAAAGGATTACTAAAAAAAAAAAAAAAACCATCATCCATACGTGTCGAGCTTAATTAATTTAGAATTATTTTCGTAACTAATTAGAATTTATGATTGGTGGTTGTTTCGCGTATTAATTTTTTGGTCACAGCAAAAAAAAGAAAGAGGAAACATCATTTGTTGTCCGGCCGGTTTACGAGACCGGTCTTTTCATTAGACTGAGATTATCGCGTAATTGTCAGATTAATAGAGTGATTGGATGGGACGAAAAGAGAAAAGATAATAAATAAAAAGAGTTGAGACCAAAAATTAGGACCCACAATTAAATGATGTACCATTATAATAACGCCACGTATCTACTGACCATTTTTTATTCGTACACCCCCGCTGCTGCTGATAGCGAATGATCATTTTTAAAGCTCTCTCTGGTCTGGACGCTCTTTATTTCCCTTGTTACTAAACCACTTTTCTACTTGTTCACATTTTGGAGTCACATTCTTTGCCCCCCTTTTTATATATTTAATGGTTTGATCCCGGAATTTTCACGAGTTTCAAATTGGTACCTACCGCGTTGATACATTGCTAAATTTCTATAATGTATCAAAATTGTTTTCGTATTTCAAATTACAGTGTAGATGAATCATAAATCGAAAAAAATAACTGAGAGCTACACCAAATAAAATTTGTTAAATGTATATATATATATGTATCAACTAAAAGATGTATATTAAAACAAACAAAAAAACGAATGATGCATGATAAAATATGTTGTAAATGCTAATTTTTTTGGGGGGTAAATAAATGATAATTATATTAATCTTTTCGTCTAAGGAAATTGGAAACCCGATCCAAATCCAATCGTAAAAACAGCGTCCCTAATCCTATAAAGGCCAAGAGATTTTCAGAAAAAAATAGTTGGGGGGCGTAAACTGCAATTTCATAAAATATTTCAACTTTGTGAAAAAAAGAAAACTCCTAAAAAGAAAACTGGAACATTCCGCATTTTTTTTTGGCTCTCTCTCATAATTTCGGGGACCAGCGAAGAAGCTCTGGTATTCGGTTTTCTCCGGACGAAATTTAGGACTAGATAAAACTCTCTCCACTTTTTTTGACTACTTCACTTTCTTAGGCTTTCTTCGTCGGTGTTTTCTCTCTGTTTCGGCAAAAAGCTTCGAACGAGTTTGAGCCAGTATGGACGGCGACGGCTCCGGCAGACTTTTCGGCTCCGAGATTCATGGATTCCATACCTTGCAAGGTAGTACCAGCCCAGCTCATGATTTCAGGAAACTAGTCTTTGACTTTTTTTTTTTTTTTTTCTTCTTTGATTCGTCAATCGCATGACGGTTGTTGGTTCTAAAGGTTTCTTTCAGTGTGTTGTTGCTGTAGTCCAGGGTAATTACAAGTCTTTTTAAAATTAGCTTCTTCTTTTTTTTTAATCTTGGGTATGGAGTTTATTGTACACTCTGTTATGTATAGGTGACGTGGCAGTTTTGTTCATTTGCAGCCATTGATGAAGTGTGAATTGCAGTTTGTGTGAAATTTGCTTGGCTATCCTTTTTACCTATAAATATTTGTCTTTCCTTTGCTTGTCTAAGTGATGAATTCTTTTTCTACATATTGAATTTGTACTAATCTCTGCTTTGATGTTCCTTTCTGGTTTGTGTGTTTTTTGCAGATCTTGATGTCCAGACAATGTTGGAGGAAGCAAAAAGCAGGTGGCTCCGGCCAAACGAGATCCACGCAGTCCTCTCTAACCCTAAATACTTCACCATCAACGTCAAACCAGTGAACTTACCAAATAGTAATCATTCTCTTCTACCCAATAATAATAACCACCGCTCAGCAATTTTGGGACGTTTCTTTAGTTTTCCATCGCTTCTTACACTGTTATATATATCACGTTGCTTACTTTTGTAGGTGGCAGAATTATATTGTTCGATCGTAAGATGTTGAGGAACTTCAGAAAGGATGGCCATAACTGGAAAAAGAAAAAAGATGGAAGGACAGTTAAAGAAGCTCACGAACACCTGAAAGTGAGTTTATTTCCTAGCTTAATCTTAAAAAGCTCATATCNGACATATTTTCTGGTTTGTGTGTTTGCAGATCTTGATGTCCAGACAATGTTGGAGGAAGCAAAAAGCAGGTGGCTCCGGCCAAACGAGATCCACGCAGTCCTCTCTAACCCTAAATACTTCACCATCAATGTCAAACCAGTGAACTTACCAAATAGTAATCATTCTCTTCTACAAATAATAATTAAATAATAACCACCACCACTGCATTTTTAGGACGTTTCTTTAGTTCTCCATCGCTTCTTACACTGTTATATATTACGTTGCTTATTTTTGTAGGTGGCAGAATTATATTGTTCGATCGTAAGATGTTGAGGAACTTCAGAAAGGATGGCCATAACTGGAAAAAGAAAAAAGATGGAAGGACAGTTAAAGAAGCTCACGAACACCTGAAAGTGAGTTTATTTCCTAGCTTAGTCTTAAAAGGCTCATATCTTTTTACAAATGAATGATAATGTCCTTTGATTGATCCTAGGTTGGTAACGAGGAAAGGATTCATGTATACTATGCGCACGGTGAAGATAACACTACCTTTGTTCGAAGGTGTTATTGGTTACTAGATAAGTACGTAGTAAGCAAAGATCACTGACTTGTCTTACTATCTGCCATTTGAGAAACCACTTCACTGGAGCTCTTTTGTCTTATATGTTTTCTTCCTGAAGGTTATGAAAGTAAATAATCATTCTCTTCTTTTAATGTCAGGGCTCGAGAGAACATCGTCCTTGTACATTACCGTGATACACAGGAGGTTTGTTATCTACTACCTGTTCTCAACTCTCGCTTGTGTTGAACCGTTTAGGATGGTTGTATTTCTTTGCTGTCTATGTGTGGATGCTCTCTTTCTACATTATACAGTCACAGTCTTCCACTGGTAGGCTTATTTGCAGCCCTTATGAGATTTTTTTATTGGTAAAACTTATATGTTTCAGGCAGCTACGACATCAGGGGACTCAAGTTCTCCAATATCTGTCTCTGATCATACATCCCCAAATCTTGTGGCAGCTGAAGATATCGATTTTAGCGTTGATAACCCTCGTTATCTAGGTGAGAAATAATCTTTTAAGTGAGATCTTGGTCTTTTACCGTTTCTCTACTTACCATTTACATTAGCATTATACCACAATGGATCTGCCGTTTACAAATTTTGCAAACTTCCTCTGAGTTCTTCGTTTGGACACTCATCACGCTTTCGTTTGGTGGCTCACAGCAAGAAACAACAGTCCAATTGTTAGGAATCATGAGATTAGGCTTCATGATATCAATACGCTTGATTGGGATGAGCTGCTAGTACAAACTGATCTTAACAACCAATCTGAACCAATCGTAGGTAACTTATACAGGAATTGAGAACTTTCTTCAAAGATATCCGAATATCAATTTGTGAAGTTAAAATACTTTTTTTTTTGTGTGTTCTCCTCTGTGGTCAGATGATTTGTCATACTTCACAGAACAGTCCCAAAATGCTGCAAACGGCTCTGCAGAGCATGTGAATGTGACAGTGTCTGATGAATCTCTTGATGCTTTGCTTAACAATGGTCCACATAGCCGAGAGAGTTTTGGAAGGTGGATGAATTCATTCATCGGAGACTCTAATCGTTCGTTGGAGGATCCTTCCTTTGAAGCCATGGCTACACTTGAGCAGGATCCATTAGCTCCTCAAGTTGCATTTCATCCTCACTCCAACATACCTGAGCAAGTGTTCAACATAACCGAGGTTTCACGTACTTGGGCCTATTCTTCAGAGAAAACAAAGGTATACTAGTTTAACTGGAACGGAAATAACAGTTATGAATCGCAAAATGAGAACCTTGTTACATGTTGATTCTGCAGATTCTGGTAACCGGGTTCTTGCACAACAGTTACCAACATCTCGGAAGTTCAAACCTTATCTGCGTTTGTGGCGACTCATATGTCCCTGCGGAATATGTCCAGGCCGGAGTCTACCGTTGCTTCATACCTCCGCACTCGCCTGGCATGGCGAACCTCTATCTTAGTGCAGACGGGCACAAGCCAATAAGCCAGTGTTTCAGCTTCGAACACCGTTCAGCCCCAGTTTTTGGTAAGACCGTCCCTGAAGACGATCAAGAATCCAAATGGGAAGAGTTTGAGCTCCAAGTCAGGCTTGCTCATCTTCTGTTCACGTCTTCCAACAAACTCAGCGTTCTCTCGAGCAAAATCTCACATGCAAACCTGCTAGATGCTAAGAAGCTGGCCAGCAAAACTTCTCATCTCTTAAACAGTTGGGCTTACCTAATCAAGTCCGTTCAGGGGAACAAGGTGGCGTTTGATCAAGCGAAAGATCAAATCTTCGAGCTTACTCTGAAGAACAGGATTAAGGAATGGCTAATGGAGAAAGTGCTCGAAGGTCGCAACATGCTCGATTACGACTCTAAAGGCCTCGGTGTGATCCACCTCTGTGCCATTCTTGGATACACTTGGTCGATCCAGCTCTTCTCATTGTCAGGTTTGTCGTTGGATTTCCGTGACAAGCAAGGATGGACTGCTCTTCATTGGGCAGCGTACTACGGAAGGGAGAAAATGGTGGCTGCTCTTCTCTCCGCTGGGGCGAAACCGAACTTGGTGACAGACTCGAGAAAGGATAATCTTGGCGGATGCACGGCGGCTGATCTGGCACAGCAAAACGGTTTTGATGGCTTAGCTGCTTATCTTGCTGAGAAATGTTTGGTGGCTCAGTTTATAGACATGAGAATCGCTGGAAACATCAGTGGAGACCTTGAGGCTTGCAAGGGGGAGATGTCGGACCGAGGCGCTCTCCCCGATGACGAGCAGAACCTCAAAGACGCTTTGGCTGCGTACAGAACAGCCGCAGAGGCGGCGGCTCGGATTCAGGGAGCGTTTAGGGAGAAGGCCCTGAAGGCGGCGCGGTCAAGCGTGATCCAGTTTGCCAACAGGGAAGAAGAGGCTAAGAGCATAATCGCGGCGATGAAGATCCAGAACGCATTCCGCAAATACGATACGCGTAGGAAGATAAAAGCCGCTTACAGGATTCAGTGTAGGTTCCAAACTTGGAAAATGCGAAGAGAGTTCCTGAATATGCGGCGTCAAGCAATTAGGATCCAGGTATGGATAAGACTTTGAGTTCAGAACTTTTGTTAATGCAAAACAAAAAACATAAAAAAAAACGGTTTCTTTCTTTGCATTTTCGCAGGCTGCTTTCAGGGGATTACAAGCAAGGAGGCAGTACAAGAAGATTTTATGGTCGGTAGGAGTTTTGGAGAAGGCGGTTTTCAGGTGGAGATAGAAGAGAAAAGGGCTTAGAGGACTTCAAGTGAGCCAAGCTGAAGCAGAGGAGGATCCTCCAGGTGATGAGGCAGAGGAAGATTTCTACAAGGCGAGCCAGAGACAAGCAGAGGAGAGGCTCGAGAGATCTGTAGTAAGGGTCCAAGCCATGTTCAGGTCTAAGAAGGCTCAACAGGATTATAGGAGGATGAAACTCACTCATGAAGAAGCTCAGGTGAAATTTTGTTTTGCCTTTTTTCATTTTTGAATCTCTCAATTTGGAGAAAACACACACACACTCGCACACTAAACGGACCCTTACATGAATTAACGGAGGATCTTTGTTGATGGTGTGATGCAGTTGGAGTACGAGTGCCTGCAAGATATTTAATCAAAATGGCTACAGAGGAGAGAATTTGGTGTGGAATATTGATGGTGTTGATCTGTAAATTACGTGAACGGAAAAGGGTACTTTCGACCTTCCCCGAAACTGGTTTGAGTATTACATAAATAGGCCAATCTCTCTGTTTAGGTTGGTGTATGGGAAATAAGAAAACAAATTTTAACTTAACATATAGTAGTAGATTTGTCTATTTCTATAATTGGGTTCCTCTGGGACCACTGGACCAGTCGTCTAAATCTAGACTTGTACACTTGTAGAATACAATCGCTGTATCATAATACCTAAATGTCTGCATCTCTTTTCAAGTTGAAATGAAATTTCGAAAATTAAGAATTACTTGTACAGTACAAAGATGATACTGACATAAAGATGATGGAGGGGATGTAAATTTTTTTTGATGGCAATACTTATTTACGAAAAAGGCATATCATCTCAATTGAAGATTGTATAGACAATGCACATGATTTTGGTCCTTCTTCGATACAAATATGAAATATTTAAGAAAAAAGAAACAAACCGTGGACTAAGGTAGTTAAACTTGGTTTATTAGGCTTTGCTTGTTGGTGAAGTTCACAAAAAGGGTGTTTTGTTTTTTTTTTTTTTAACTTTCAAATTTCTGTTTCGCTCGAGTGTTTTGACAACTGTCTTGCAATCTTCGATATTGTTCATCGTTACAAAGACAAATCCATAAATATGTGTTGCATTTCTATTGTACAGAACCTCGATCCATGATATAAGAATTCGTTCATATGAACTGTTCGTAAATATATTAAAATGAAAATTCAAATGTTTACATGCTTTTTTTTTGTCAAAGAACAAAAAAATGTATATATGCAGGTGCTTCCTTCAGTTCTCAACCCCACGTGTAATGAGTTCATCTAGAGGGTATGTAAGTTTTAAGCTGCATTAGATTCTGTACCATTTATAATGTTTTCAATTTTCATTGATTGGTTACAAGTTACAAGTTACTTACTTACTTGTAATATATTACAAATGTATATATTACAAGTTACTTACTTACTTGTAATGACCTGCCACTTGATATTTTTATATTTAATGGCCATCAAATTGTGCGATCAAAGATTTAAATCTGTTACGTACATACAAAAATTGTTTGTTGGCTGATTAATTCCCCTCTTATAAAACTATATTTCTCACCTCCTTTGCTGATTTCTTATTTATGATGTCCTCTTATTCAGATTTTTATTGTTGTTGATTAAGAGTAAACGTTTGTCTAACATATTGTTCATGGTGAACTGGAAGTGACCAGTAGTGTGAAGTTTGGTTTGATCTATCACAATATATATCTTTGAGTGGTGCCGAAAGCACATACTCAGAAAGATTCTTCAAATCTTGTTGAACGAAGCTCAACACCATTCAGAACATTGCTGCCAGAGAATAGCAATATAATTGGTGTCAATTTTTCATACCTCACATAGAATCATAAACAAATAGAGAATAAAAATAATACAGATCCCCAAAATGTAAACAAGTGTATAAATTATTAGAATTAATTATCATAATCCATGAAATTTAAAGTAGGTGTTGTATCTGGTTGCTTCTGAATTGATAAGTGGTATATTCGTGGTAGAATTTTAGTCAACACCAGTTATCTAAGAAATGTCGAGAACATGAATTGTATGTTGTATCTGAAAGTGGAGAGGCATGTTTTTGATGTATCATAGAAATAATAATATATATAAATAAAATAATTACAAAAAACTAAACTAAGAGTCATTATCAATTTGTACCTTCATAATGGTAACGGCGCACATGTGAGTATGTTTGGCCGTTACTTTAGTATTAAGATAGTGATCCATAGAATGTGTATTATTTATTTTCTTCACGAAGGTTTTCTTTTGATTTTTCTTTTAGACCCATATAATGTCTTCTATTTGTCTTCTTTTGTCAAACCTCATGAATAAATTAGAATGCGTTGCTGAGATTTATCTTATGGATGGTAAACATAAACTGGTAAAATAGATAACAAATCGAATAAATGGATATGAGGGCAAGGAGAAGAAGTGAACATTGGAATAGAAGAAGGATGAGACAAATTCTGACTTCACACTAGTCATAAATTGTGTTCGAGTTGTGATAGTCAATGATGATAGCAAAAGTGACAATGAATATGATTAAAAGAGAAGCTTTGGAAGTTAAGAGAAAAGATAGGATACGGTCCATACGGACTTGGTAAAGATAATTAATCAAGATTAAGTATAAAATAATTAAAATAGGGAGCTCAAGAGGAGAGGAGAAACACGAGCTAGATGATTTTTAGGAAGCTTTAGATTGGCTGCTCTATTCTATGAAAAAACGGATGTAATGCATATATATCATGCCTTACAAAATGGCATAGAAAGACAAAAATAATATTGATGATATATATATATATATATATATATATATATATATAACTACAATACAATTAGTCCAAAATATTTGAAGATTCATGATTATAATTTACGGATATGAGACGAAAATATGTAAATTAAGAACTGACTTTAATTCCCAAAAGAAATATGATGGAAAGTTTAGGTAACGAAACGAGTTCAAAAAATTCTATTAGCTAAAATATCTTCTCAGACTCTCAATAATTTGGATAAAAGTGAAATTCTGGACGAATATTTCGGGAAAATTTGAGAAAGTTCAAGAAATTTCAGGAAATTACATATAATTTTTCTAATTTTAATTCTTAAACGGATAATCAGGATACCGTATCTCATATATGTTTCTTTTTCTATATCTTTTTTATATCCGTTTGAATAAAATAAATGATCCCGAATGAAAAATTATTTGAACAAGAATGGAAATGGGACGAAAAATTCGGAACGAGTATGGATAGGAACGAAATACCCGTCCTAAAATAGAAAACAATAAAAAGATTTAAATATGTTAAGAGAATAGCATATATTTTATGTAAAAAAACATTATACCCATTATTTTTGAAAAAATTTGGTGAATAACAAAAAAAAAACTATAATCAATACCATAACCAATTTCTCTCTCTATCTCTCTCTAACAAATTGGTTAGTTTGTGAAATATTTTTTTTTTGTTATTCATCAAACCAACTCTTTTTTTTGCTAATAATAACAATAGTACGATTAATTTTAATACAAATTATATAACTTTTTTTTTTGTCATCAACTTTTCATTAAAGAGAAAGCGGAAGGCCAATACAAAGTGAATACAAAGGCCAATATACAAAAGACACGTGTAAGCACCAGAATAGATTAGGTAACTTATAATTTAAAAATACTAAATAAAAATCTAATTAATAAATTTCAATTAACCAAAACCGTGAAATCTCTACTCTCGTGTTAACTAGCACTGCCTACGTTTAACACTGGAAATCTCTCGGTGGCAAAGGGTTATCTCGGTTTTTCCGAACGCCGGAGAACTTCGATTTTCGTTGCGTTTTCATTGCAATCGCCGCTTTGGTATATCGTCATTTTCACTCACTTCTAGCGAATCGCTCTCATCTTCTTCCAGAAATCGTTCGTTCGCACCTCTTGTGTCAATACTCAATAGGGTTTTGGGGTAAGCAATTTCTTAAATTACGTCGTTTCTTCGTCGTGCGGTGTGTGATTAGGTTTCTATGATTTCCTGAGTTACACCGTCTTCTGGTTTCACCAGTTCTTGCGTGATCCGAAACAAGAAATGTTTTCTTTGAGGTTTTGCTAACCATGTTTCCGGGATTTGATAATTGGTAATTGGTAATTGGCTAATTGCTAATCGAATTCGAATGGTTGAAATGATGCATTCGAGGTGTTGAAGTTTAAAGTGCTGGATCCTTAAAATCGTTTGACTTCTTTGTATTTGTGTGAGGGTTTGTGTTGAAATGACATTTGGCTTTGCTCAATTTTGACTCCTTTGTATTTGGTTTGAATCAAGTTGAGTATGGTTTCATAATTAAAAACAACTTGTAGAGGTTTTGCTAAACCCTGTTTCGGGAATTTGGTAATTGGTAATCCAATGGTTGAAATGATGCCGTGTTCAAGTTTAATTTACTGGATCCTTCAAATCGTTTGACTTTATTGTATTTGTTTGAAGTGACATTTGGCTTTGCTCAAATTTGGCTCGTTTGTATGTGGTATGAATCAAATTGAGTATGGTTTCATAATTCTTCATGACATCATATCTATATATTTTAAGTTTTACATGTCTCATTAGTATTTTCTTGCTCTTGAAATTCTATGAATTCTCCTGAGATTGTCTTCTGCGTAGATTGAAAAGTATAATTATATACACAATACTCAAATAAAAGGATATGTGGTGTGACATATCTGGTGTGTAGACTGTTTGATATCCTAGAAAATTGGAAATTTTTTCTCACCAGGTTTAGCTCCCGATATTTTAGTTTCGTGAACTAAAATGAAAAACAACTAGTAGAGGTTTTGCTAAACCATGTTTTGGGATTTGGTAATTGGTAATTGGTAATCGAATGGTTGAAATGATGCATTCAAGGTGTTAAGTTAAAAGTGCTGGATCCTTATCGTGTCATGATTATGTCGATTTTTGCAGTTGAGATGGCTTACAATCTTCAGGATGATGCTGAAGATTATCCAGGTTTGTGATACAAAGATTAAAACGTGTTTGGCTTTGAATAATGTTTCATCTTCTTCCTCTTCAGTTTCATGTTTTGAAAGATCCTGATTTACCTTGTTTTCTGTGTTCTATGGCTAGACCTTGATGTATTAGCCAGATCAAGAGATGACTGGCTCAACTGTAAAGACGTGGATGATGTCTTTAGGCTACACCCAAACCCTACCGTATCTCTTGAGCCCGTTGAAGCCCATGAAGAGGGGTTATATTTTTTTTATTTCTGCTGATATAAGTAGTATTGACGACTGGGGATATATCAGTTACAAAAAAACTTTAGAAACCCTTCAATGAGGTATTCAAAGGCCAGCATTGATCTCAATCCCATGGCTGAGGGATTGAAAACCAGCTATGAGAGAAGAATCTACAAGCCTAAAGATGAGTGAGTATAAGATCTCTTTTTTTTGTTTTTGTTTTTCTTAATGAATCATAATAATTGTACTTATTATTTATCTTTTTGTTAGGTTTGCTGGTTCAAAACTGGTACACTATCGTGTTCGAACTAGGATAGATGATGGAGGGGAATTATCTGAAGACACAGGAGAAGACACTGAAGCCTCAGAAGAAGATCCCGAGGAAGACGTAGAAGATTCAGAAACGGATGATGATTCTGCCGATGGAGACAATTCTGATAGTACCGGGGATGATATCATGATCCCGTGGCTCTGGCTGATGTTGGTGATTATAGTTCGACTAATGGTCATAAGACTCATAAGGCTCTGGTTGATGTTGGTGCGAATAAGGCAGAGAGGCTTATTGCCCCTGTTGCAGCCTAATTGCTTTATTGGCTATTTGTTCTTAGTTTTGGATATTTTGTTTCAGGTCATGACCACGGAGATCTTGGGTAGCATGCAGTATAAAAGGTCAGAGATTATGCTTGGTTTGTTTTTGATGAGGTGCATTATTACATGCGTGATAGTGAAAGAGGTCTACTTTGGGAAGAAAGTGTTGTAGTGGCTCCGAAGAAAGTGATATCTTCAAATTGGTGAAAATGATAATTCAGCGGCAATATGATCCCGTGGGATTGTTCAGTTTCAGCAAAAAGGAACGTGAGGCACTTGCTATGCAGGTTAGTTTCTACGTTCTGAATCTCAACAGTACGTTGTTACATTGCAGCACCGTTCTTTTCATTTTATTTTTGTGTACATTTTGTTTGAATAGACAGTTGAACAATTGTTTTAATGATTTCTCTAGTATGCTAATCTGCACCTTGCAGTGTCTTTGATTTATGTGTATTGTAAAACCTGAAGTTCATTTTCTGCTTATTGAGGCTCCTACTGTCTAAAACGTGATTGTAATGCCTGTCTGTTTGCTCCACAGATGTCTAAGATGGATTCAAACAACGACGATGAGAAAGATTCCGTGGAGACAATCTCTACTAGTGCAATCGATATGCTTTCAGATGATGATAAGAAGCTACCTCAGGCAAGCCTTCATTAAAGCTCTTTCTAAGATGCCTGAGAGTTTGTATATTGCTAACAGCCAAAATCAAATCACTTAAGAAAACCATCCGGTCCTCAACAGCATTGGCGTTTAAAGATGAACTTAAGGCCAGAAAGCACGTTTTACGAAGGCTAGGATAAGTATTTGCTAAATTTATCAGAGTCATTTTACTTTCTAAATATTCTTATGAATAGCCACACCTTCTACCTCAATCTTGACTGACTGTAATACTGTTGTTTGTTCTGTTGATAATTGCATATATAAACTATTTTTTTTTAATATGCTGTTTTCACACAGATACATCACAAGCGATAATGTTGTGGAGTTGAAGGGGAAGGTTGCATGTGAAATCACTAGTGCAGAAGAATTGACTTTAACGGAGCTAATGTTCAGTGGTGTCTTCAAGGAAGCAAAGGTGGAGGAGTTGGTCTCTCTCCTCTCTTGCTTTGTGTGGCGAGAGAGGCTCCCCGACGCAGCTAAACTCAGAGAAGAACTCGACTTTCTCTTCATACAATTACAAGACACGGCCAGGCGTTTCGCTGAACTTCAGCTTGACTGCAAGGTAATCAATAACACTCTTTCTCTGCTCATCCAAGAAAACCTGACCATTTGAAGATTTGGGTCCATAACTTTTTTTTTTTTTGTCTTTTGTGACAATGTGACAGGTCGAAATCGATGTGGAGAGTTTTGTGCGTTTTTTCAGACCGGATATAATGGAGGCGGTGTATGCGTGGGGCAAAAGGGTCGAAGTTTTATGAGATCATGGAGATTGCTCGTTTTTTCGAAGGGAGCTTGATCAGAGCGATAAGGAGAATGGAGGAAGTTCTGCAAGTAGCTGCAAAATCTATAGGAGAAACGGAGCTTGAAGCTTAACTAGAAGAACATAATTGAATCAAATGAAGCCAATAATTTTTTTGGTTGTACAGTCATTCATTTTTCTCAAGATTTTTGTAACTTGCATAAAAAACTATTATAGCAAACTGGCAAGTAAGGTCTCACTCGAAATTAAATAAGAGTCCGGAGAGCAGAGATACTCCTTTTAATCAGCTAATTAGCAATGCAAAAGAAAGCAGCTTCCAAGAACAAATTCTAGACGTGATCACTTTTGAGAAATGTTGGAAGAGCCAATCGAGATCTCATATGCAGTATTTTGATCCGCTGTCCGTTGGAAATATAAGAATGGACAAAGTAAAAGAAAGCAGAGGCCATGTTGAGAAACAAAAAACTGTCGAGATACAAAGTGATAACCGAAGAAGACGAGAAAAGAAATATAGTAGATTAACACGAGAGTAACAAGGGTGTGTTGCCTAGTGGTAGTGGTGCAGCTTGCTTGATTTTCACAGAGCTTGGAACATAAGAGCACACAAGTGGCCAACAATGCAGTCCAGGTGCAGATCCGCCGAGATCAACTTTTTTGAAGTATCCGTTCTTGCCAATGATGTAAGCCATGTGACGATTGGGGCAAGATTTACCTCTGTCTACATCAAGAACCACCGCGACCTTCTTCTTCTCGTCAACGAAGAAACTCCCACCCTCTTCCAGAAACTGAAAACCGGTGAATGGTTTCATATCAACCCCTAAGAACAGCTTGTTCCACGACACTGCATTGGGCTCAATCTTGCTACTAATCTATCTTGAGGGGATGTAACGAATGTGGACCATACTTCTGAAACAACACCGCGAGCTGATTCTCTCTAACACTAGATAGAGCCACTGTGTTTCCAAAGGTGTGGAAAGGCAGAGGCAGGCGGGGTCCGAATCTCTCCGTCGTAAAATCAAAACAGAGTAAGAAATCAGGGAGATCTGATATATCTCTCCCTCTTCCTTGTCCTGCTACTATTGGAGGAGGCTTCCCTTGAGCATACCAGTAAGTGTTGCCCTTGAGAGAAAAGCCACGCTGAAAACTCTCTATCTCCCAGTCCGGATTCACATCAACAACCTTCCACGAATTAGAGCTTAAACTGTAGATTTCAAACTCACAGATTGTGTGCTTCACACTCGTGTCGTAATCATCCACAAATCTCAACACTTTGTAGATACGGTGCGAGTACTTGTCCTTCTTCTCGTAACCCAGAGCGTACCTGTCCGAAATCTTGTAAGAACTCCTGGGTTCGATCCACCTTGTTTGCCCACTGTAAGGGTTCCAAACAACAAGCCTAGATCTGTCTTTGGTGACGCATAGCAATAAGCCGTCGCAGTGAAAAACTTTAGATATCTCAACTCGATATCTCAACTCGATCTGCATCGTCTAGGCTAACGAGTTTACCTATACGCTCTATAGATGGATCATTATTGAAGAGATTGACGCTGAATAAATAAACCTTGAATCCGAGCATCATCACCACCTGAAACTCCTTCCTCCGCTTCTTCCTTGCTGCTGCTTTCGCTTCACCGACGTGCTTCTTTGTAAAGCTCCGATTTTTCGTTAGATCGTTCCACTTTTTGCAGGTAAATCGCACTCCTCTCAGAGATGTCACCGGAAGCCTAGAGAGCACCTCCTCCGCCAGATCCCTTGGAAGATCGGATATCATCGTCGTAATGGAAACAGGTTAGGCCAACTTTCCAAATCCCTATCCTTTTCTTCCGATTTCTTCTCGATCTACATCTATCAATGAGAGAGGGCTTTTTCTTCATATTTCTATGTACGACTGACATCTGGACACATGTCAGAGATATTGAGCACTTCAGATCAGTTCCCATTCCGACCAAAATACGATGTGAAATTTTAAACTTATAAGACTTTAAAATAATGGCCCAAGGCCTACGCAAAATTAAGCCCGGTATAAGTCAAACGTTAACAGTAAAATTAAAAAACTGTTAGGTTGTCGTTAGTTGAAAAAAAGAAAATCTACAACACATCATTATCGTTTGTCCACACACAAAAAAAATCTACACTTCAGAATCTTTTGTTTGCGAAATCCTGATCTTGTTTCAATTTAGAATGCAATTTAATTGATTCTTTCTCCAAAAAGTAGTTTTTCTGCAATTCTTTTTTTAATTTCGATTCTGCTGCAATTTTTCGATTTTGATTTTGCAAATTTACATTTTTCCAATGCACACAAGGATGTTTAGACCATGAGAACCGATGTTCGTTTTTTTTTGTTTTTTTCCTTGGATTTCATTTTGTAAATTTACATTTTCCAATTTTGATTTCAAGTTTGAGTATCAAACCATTTCCAATGCATTTCTCTATTTTTTCATTTAAAATAGGAGTGGATTTCTCACCAACCCAACTTTATTTTTACTTTAAAAATAGAGAGTGTTATGTTTTCCTGGAGAACATTTTATTCTAAACTATAATTGCAATCAAGAAACTTTAGTGAAACCCTATGGTGCTCTAATCTTTTTAATGCTCCTAGTTCTGTGTCCTCGTTTCAAAATTCTTATTATAGATGACTTGCAGGAAGCAGCTGATAACAACTGTGTGTACAGAAACGAGGTTCATCACTCTGTAAGTGAACGAACTCAGATCCTAACGGACGTAGCTTCTGACCCAACTCTTCCCCGAAACCAAGGCCGTGCGTTGCGCCAAGTGTCAGCATGGAGAGGCAGTCTTCTTTCAGGTAAATAAACTATCTTAAGCTCCATCATTAGTAGTTAACTTAACCCAACTTGTGTTAATTATATGCTACATCAAACAAGAAAGCTTGGATGAGAACACCCAACTATCATCATTGAATGTGCACTCTTCTTTGTCTGCTGCAACCCCAATTGTGGTCATCGCTGGAGAGAATAGAGGGAGCTTTTTCGTTTCAGTTTTTTCATCACCAACCTATGTTTTGAAGAGTTTCTCAAGAGTTTAGGACATTCATGTTTCGTGTAGTTTATCACCAGTAGGTGTGAGATGTGGAATGATGGTAACAACACTATGTTCTAGACAGTGAGACTACAGTCTAGTAGGAGTAATTAGTCGTGTCACATGATGAGAAAGATCAGATGGTTAAAAAGAGGCAAAAGCAGAGTCTTTCGAAATCATAACCCCAAATTTGTCTTTCACACACACACACACAAGACCAAATGAGAACGAAAGATTTGCTACTGTCCTCCACGCCTCATCTCCCAGAAGGCGACCTCGTGTTCAAGAACACGTACAAGAACATCTTCAGCTTCGGCCAGAGCTTCCCCTGAGGCATTCTCCAGACAACGTTCGGCGATGTTCTTGACAGACCAACAGTACTGTTTAAACCCGTCGTTTCCCCACCTATGGCAAGCTCCGGTCAACTCCGCCGGAGTTCTGTTCCCGTCTTCTAAACAGTGAGCGAAGCTCTCTTGATACACTGCTTCGATTGCCCAGAAAGCTGTCATCATCACCGAATACTTCACTTCACTGCTCATCAGAGCTTCCAGAAACCTTGAATTTCACCAGAATTTTTTTTGCTGAGTCTCTCTGGTTTCAGTTTCGAGTGTGAGTCTCTTAAATCAGCAACAATATGAAATCGAATACCTGCGATAATCCTGATTAGCTTTTTGAGGAACAACGGCCGAGAAATCAACATCCCATTTCGATCCTTCGCTTTTAAACCATTCGATTTCATCATTCAACGACGCCAAACCACCAAGCACGACTTCCATGTCGGAACTCTCGCCGGATTCTTTGCCGGCTCTGATCAGAACATTCGCTACGAACGGCACGAATCTCCTGACGAACAGATAATCTTGCCCCTGCAACAAAATAAAGCTTCCGTCGTCTAAGTTCATCGAGTGAGAGACTCAGAGATTCTTATTTGGTTTTGCTCAGTAACTAATTATACCGTACCAGCCAAGTTCGGAAGGACGAGAGATCAACCGATCCGTCGCGGATGGAGACGACGAAGTCATGGCGTGTAGCCGCCGTGTAGATCGAACGATGCTTATCAAGCCACGTATCGATCATCCCTCTCTTCTCCGGTTTCTCCATTGAAATTGCTTCTTCCTCTAAAGATTCTTTCATTTCTCACATCTCGTCTCTCTTGTCAACGTTTAGACTTTCTCTACTCTGTATAGCGTGCACGTTAGATTAGGCTTTATAGTAATGGCCCAAGGCCCATTAGATTCAACCAAATCAATGGCGGTAAAGACACGATTAAAGAACGTTGATTACGTGGCAATTTCTGAACCGCTAATAAGTTTGCTATTCAGAAGCTGTCACGTCACGTATCAGTAGTTAAATAGTGATGACGTGGAAACTATTCTCGAATTATTTTCAGTTGTCTTCATCTCCCACATAGTTGTGTGATTGCGTGTTTAGTTATTAACTTATTATTCTCTTGGACGGATCGGGCCGAGCGGACCCCGGCGGCGGATTATATTTCCCGGCAAGATCTGCGGCGATAAGATGGCGGATGAGAGATATAATCGGAAGAATCCGGCGGTGAAGAGGATTTTGCAGGAGGTTAAGGAGATGCAAGCAAACCCGTCTGATGATTTTATGTCTCTTCCCCTTGAGGTAACATATCGATAGTCACCTTATATCCACTTCGAGCTTTTGAGATCGGAGATGTTTGATTGAATCGATGTTAGAAATTATATCTCTCTCTGTTTCTTTCATCTACCTTCTTTTTTGTTTTTTATAATAAATCAAAATCCCTTTCGCTTGCTGAATCTTCCTTTTGTTTCTATTCGAGATTGAGTTAACCGAAGTTCGAGATTGTAATTTAAAAATCGTTTCGAATTACTTCTGAACGTTATTATTACCGATGTTTCGTATTTGTAATTCAATTTCTGCTTCTGTAGATCTAGTAAAGTTTTGTTTTGGTGCTGTGTTGTATCGTCATTGTGTTTTTTTCCAAGAGTGATGGTGTTTGATTTAAGCGTTCACGATCAGGGAAGATCGATGTCCTCATGTATAGACTGAATATGCTACTCTCTTTCTATCTCTCTTCTCTTCATGGAACACTCGTGCAACAGATGAAGTTGGATATTTGTGTGTTTATTGTTTATTCGTTTCACAATCCTTAGCTTTTCAGTTTCAGATAGAGTGTAGGCAATGTTATAGCTGTTTCTACATGATTGCTCTATCTATTCGAACTTCAGGAGAACATATTTGAGTGGCAATTCGCTATCCGAGGTCCTGGTGACACTGAATTTGAAGGCGGGATCTATCATGGGAGGATTCAGCTGCCTGTAGATTACCCTTTCAAGCCTCCGTCGTTCATGTTATTGACCGTAAGGATCTTACTCTTCTTTCATACATAAAAAACACACACGTTGCAAGGGAAAAAGGAGAATCTTTGTCTGATGAATCTCTTTGCCTTCTTTCTTCAGCCTAACGGTCGTTTTGAAACCAATACCAAGATTTGCTTGAGCATTTCGAATTACCATCCCGAGCATTGGCAACCTTCATGGAGTGGTACAGTCACTGACTTGCGTTACGTTTTTATATTTCTCAAAAGAGTACTCTGACACTTGTAATTTCACACGAGGTTGAAGTATATATCAGCTCTATGCTCTTGTGATTGAGATTTGTTTCCTTGCAGTTCGGACTGCTCTGGTGGCTCTCATTGCGTTCATGCCTACAAGCCCCAATGGAGCATTGGGGTCAGTGGATTATCCAAAAGAAGAGAGACGTACACTAGCCATTAAATCACGTGAGGCACCACCCAAGCATGGCTCTCCTGAACGTCAAAAACTTATTGATGAGGTATACTCCCCTCTAGACATCCTTTAAATTTTGAACCACTATGCATAATGTTCTGGTGAAAATACATGATGAATTTGACTAGATGTTTATCGTGGTTTGGATTGTTGAACCAGACGATTATGGGATAGCGTCTTGTCTTTATAAACCATAGGAATAGCTGCTGGTAAAAATGCCCTTTAAATATACTGAGGTCGCATATCTCTAGCGCGTAAAAGTTAATGTTTACTCTAACGAGTATCAGCATTAGTAATCATGTCATTTTAATAAGTGCAGATTCATCACTACATCCTTAGCAAAGCAACCGTGGTTCCAAAACCCATTCCTCTGGAATGTAACCAAGCTCCTTCCACTGTATCAGAAGCTCAGTCCCAAGCCGCTCCACAGGAAGCCATACCGGTACTGGAAGAGCGGCCCATAGCGACAACAGACACCATACCTGATGATCAAATCATCGAAGAGGCAGCTGAAGCAGTCAATACAGCAGCTAATCTGAGTCCCACTGCAGGAGCGTTAGCAACGGTTGAGATTGCGGCGAAAGCTTCTGGAAGCGGTGAGCAAACGATGGTCAGAAGAGCGGCTCAGAAGCCAGTCGATGACAGACTGTTCACGTGGGCAGCGGTTGGGCTAACAATAGCAATCGTGGTTCTTCTCCTAAAGAAGTTCATAAGATCAAGTGGTTATGGCGCTGGGCTTATGGATGAGTCTTGATTCCAAACCAAACCAGACGGTAAAAAGTCAAAGCTGATCGATGAATGAATGTGTGGAAAATCGATGCTGTTGCTTTTGGGAAATGGGGGTATGGTCGTTTGATATACATGATTAAAGTGCATAAAATGGGGTAAATAAGTATGTGTGACATTGTCTTGCAACTTAGTTGGTAGAATCGATTATAAATTGTGACCAAGTTGAACAATATTGTTGTATTTTGGATTTGATTACTGACGACCTTAACTTTATTAATACAGCAAGCTTTCTTACTAGAAGTTGAAATCTGATTATCCCCAATATGCTCATAACTATTTTTCATTTTGATAAGAACACTCGATACTTTTTATCTCTAAAATGTTTTTGATTTATTGAGTTTCCGAATTTTGAAATCTATACATCTCGCAAGGTCAAGATTCACAAGTTTTTTAACATTTTAAGCAGAAGCAGCGTTGATCATTATATGCATGTATATGTCGTGTGGTGTATTTTCTTAATGAATTACAGAAACATAGTTTAATTTGGTGTTACTTTGGTGTGGTCCACAAGATGATCTCATCTTATGTACCTTAGTTTTAACTTTTCAGTTTCTAAAGAAAAAAGCTCTGCACTTTGACCTTTGACTACCAAAAACTATAACGTTAAAAAAAAAAAAAAGTTACCGAGAGGTTGAAATTTAATTAGTAAAAAGCTAGCTGTAAATTTAGTTGATCGTGCATAAAAATAATAATAATTATAAATGTTAAGGAAGGGATTAGACAAAACACAAGAAAGGAAAGTTCGAAGTGTATCCTTTTGCCACATCAGGTATTCTCAGGTACTAAAACTAGCATTCTGCTTTTGCGTGTATGTGAAGTCAGTTTTTAACAGCTCTTATTTCTTTCTATTACCATTAAAAATTCAACAGAAATTATCAACTTTGATAATATTAATACATGATGGATCTGACCAAAAAAAGAAGAAGATAATACATGATGGTTTTTTTCACAATTATACACCCATATGTTTCGAAATTGATGGAAAAGGCAAAATACTTTGAAAAGGAAGTACGAGACACACTTTTCTCGTTTAGAAGACCAGAGAGAAAGACAGAGAAAAGTAGAGAGAAAGAGAGGAGGAAGTAGAAAGTGAAGAGGTTTTTGTGTTTAGATAGAAGAAGAAGTTGTTTGAAGGAGAGTGAGAGAAAGATGAGTTGGAACATTGGTTTTGGTCGGATTAGGGAAGAACGAAAGAACTTGAGCTTCTTCAAGATTTTCCAGGGTGCAGATTTATCCTCTGAATGCATGGTAACTCTGTTCTAAACCTCATCTTTCTTTTGTGTTTGATGGGTTTCAAGTTAAAGGTTTAATCTTTTGGTTGTCTTTGAAAGGGTTAAATCTGTTGGATCTCTTAAATCTTTACATTCTCTGTGTTTGACAACGTTGAATCTGTTGGTTCTCTTTTGCTTAGTGTGTTCAAGTTTAAAGGTTAAATCTTTTGGTTCCACTGTGTTTGAAAACTTGAATCTTGTTAGCTATGTTTGAAAAGTAAACTCTTTTGGTTGTCTGTGTTTAGTAACCTTTTCACTGATTTGTCTCGTTAAAGAAGTGTCTTAACTTGTTGCTTCTCTGTTTGTATCTCTATGGTCAGATCTTTCCTTTCTGGTTTTTCTCGATTTCTTGTTCTAGATCTGTTTGTGATAAGAGAGAGCAACTCGATTTTTTGACATTCTTCATTGTGTATATGTTTAAATCAGAGGGCGATTCCGTACAACTTCATGACAAGCATCTCTAGCAAGGACTTCTCCTACAAGATGGTGATAAGAGCGCAGTGGGGAAGCTCATGGGAAGTAGCTATCTCCAAGAACCCGAGGTTTTACTACATGGAGAAGCCTGGGTGGAGCCAGTTTGTGAGCGACAACGCCTTGGGAGAAAACGAGTTTGTCACCTTCACTCACAAAGGACAGATGTGCTTCAACGTCAACATCTTCGAGCCGAATGGCAAGGAGATTCTCATTCCTAGAAAGCCCCCGACTATGCCTCCTTCCAGTAAGCTTTAATTTTTCATGAAACAGAGAAGATGGAGAAGAAACCCAGTTTTCTTTTGGCTTTGATGATGAAGAAACCCAATTTTTTTTTTGCTTTGATGATGAAAAAGGTGGGATCAAGACAGAACAAGGCGAGAGCAGCTACATAAACGTGAAGAAGGAAGATGAAACATGTGAATCTATGGGAGGAGTTGAGCTCGGAGTCAAAAAGAAGGCCGGTGAGGAATCCAAAACATCCAAGAAGAATAAGAGCAAGAGCAAGAAAGTGGTGAATTCTGTGGAGATAGGGGAATCTTCACGAGGAGCTGAGCGCAAATTCAGAAAGGAGAACGCTGCGAAATCCAAAACATCCATGGAGAAGAAGAAGAAGACGATCAAGATACCGAAAGCCAAGAAAGGTGCTCCAAAATTCAAAATCACCATAAGGAAATCATACCTCAAGTTCCTGGTAAGATTAATACCGCGGCTCTCCACGAATTAAACAGTATACGCAGAGTCTCTGTATTGGTTATATGTTAATCTCTGGCTCTCTTTTTTTATTTTTATCAGGCAATCCCAAAGCGTTTTGAGGAGCATCATATCCCTAACGAGTCTAAGAAATTTACGATACATCACTCGGAAGAGAAGGGTTCATGGGAGGTGCTTTGTTTGGTGAGGCAGACTCGGACAATCTTCTCCGGTGGATGGTCACAACTTGCACGAGAGTACCCTTTGATGGTCGGTGACAGGTGCACCTTCAAGCTCATCGAACCCACCGAGCTTCTCCTTAAAATCAAGAAGGGCAGAGAGAGGAGATCACTATGATTGATTATTGATGCATGAATGTTAAGTTTCTTGCTTTCTTACATCTATGGAGACAATATAATATTTTAGCTAATGTGTTGTGTTCGGTGTTTGTGTTGTTTGTTTCCCCGAGACTTAAAACTTGCTTTATCTGTTTATGAAACTAGCCTTGAGATTATGGAGAATCAATGTTTCAGTGTGTTTCTTTTCTGCTGTTCCTTATCTTGTGGAACAAAGAGCTCGAGTCGTTTCTTGAACAGCCTTTTTCTTCCTCTTTATTCAGTGGAAGATATGTATAATTTATAGAACTTGGTGTGATTGATTCATGTTCAAATAAAGGCCGTGGTTTGCTCAAGAAATGAATTACGAATGCTGATGTTTAATGCAGCGTCTGCGTTTGATTGTAGACAAACGCACACGCCCCAAACGCAATGCGGAACCGCCAATGCATAACATGATCCAACAGCTGGTATGGACAAAAATGCAACGAACACAAAGATTTAAGACAACTTTTTAGCCAATGTGTTGTTTTCTGTGTTTGTGTTGTTTGTTTCCCAGAGACTTAAAAAAACTTACTTTATCTGTTTATGAAATTTAGTCTTGAGATTATGGAGAATCAGTGTTTCAGTAGTATCTTCAGTGACAAAGTAGTTAATGCCTTGTCATTTTCTTTAACTAATGCGGTCAAGTTTGATTCCTCTTCTCTAAAAATGTAGAAACCGAGATATTGATAAACACACATTGACATGATTGAAAAAAAAAAGCAAATCAGCTGGTCCAAAACTCAAAAAGAGTCTACTTTTATTAGAAGGTGAAGTATTGTTTTTACTCATTGACAGAAAAGGATGCACTCATAGACATCATACAAGTCGCAACACAACAGATTAAAATACAAATTCCGACACAACAAACACAAATCTTAGGATATACACCGGTTATCAGGGTTCTCTCGGAGCAATGTCGTGAAAGATCAAGACAAAGCTCAGGCGTGAGCCTTCACGACGGTCACAGGGCATGCCACGTTGTTCACAACATGGTTGCTTACACTTCCCATTATCATCCTGCAAAAAAAAAAAAGAAGATTTTTCCATACTTTTCAATATGCGTGATTTACTTCGATTTGTTTGTTATCCACTTCAAACCAAGTTTTGAGATCTTGAAAACTTGGAGAAAGAGGAGAAATCTTACCTCTTAAGACCACCAAGGCCTCGGTTACCGATGACAAGGCTTGAGAGAGGAATATGCTCAACTGCTTCACATATCTTCTCACGAGGATCTCCCCAATATATCTTCATCACTACTGTAATCTGCTCATGTTTCACAACAGTTGGCTCTTCATTTCACAGAAACCAAACACTTATTGTAAAGAAAGTATTGAGTTTCATTCATATGGATTGGAATGTTTTTTCTCTCGGTCAAAACTCACAAGGCAACAACATACAGCTTGCGATGAACTTTTGAATACTATGATATGTATAACATATTAACAACATATTATGCCACTACATTTACAGATTATTTGATAGCATAGTCGACACAATCCAAGTGATCGATACTTTTTTTTTACATACTCATTAGCTATCAACAGTTAAACTTTACATTCGGATTTAGGTATTGTTTTGTGAGTCATTGAATAATTACTACTTCCTAGAAAGTTTATAGTTTTAAGTTGCAAACATGGTTACATCAACTATCCACAGTTGGAAAATCACTAAATCATAAAAATCACTAAATCACTAAAGCCAGATATTTCATCATTTTTAGATTGGTTCGAATTGAGGTATGGTTTTGTAATTAGATAGTTAATACTTTGTGGAAAGTTTATGGTTTTAAGTTGGAGTCAGGGTTTATGGACAATCTTGCAACTACATATTACTTGAAAGAAAGATCCATCCATCCAAAAGGGAAAACAAGAAGCTTTACCGATTTCTTCCTAGCGGCTGTGTTGGCAATGTCAAGGGTTTCAATATCTGGCTTCACTCCATATTTCTTCATCACAGCAGCATCAGAGAATTCACTCACAGGAATCAGAGCTGAAATATTACAACACAAAACCAGAGTCAAACAACAACAACAAGAAGCTGACCAAGAGCAATAGGCTTCATCATGTTCCAGATAAGTGAAGAGAGAATTCATAAAAGACGATCAACTACTACTTAAAGCAATTTCTTTCGAATAAGTACAAAATCAATTTTAGTTTTAACCCCCAAAAAAAAAAAACGAAAGACGAATATTAAAGTCAACCGATGGCTGAGTAAGTTCAAGTTCCGTCAAACACAGAGCGATTTGCAACCTCAGATAAAAGCTAAACGAAATAGAATTGAAAACCCCTAAAACCGGCACCGATCGCGATTTCTATGAAGCAAGAAAGCGTTTCTCTCCTTTTAATTTCCGGGAAAGAAGAAGAAGATGCAAAAAAAAAAAAAGAGTTTGAGCAGAGATAATCGTACGAGATCCAACGGTCTCCCAGAGCTGCATCTCGCCTTCCTCGTAATTCATATCGTGAGCGACGGTGATGAGGATTAGATAATCGCCTTCGCGAACGACGTTATCGATCGCCCAGTTCAGAGCCTTCTTGCTGCACTCCGAGAAATCCACCGCCACTCCGATCCTCCGTCCACCACTCTCCGCCATACTCTCTCTCTCTCTCTCTCTATGAATACCTTTTTCAACGAAAGCTGATTCTCTCTCTCTCTCTCTCTCTCTCTGTGCAAAATAGCTCCACTCGAAGACAAATGGTGTCTGGTCGGAAAAGAGTAGACTAGAGGGAGATTAAATCAACGATCGAGAATTATCCCTCTGTAACGCTGTCCTATGATCTGTTTGTTATACATCCTGACCGTTGGATAGATTCGAAGACGATCGCAGCCTTAGAATTAAAACAGCTCACAAAACAGTGGGTAAATAAATATCTTCACATAGAAAATGTAACGGACAAGAGAAGGTGGACTCTGGGCCCACCGTTTTTAGCAAACAAAAGAAAACAGACATCAAGCCACGTCCTTAATTCAAAACAGCATCTCGACTAATTTAACACGGTCAGATTCTGGTGTTCTTTTTTAATCATGACACTAAAAAACTAAAAACAAAAACCTTAAAATAGATCCCTATGAGATCATACGGTGGTGGTAGTTTAAATCTTGAGAGCGCGGGTGATTTCCCAGCAAGTATCCTCCGTCTTATGAGACAACCGATGGCCGGAACTCAAATTCCGGCCACCGCTGTTTGCTAATGCCACTAGGAACCACTCGTTCTCCAATGAAGACGGATACATTAGCTGATCATCCTGAAATCAATTTCACATTGCTTCTTTTATTCATTTTACTTCCATAGGATAACAACCTTTATTACCAAACATACACAAAAAAAAAAGATTGGTTTGTTACCTCAGGGAGCTCACAGAATTCGTCAGGGGAAATCTGAAGTATAGCTGATGCAGACTGACCCGTACACCTGTCTCTTATACACATCTAGATGTGTATAAGAGACAGAAAGAGGAGAAATCTTACCTCTTAAGACCACCAAGGCCTCGGTTACCGATGACAAGGCTTGAGAGAGGAATATGCTCAACTGCTTCACATATCTTCTCACGAGGATCTCCCCAATATATCTTCATCACTACTGTAATCTGCTCATGTTTCACAACAGTTGGCTCTTCATTTCACAGAAACCAAACACTTATTGTAAAGAAAGTATTGAGTTTCATTCATATGGATTGGAATGTTTTTTCTCTCGGTCAAAACTCACAAGGCAACAACATACAGCTTGCGATGAACTTTTGAATACTATGATATGTATAACATATTAACAACATATTATGCCACTACATTTACAGATTATTTGATAGCATAGTCGACACAATCCAAGTGATCGATACTTTTTTTTTACATACTCATTAGCTATCAACAGTTAAACTTTACATTCGGATTTAGGTATTGTTTTGTGAGTCATTGAATAATTACTACTTCCTAGAAAGTTTATAGTTTTAAGTTGCAAACATGGTTACATCAACTATCCACAGTTGGAAAATCACTAAATCATAAAAATCACTAAATCACTAAAGCCAGATATTTCATCATTTTTAGATTGGTTCGAATTGAGGTATGGTTTTGTAATTAGATAGTTAATACTTTGTGGAAAGTTTATGGTTTTAAGTTGGAGTCAGGGTTTATGGACAATCTTGCAACTACATATTACTTGAAAGAAAGATCCATCCATCCAAAAGGGAAAACAAGAAGCTTTACCGATTTCTTCCTAGCGGCTGTGTTGGCAATGTCAAGGGTTTCAATATCTGGCTTCACTCCATATTTCTTCATCACAGCAGCATCAGAGAATTCACTCACAGGAATCAGAGCTGAAATATTACAACACAAAACCAGAGTCAAACAACAACAACAAGAAGCTGACCAAGAGCAATAGGCTTCATCATGTTCCAGATAAGTGAAGAGAGAATTCATAAAAGACGATCAACTACTACTTAAAGCAATTTCTTTCGAATAAGTACAAAATCAATTTTAGTTTTAACCCCCAAAAAAAAAAAACGAAAGACGAATATTAAAGTCAACCGATGGCTGAGTAAGTTCAAGTTCCGTCAAACACAGAGCGATTTGCAACCTCAGATAAAAGCTAAACGAAATAGAATTGAAAACCCCTAAAACCGGCACCGATCGCGATTTCTATGAAGCAAGAAAGCGTTTCTCTCCTTTTAATTTCCGGGAAAGAAGAAGAAGATGCAAAAAAAAAAAAAAGAGTTTGAGCAGAGATAATCGTACGAGATCCAACGGTCTCCCAGAGCTGCATCTCGCCTTCCTCGTAATTCATATCGTGAGCGACGGTGATGAGGATTAGATAATCGCCTTCGCGAACGACGTTATCGATCGCCCAGTTCAGAGCTTTCTTGCTGCACTCCGAGAAATCCACCGCCACTCCGATCCTCCGTCCACCACTCTCCGCCATACTCTCTCTCTCTCTCTCTCTATGAATACCTTTTTCAACGAAAGCTGATTCTCTCTCTCTCTTTCTCTCTGTGCAAAATAGCTCCACTCGAAGACAAATGGTGTCTGGTCGGAAAAGAGTAGACTAGAGGGAGATTAAATCAACGATTGAGAATTATCCTCTGTAACGCTGTCCTATGATCTGTTATACATCCTGACCGTTGGATAGATTCATAGACGATCGCAGCCTTAGAATTAGAACAGCTCACAAAACAGTGGTAAATAAAATATCTTCACATAGAAAATGTAACGGACAAGAGAAGGTGGAGTCTGGGCCCACCGTTTTTAGCAACCAAAAGAAAACAGACATCAAGCCACGTCCTTAATTCAAACAGCATCTCGACTAATTTAACACGGTCAGATTCTGGTGTTCTTTTTTAATCATGACCAAAATATAAAAAAAAAACTAAAAACAAAAACCTTAAAATAGATCCCTATGAGATCATACGGTAATGGTGGTAGTTTAGATCTTGAGAGCGCGGGTGATTTCCCAGCAAGTCGCCTCCGTCTTATGAGACAACCGATGGCCGGAGCTCAAATTCCGGCCACCGCTGTTTGCTAATGCCACTAGGAACCACTCGTTCTCCAATGAAGACGGATACATTAGCTGATCATCCTGAAATCAATTTCACATTGCTTCTTTTATTCATTTTACTCCCATAGGATAACAACCTTTATTACCAAACATACACACACAAAAAAAAAGATTGTTTTGTTTTGTTACCTCAGGGAGCTCACAGAATTCGTCAGGGGAAATCTGAAGTATAGCTGATGCAGACTGACCCGTACACCACGCGTATAGTTTGGTTTCCTCGTCTGCAAGTGTTATCATTATGTGGAAAGTTCTCACTACTTCTTCTGATCCTGCGTTAGTGTTCAACCTTACTCGGCAGAAGCTACAATGCAGATTCCCTCCATGTGATGACGACTCTTCGTCTATGAAATGGCCGCAAACGCTGTGCGATAATCTCGTGTTGATGTTATGGCATTGGTCAATCTCGTCCAGCTTAACCCGACAAATCTGTTGAATGAAATATGAGTGAGAGAGATGTGTGGGTGAGATGCACAAAGGAAAACCTATACAAAGCTCTGTGAATCATTTAGAATGTGAGACGTACGTTTATTGCAGGTTTTCTCTGTTTTGATATTTGGGAGAGGGTAGAGATTCTGTGAAGACAAGAAGAGGACAGAAATGCAGGCAAGCAGCTAAGGTTGATGAATGTAGCTTTCTCGTCCTTCTCATGCCACAACACCTCAAGGCTGCTCAACCAAACAAGGATTCCATTAATCTTTAGGCTAAAGCAATAAACCACTACCTACTGATACTTGTTGATAAGGTTTTTTTCCATTCATGTTTGAGCTATATTAGTTTCCCAGTAGCGATGGATGAGTATAGCTCTCAGTTTTAAAGCAAGAGAGACGCTTACCAATTCTCTTTTGTGCTTTTGCAGGATAACCCAGACACGTACACGACATGACCAAGCCCTAACCTTCCCACTGACCTGGAAACCATCAAAAGATACAGCTCATTAAACAGAACGTTTGAGGCTCCAAATTGTTGTTCAGACGGAATTCATGAAACACTATGATACCAGTAACTAGTAAAATGGAGCTTAGCCCATATTGCTCCTGTTGTGTCCTCAATTTTCAAAGCAAAGACCACTCCCGTGGCATTTGGATCACATAAGATGTCTGTAACAACGCCATAGAGACTGATTCCAGTGGTTTTGTCGCGAATGTCTGTTATAATCGTCTGCAGAACTTCAACCAAGGAGAGGTATATTAGCAGATGCAGCTAAGCAATATTTTCTCAAATAATTGCCAGAGCAGGCTTTACGTATAATCTGAACCATTGGCTTCTTTCCCTAAGTTACTAGGCCTACGAGGCAGTGGATTTCCAACAGAGATGATATTTTCCGCACAAATAAAATACAAGCAAAAAAGTGAGCATTATGAATGCAGTTCGGTGTGATGAAAAAACAAAAAGAAGAACCTCAATACTTGACATGCATAAAAATGAGATTTGTAGCGATATGGACATAGATTCGTCGTGAACCAATTAAGGCGGAATTGTGGAAGAACCTACCCTATTACCTAATTTCGAAACAGAGGAGCACAGAAAGATAAGTCACCAACTAGTCTCACGATTGGTTGATATAGATTCAAAAGATACTACCACATTTACCATATAAACATCACAACCACGACATGGACCCATGAAGCTTAGGAGCCTCTAGATTTATAAACCATCAGTTAATATCATGCTTTATCTTAACTTCTACTCACCCGAAAAGGATAATTACTGAAGTCTACAGACCCCTCGGCGTCACGAGGCAGTGTCACCTGCGAAACTCCTACTGAACCAAGCAGTTTAGATCCTTGACACTGATTTTGGGACAACGATACACAAACCTGAAGAACAAACAAGTCACTCCGCATTGGTGATATCAAAAACCAATGCAAAAATCTGACAAAATAAAAAGAGAAACGAAAAAGTTCATCTACCATTTCCTCTTGTAAGGTTGACGGCACTAGATAGAGATGTGTTGCGCTACCATATTCAAGGCAGAACTCATCCTTTCCTTCCACTGCACTCTCTTCGAGACTAGAAATATAAGGCCTCTCAAGCCCAAGCACACTTCCCACACTGAAAACGGATTTTTAAGAAACGGGTTGGTAGGAAAAGTTAAGATAGAAGCACCCAGCCAGGAGCTTACCTCATAAGATTTGCAACGATGACTTGCTCTCCCCACAAGACAAATTTTAACCTAACCCCGTCACCATCTACAAGTGCAATTTGCCTTCTATGCGCAGTACTAAACTTGAGTTCAGATTCCAGAGGACCTATAGATTCAATCCTGCTCCCAAACCAAGAGGGGGAAATGCAATGTTACTTTAGAATAAAAAGCCAATAGACGTTAAGTCATGGTAACCATTCAATCTCTCAAAACATATACTTCGTACCTCTTTTTTTTATGAGGTACTTTACAGTTTACACATCTTTCTACAAATTTACTATGAAACAGCAAGATTTGGAAAAATAGTCCTAGTCATTACTTCCAAAAGGTTTTGATCTGATAATTTAATCACTGTTTTAGTGTTTGAAGTTTCTGGAACGTGTTTGCAACTAGGCATGTGAGTGGTAAGTTAGTTTTACCAAGACCAGTATTGAGTGATATCACACGAATTTATAAATCTCTTACCTAGCATACAAAGAGTATGAAGTTCCATTGTTGAAAGCATCAAGAGAAACACATGAGAAAGTATCAGAAAAAAATTGAGCTGCTATGAGGATTGCATCATCATCTTCGTCCTGCAGTATTTGAGAGTCGGGTAAAGACTAAACCCTTCTTTTTCCATATAAAAATTCATATGAAGACAGCGATGTGTTAGAGATAGAACTAACTACAGGCAAATCCAAGACTGCATTTCTAATTTCTCTTTCAAAAGATTGGCAAAAAAAAACATCACCTCATCTAGCAAAATGACGAGATATTCTGTTGGAAGTAGCCGTGGAGTGCCACATCCTTCTCTAGCGGTACGAAGGTAGCATCCAGTGATCAAAACCTCTCTGCCTTTCCTAAGAATCCCATTCGGTGTTTCCACCAACTCATAGTATCTAAGCAATAAACATTATAAGCTTATAAGAATCTCTCTATAATACAGACATCATAAACAAGCACTAAAATTCATCCGAATAAGACATTACGAATCATCTCTACTGAAAAAAACATACCTGCGATGTAGATAGAGATCAATAGTGTTAGAGCTCCAGAAATCCCCTAGTGTAAGCATGAATATGTTTGTACCTGGAAATAATACGTTCGAATGAATAAACAACCTGTTTGGCACAGTAGCGCACTGGAAATGAAAAATGCTGACAGGTTTTTGTCAGATACCAGGAAGAACATGTGCATCGATGATAACAGCTTCCAAAACGCTGTTCATGGACAAAAAATTCTTCTCATAGATGGAGTCTATTGTGACAGTATTAGCGAGCCTTCTTCTTCTGTGACTCTTTTTCAACTGATCTATGAGTTCCGGCTTCTTCTTTGACATTCCTGGTTTGTTTTGCTCGTGCCATGCCTACCAAAGAAGAAGAAGAAAAAACATTCAAGAATCGACTACCTAATCACAACACAATAACAAACCGATCAATCTCATTGGCCAAGCTGAAAAACGATTTCTCGAAAACGAGCTTCTGTTTACCCAATCTGGGATTCCTTTTGTCAGCGACAAAACGATTCGTACATTTCAGAGTACTGATTTGGTCTCCATAGAAGAAGCACCAAGCCAATGTTCATCAAATCGAAGCTTCCGACCAACTAGAATCCCCAATCGGAAAAACAATCAAAATCGAAGTAGGAGATAGTGGCAGCACCTGAGAGAGATCGGACAAGAGAATCGCGGCAGTGACGCCACTCGAATAAGCGGTACAGGTTTTCAAGATGCGCGAGGCGATCCAGCCCCAGCCCGGACCACTAGCCTCAGCCGCGGCTTCGCCGGGATCCCTCTTGCTCCCATCCTCCTCGATTTCTTCCGGTGAAATCACCGCTCTGGCATAGTCGATGAACGCCAGAAAAGGGTCTTCTGCTTCTTCCCGGTCATCCATTTCAATGAGCGAGTTTCCGTTTGTATCCCCCATCTCAGTGCTCTGAAATTGGCCAATTCAAAACCCTAGATTTTCCGTTACTGAAATTGCCGGGGTTTAATTGGATTCAGGATTGTGCTTTCGCGGGGAAATTAATTTTAAAAGTAATATTGAGATAGACAATTTTCCTCGAAATCAGTTCGGTCCTTAATAAGAAACAAAATTTATCTTTGATCCTTGTTTTTTCTCATTCTCTCGTTAACTCCCCCTAATTTCAGCTGAAGAAAGAAGCTACATCAAGTTGAATTAAGCAATTTTTGTTGCATTTAAATTATAACAATTGCTACCTTATAATTCTTCAAAATTACACATCACAATCACATGCACCCTTCATCTTTACACTCTCCCAATAAATCTCCCCAAATATTTTCAAGCACCACTTATTCTCCCTCTAATGAATCTCCCTAACCTCTGAGAATCAAGATTAACGTCTAGCTTCGACGGATCCAACGATAGTTTCTCGCGTAAAAACGCGTCGAGGTTAAATCCGCTCCCGGTTTCAGTATCCTCGCGTACCACAGAGCTCCCGGGTTGCTGATTGGATTGGCTATCTTTGGCTCCACCCATGTTTCTAAGACTATCAGTTAACCGGTTGTTGTCATTGTTCTGACCAAAGTTCAAGAGCCTTTTAACGGTGTCTAAAGCCGGGTCAATGATATCCAAGAATCCCGTGACCCACGTAGCATCGTCAACAACCTCCGTGCGCTGTTTTTTTTTTTTTTTGCAATGAAGAAGAAGAAGCCATCAACAGATGAATAATAATAATAACTCGACTGGAAGATCCTTGCTAGAAATCAAGAATGTGTGTAGTGTAGAAGAGCTTACTTGTTGGAAATAGAGGTTGCGGATTTCCTCAGCACGTTCGGAGTCTCCTTGATCTTCCTCAAGCTGTGCCCATGTCATCCATGTAACGTAGCTTTGTGAGTTAATGTTCAGTGATGCTCTGAACAATCTTCTTGCTGCTGATAGGTTTCCTGCTCTCTGCTCTAGTACTCCCCACGCCTGTAAAGACAGATAATTTGTTTCAGCATCCTCTATATGTATACTAATCTTTTAGCAAACTTTCCGGCTAATATATGATACATGAAATTTTGTTGTGGATAGGTCTTATTCCCTTTGTTTCTACAATGTATACACGTTCATTCGCTGAGACAGGACATATAAAAATGCAAATGAAAGAAGTTACAAGTTATACCTGTAGACAGCGAGCGGCACTTTCGGTAGTTGCATCAATGGCTAGAGCTCTTTGGTAAAGTTCTCTAGCTGTTGATGTGTTTCCTTCTTTCCATTCCATCCAACCCCAAGCCTAAACCGGAACACACTTTCAACCAATCATTTTCTCTTCCATACTCTGTTCTAAAGACTCTTGAATTCGCTAGCTAGATAAGACTCGGTACAACCAAGGTCTACTAAGTGAATTAGTTATGTTTCTTTAAAGCCTAAAGCTCAAGCTTGAAAACATATAAACTAAAACCATTTGACGAGATCCCAACTTAAAGGACAATCGATTTAAATCTTGAATATACTTACAATCCAAACAGGTTGATGTCTAGGATCAAGCTCTGATGCTCTCCTTAGTAAAGCCCGAGCAAGATTAGCAGATGAGTGTTTGTACTCCAGTAAGCCAAGGGACTGAAGGAGAACAGGGTCTCTAGGATTTAGCACATGACCTATCTTCAGGAGCTTTCTTCCACGCTCAACATTACCTACTCCAGCTTCAAACACCCCCCACACGTGCCACGCAAACCTATTCTTGGGGCTTGCCTGAACAGCTTTCTATGAAAAAGGAAAGGCGCGATCAGAACCTGAAGCTTTCATATATAGCTCGATCTCTTAATATACATCCTCCACTGCTTTGACATTGTGAATGGGAAATAGAAAAGAGGATGTAGCAGTTACCTCAAAAAGCTTTCTAGCAGCTGGGAATCTTTCCTGCTGTATCTCCAACTGTGCCCATGCCTTTTTCATAAAAATGAACATGTAGCAAGAAAAGAGAAGAAGCTCATTCAGAATATTTTTTTGACCTCTCATTACAAGCCACTTCCACAAACAGAATACTGATCAGGAAAATACAGGGGAAGCTAGAATATGGTTCCTGAAAACCGCAGTATCATGGCATTCTCTTTTAACACACTTATCTTTAACGATTTATCCTAAGATACACCTTTGTGGAATGGCATTCTCCTAGCTCTTATCACAATCATGTTTGATGATGCAAACCACTTACCAACCAACTGGCACAGCTCTTAGAATTGGATATGGTGGCCTGCTTGAACAGGTACCTTGCTTGTTCATACCGATTAGCTTTGGCCTCCAACAAGGCAAGTGTTTGATAGATATACTCGTTCCTCCCGCAAAACTTGAGGCCTTTGGCGAGCAGATTCCTCGCTTTACTAATATTTCCTTGTTTAATCTCCAGGTTTGCCCACCCATGCCAGGCTGCTACATGCTTCTTGTCAGCCACCGTAGCTGCATCAAACAATTCTCTAGCTCTTCTTACATTTCCCAATCTGTTTTCCAGGACAGCCCAGCACTGTTCCAATTAACAAAACTGTGTTGTTGGTACAGGAGACAACGGTACATGATATATGCATGAGAAGAACAAAGTTGCCTTCAAGTGTAGGTATCAAGAGAATTGCTTTAAAGAGTCAAATAAAAAGCCATGTAGAACCTGCCAAATGTATGCATTCTCTCCTTGTGTAGCTTGACACCCTTTCTCATACACAGTTCGAGCTTCGGCTAACTTGGATTGTTTGTTCAGTATCTTCCCCAATGCCACGTACGGTCTCCCGTCCTCCGGCCAGTAAGCTATGCACTTTAAGACCCAACACTAAACAGGATTAGATTCAGTAGACGTCTACTTCTGTCTCTCGTTTCAGTGGTGGGTCTACACTCTACAGATGATTAAGGGATACTACTCAAGAAGCTAAACCATTCATTATAAAATTGGAAGAATCATTAAAATCTGAGAACCACTCTCCAGTTTCATTCTACAAATTGGAAGAATTGCATGATCATCTACTGAATGGCCCTGACCAAATGGCAACAAGAAAGCGACGTTACCTTCTCCAAAATCTTCTCAGCGTCTTTGTATTTGAAATTCCTAGCCAGAACCTTAGCTCTGTAGAGAGATAAGTCCAGATTCACCGAGAGCGGCTTCTCTTGCGCTCTTGCAACAGCCGCCGCTGAAGACGACGACGACGACTCCGATCTCTCCGGCTCAAACATCGGCATCTTCTTCGCCATCTTACTCAGACCGGCATCGATCCTCACCGGATACCTTTTTTCTCCTTCCTCACTAGATTCCTTGTCGGAATTCTCCAGCAACGGCCGTCGAACTACTAGTACTCCCTCCCCGTTAGATTCCCCTCCTTCGCCATTCGGGGATTCCTTTTGCGATGATACACCTGGGGAAGATCTGTCGACGACTGCACACAGAGGCGTGTGCTTAGATGATTGGCCTGAGATTCCATGGGTTCCGATATGGATCTTCACCGGTAATTTACAGAGATTCTCAGGAATTTGAGAGGGAGCGAGGAATAAGAGAGAGAATGAAGAAGTGTTGGCCGGAGAAGGAGATGAAGACGAAGAAGTCGGCACCAAGAAGTGCATTGTTTAAGGGGGAAAAAAAAAAGCTTTAACTGATAAAACCGTCGTGAGCTTTCATGGAGGACTGTCGGGGAAAGCTAGGCGGGCTCGGGCAAGACGAACGATGGTCATGAAAATTACGATGTTACCCTTACACTAATTTCAGCTTTTAAGTTTTTTTTTGTAGTGTTATATTAATGCAATAGTTGTAAGAAATTAGGAGACGATGCAAAGGAAATTGATTTTTTAATTTTTGTAAATTCGAAATTATAGGCGTCTAATCAAAAAATTAGTGAAAGTTATCAAGGGTGATATGGTAAATAATCTGGAGAATACTACTGGTGCACTATCCGGCCACGTTGCTAGCATTTTTGGATGGCTTAGCTGAACTGGATTTCAGCGAAACGTGGTAAGCTCTTATTGGTTTAAAGATCTGATGGAAATTCTTAGCCAAAGAACCCAGTATATAGTTCGGTGCGGAGAGGTGCATGATTAAGTTCGTAGTCATCCAATCATATCTCGTCGTAGATAAGACCAAAACAAGAGGCCATGGCAAGGTCTGCTTTATACGTTTTAGATTGATTATAAAAAGTTTTTCTTTTTCTTCGGTTTTTACTTTTTAGTTTGCTTTTTTTCCCATGCATCAACGAGGATCAGTCGATCGCTATGATGCTATGCAATAGTACTTTTTATGTTTCATAATATTTTTAAATTGATATTTGACGTGGGTACAAAGTTAATCATTTTTGTCGTCATACTTAAATGTTTAATTAATGTAATAATGTCCAAAAACAGTGATCGGTTGTTATATGATAGAGCTTGAAAGCAAACAACAAGAAAATGGAAAAATTATTCAATAAAAACAAGAACAAAAAAAAAGAGACAAAAACAGTGACTAAACGTGAAACTGTGACGCGGCCCAAAATATCTTTTGTAATGCACCCTTAATTTTCATACACACATTTCTCCGCCGGTCATTTCTATATTTTCTGCTGCTTTTCTTCTCTTTATCATTTTTTTTTTATTATATGTATGTTCTTTCTATTATTGATGAACGCTTTGTTCTTTTTATTTTTATTATTTATTTTATATACGTCAAATATGGGGTAGATCTTGGTGCTTTGTACGTCAAATATGGGGTATACGTATACTACACCGAATAATCCAAATTCATCTCTTAACATTTTTTAAAAAATTGTCGTTTTGGACACCTCGTATCAATTAGAAGTTACGAGTAGTAGATTATACCAAAAATCTATCAGAATTGAGACTGTTCAAGGTATTCCGGTTTTATTTTTATTTTCTTTGGTATAGCCGGTTTACATGATAACAAGAGTCCAAAACGTTAAGTTTCTATAAATCTTCTAACAGCTTTCGGTTGAGTGTTTTGTTAAACGGAAAGCTAATTTTCGTCGTGTATAGATAGATTATCAGAATACCATAGACATTCTACATATAGTGCATATATTTTGTTCTAGCTATAGAAAATGCATGAATACTCGCTCGAGTTAAAGACAAAAAATATCACTAGAAGCTTGCATATACACATTAATTACAAATATGGTACTACCGAGCTATTAATTGTATATATAATTCAAGTCTCGTATATATATCTATGAAAGTTTAAACTACGCAAATGCAATTATAAATGTTCATGTTGAAACTAGTTTCTCAAATCTAGTTGTGTGAGATATCCAATATAATATTTAGTACAATTAATGCATGGATTATGCAGAATTGCAAATTAATGATGTACAACGAAACATAACTTATGTATCTGAATCTTATCATATTAGACGAGTTTACTATGCAAACCAACCCCAACATAATTAAGGTCTTTAGATGCATGGGGTCAGTAGTACTCAGTCGACACCATATATATGTATCATAAAAGTCTAATGATTTGTTGTGTGAACTTGAATCCCAAACAACTAATATGATATCTTTTTGGTTCAATCAAAATTCTATTTACAATATGTATCATAGAGCTCATAACCACATAAACAACTTGTAAAATTTGTTATGTGTTTTCATCATCTACTAGCTAGGCTAGGAACATCTCGGGTGATATACCATTTCAATATATATTTTGGGAAAATTCAATTTTCCTGATCCCATTTTGTGGTTATGTTACTATTTGGGACAACTAAAACAATCATCATTAATGTTCAAAAACACACACACACAACCATCAATATTTTCCACGAGCAGCTTTGATATCTCCTTTATTGTCAACATGACAACATGTTAGTAGAAATTAGATAATTGCGAGAAGAGATAACCACCATTCAAACATTTTCGACTACGTTTACGTTTCATAGGATTTAGACACTGAAATGAATTGAAACCAAACAAGAGTTGTACGATTTGAATTCGGGGTATTGATGATGCGAGTTAGATTCGATTAAATTTTAAATGTCCTTAAAGATTCGACCACTCCAGGGGCTCCCACGCGCCACGGGCCCAGGGGCCACGTGCGCGCACTAGAGAGAATAAAGCATAGCCCACGTGATCTTGGGCCAAGCTCTTGGATCTTTCTCCCTCATAATACGACAAAACAGTTTGGGGTTAAATTGATAATAGTACAAGTATTGGGGTGATTTTCTCAAAGTACGACTGATAAAAGTAAAGTCGAAGCTAGAAAAAAAAAAAAACGATGGAGAAAGCCAATCAGGAAAGACGACAAGACTCGCTGACTCTCTCTTTCTCACATACACACATTTGCCTCTGCTTCATTTAATTGGGTTTCCGTAAACCCAATTTGGCAATTTCTACCTTTTGAGATTTAATTTTCTCACCATCTCCTCCGATCCCAATTTCCCAATTTTCTTCCCCCCTCGAAATCTCACCCGTTTTTCTCGAGAAAATTCAAAGTGTTTTTTTTTGTTTAGTGTCTTTGGAAGAAGCACTGTAAAATCTTGTTTTGAGTCCACCAGAATCTCTCTCGGTTTCAATTTTCAGCAGAAACTCGAGAATAATTCTCCCAAATTTTCTATTTCTTTCTTTTTTTCCCTTTTTATATAATCTGACGTAATCTCGAGAATTTCCCCAGCTTTTCTCTCTCTCTGTCTTGGAGCGGAGAAAATCTTCAATCCAGAGCCCGCCCAGATGAAAAATTCGTCTCTGTTAACTACTTTCGGTCGATGGGGACCTCCAGATTTCAAATACCCATGATTGATTGACGCCGAATCCCTCCGTCTCCCGACTTAAGCTCTTCTTTCGGAATCTCGAACAATTCCAGTAACGAAATTTGACCGCATGGTTTCCGGAGTCGGCGACGGCGGAGGAAGCGGCGGTAGTGGCCGCGGACGTGGTGAAGAAGCAGCGTCGTCAAGCCACCGCGCCGACCGTAGTCTCCACACCACAGCTCATCACCGGAGAGGAGAACAAGCTCAATCCTCGGGGACGAAATCGCTTCGGCCGAAAAATCAGCCGCAGAGCCACACTGAGTCAATGAGCAAAGCCATTCAACAGTACACCGTCGACGCGAGGCTCCATGCCGTCTTCGAACAGTCCGGCGAGTCCGGCAAGTCGTTCGACTACTCACAGTCCCTCAAAACGACGACGTACGGTTCCTCTGTACCTGAGCAGCAGATCACGGCGTATCTCTCTAGGATCCAGCGAGGAGGCTACATCCAGCCCTTCGGATGCATGATCGCCGTCGATGAATCCACCTTCAGAATCATCGGCTACAGCGAAAACGCGCGGGAAATGCTAGGCCTTACGCCTCAGTCCGTTCCTAGCCTCGAGAAACCGGAGATTCTAGCGATGGGAACAGATGTGCGCTCTCTCTTCACCGCGTCGAGCTCATTTCTCCTCGAGCGTGCTTTCGTGGCTCGAGAAATCACACTGCTGAATCCGGTTTGGATCCACTCGAAGAACACTGGTAAACCCTTTTACGCAATTCTCCATAGGATCGACGTTGGAGTCGTTATCGATTTAGAGCCAGCTAGAACCGAAGATCCAGCGCTTTCGATCGCCGGAGCAGTCCAGTCGCAGAAACTCGCGGTTCGTGCGATTTCCCAGTTACAGTCGCTTCCCGGCGGAGACATCAAGCTTCTCTGTGACACTGTTGTGGAAAGCGTCAGAGACCTCACTGGATACGACCGTGTAATGGTCTACAAGTTTCACGAAGACGAGCACGGAGAAGTTGTCGCCGAGAGCCGGCGAGAAGATTTGGAGCCTTACATCGGGCTACATTATCCGGCAACTGATATTCCTCAAGCGTCACGGTTCTTGTTTAAACAGAACCGTGTCCGTATGATCGTAGATTGCCACGCCACACCGGTTCTTGTGGTCCAGGACGATAGGCTCACGCAATCTATGTGCTTGGTTGGTTCTACTCTCAGGGCTCCTCACGGATGTCACTCTCAGTATATGGCTAACATGGGATCTATTGCATCTTTAGCAATGGCGGTTATAATAAACGGCAACGAAGAAGACGGGAGCAATGTCGCTGGTGGGAGAAACTCGATGAGGCTCTGGGGTTTAGTCGTTTGCCATCACACCTCTTCTCGCTGCATACCGTTTCCTCTAAGGTATGCTTGCGAGTTTCTAATGCAGGCATTTGGTTTACAGTTAAACATGGAATTGCAGTTAGCGCTGCAAATGTCAGAGAAACGCGTCTTGAGAACGCAGACACTGTTATGTGATATGCTTCTGCGTGATTCGCCTGCTGGAATTGTTACACAGAGTCCTAGTATCATGGACTTAGTGAAATGCGATGGTGCAGCGTTTCTTTACCACGGGAATTATTACCCGCTGGGTGTTGCTCCGACCGAGGTTCAGATAAAAGACGTTGTGGAGTGGTTGCTTGCGAATCATGCGGATTCGACAGGATTAAGCACGGATAGTTTAGCCGATGCGGGATATCCCGGTGCATCTGCGTTAGGGGATGCTGTGTGCGGTATGGCGGTTGCGTATATCACAAAAAGAGATTTTCTTTTCTGGTTCCGCTCTCATACGGCCAAAGAAATCAAATGGGGAGGCGCTAAGCATCATCCAGAGGACAAAGATGATGGGCAACGGATGCATCCTCGTTCGTCCTTCAAGGCGTTTCTTGAAGTTGTTAAGAGCCGGAGTCAGCCATGGGAAACTGCAGAAATGGATGCGATTCACTCGCTCCAGCTTATTCTAAGAGACTCTTTTAAAGAATCCGAGGCAGCTATGAACTCTAAAACTGCAGATGGTGCGGTTCAGCCTTGTAGGGATATGGCGGGAGAGCAGGGGATTGATGAGTTAGGTGCAGTTGCAAGAGAGATGGTTAGGCTCATTGAAACCGCAACTGTTCCTATATTTGCTGTGGACGCTGGAGGCTGCATTAATGGATGGAACGCTAAGATTGCGGAGTTGACAGGTCTCTCGGTTGAAGAAGCTATGGGGAAGTCTCTGGTTTCTGATCTAATATACAAAGAGAACGAAGAAACTGTTGATAAGCTTATTTCTCGTGCTCTGAGAGGTATATTCAGTTCTCCAACTATCCTGTATCTGCAGTGTGTATACAATTCGGGGTTATCTGATTATTTTGTTGCATTTGGCAATCAATGCAGGGGACGAGGACAAGAATGTGGAGGTAAAGCTGAAAACTTTCAGCCCCGAACTTCAAGGGAAAGCAGTTTTTGTGGTTGTGAATGCGTGTTCGAGCAAGGACTACTTGAACAACATTGTTGGCGTCTGTTTTGTCGGACAGGATGTTACTGGTCAGAAAATCGTAATGGATAAGTTCATCAACATACAAGGAGACTACAAGGCCATTGTCCATAGCCCAAACCCGCTGATTCCGCCTATCTTTGCGGCCGACGAGAACACTTGCTGCCTGGAGTGGAACACCGCGATGGAAATGCTCACGGGATGGTCTCGTAATGAAGTGATTGGGAAAATGCTTGTTGGGGAAGTGTTTGGGAGCTGTTGCAGGCTAAAGGGTCCTGATGCTTTAACCAAGTTCATGATTGTATTGCATAATGCGATTGGTGGCCAAGAGATGGATAAGTTCCCTTTCCCGTTCTTTGACCGCAACGGGAAGTTTGTTCAGGCTCTATTGACTGCAAACAAGCGGGTTAGCCTCGACGGAAAGGTCATTGGGGCTTTCTGTTTCTTGCAGGTCCCGAGTCCCGAGCTGCAGCAAGCTTTAGTAGTCCAACGGAGGCAGGACACAGAGTGTTTCACGAAGGCGAAAGAGCTAGCTTACATTTGTCAGGTGATAAAGAATCCTTTGAGCGGTTTGCGTTTCACAAACTCATTGTTGGAAGCTACAGACTTGAACGAGGATCAGAAACAGTTTCTTGAAACGAGTGTTTCTTGCGAGAAACAGATCTCGAGGATTGTCAGTGACATGGATCTTGAAAGAATTGAAGACGGGTTAGTTTAGTTTGGAATTCTCTATAAAATGGTATTTGATTACTTGACAGAGTGTGACCAGATTTCCAATTTTTGTTTTTTTTACATTTGATCAGTTCATTTGAGCTAGAGAGAGCGGAGTTTTTCCTCGGAAGTGTCATAAGCGCGATCGTAAGCCAGGCCATGTTCTTATTAAGGGAGAGGGGTCTTCAGCTTATCCGTGACATTCCCGAAGAGATAAAATCTATAGCTGTTTATGGAGACCAGACAAGGATTCAACAGCTCCTGGCTGAGTTTCTGCTGAGTATAATCCGGTATGCACCGTCTCAAGAGTGGGTGGAGATCCATCTAAGACAAGTTCCTAAGCAAATGGCTGACGGATTCTCGGCTATCCGCACAGAATTCAGGTACATTTCATTGTTCCCGCTGTTGTCTCCCCATATCCTTAATCATAATTACGCAATCCGGGTTTCGATTCCATTTATATAGTTTATGAAGAATCAAGAATGGTTTGGTTCTTGGAACGGTTGTTTAGGTGGCAGTTTTGGGGTGAAGCCGGATAGGCCTAGAATTAGTAGACAGTGATTGTAATGTTTTCGAATTGATGAAAACCACCAGCTCAAAAGTGTTTAAAAACTTTGGTTTCATGTTTTGGTTTCTCTGTTATCTCTTTTTTTTTTTTGCGGTTTCAGAATGGCGTGCCCAGGTGAAGGTCTGCCTCCAGAGCTGGTCCGAGACATGTTCCATAGCAGCAGGTGGACGAGCCCTGAAGGGTTAGGTCTAAGCGTATGTCGAAAGATTCTAAAGCTAATGAACGGCGAGGTTCAATACATCCGAGAGTCGGAACGGTCCTATTTCCTCATAATTCTCGAACTCCCAGTTCCTCTGAAACGCCCTTTGTCAACCGCTAGCGGCAGCGGCGACGTGGTGTTGATGATGCCATAGTAGTCACACTTATAAGCTGGCACGGGAGAGTTTGTATCATTGTATGTGCATGTGTGTGTGTGTGTGAGTCTAACGACACCGGAGGAGGATAGAGAGGTTTTTTTTTTGTGTTTCCGGCGAGATTAGTAGAGAAGAGGAGGTTGTTTGCGTTTGGCTCGCCGGAAAAGAAAACGTAACAGTAGTTATAGAGTCTGCGCGCGAGACTTTACTTCTTTTGTTTGCCCCGTGTTGTATATTTGATAACTCCGAGAGAGGCAAAAGAATGAGAAAAAGAAGAGAGATATTATTGATTGACCAAATCCTTTTTAATTGTTACTCGTTTATCTTCAAACATAATGATAACATGAATTTCTTCCTTTTTCAACGATGAATATATGGAATTATGAATTAGGGGAAAATAAGAAGAAATAAATAAATGTTACATTTTTAACAGAACGATTATATATGCTGAAGTTTTTTTGTTTTTTTTATCATAGATTCAGAACGATTAACACTTGAGATTTGACTCATTCTTGTTAGAAATAAATTCAATAATGATAATTTAAAAAAAAAATCATAAGTTTGATTATATTTATATTGAAATGTAAGTTACCACTATTTTTTTTTTTACATACCCTTTTTATTCTCCCTTCCATAAGTCAAATGAGGGTGAAATATATTAAGCTACTAGAGGGAGGAGGGAGAATAATGAAAACGACAGTGGGGATTTCGCAGTTAATGTGGCTACCAAATCAAAAGTGGTTGAGAGAAGCTCTAAATGTAAAAGAGAGTACGATATACTTAAAATTAATTACATCCTCACCTTCCCCTCTCCTTTAGAACTAGTAGTATTCGTTTTGATTTTTCTCTGCACGTTAGCTAGCTATAAGCTGTATACAATATTCAAATCGTAAACTCGGTGAACATGGAATTAAATAAAAGGATGATAGGAATAGAAGATCCATATAAAGAAAGAGGCACTTGGTCTCACTCATTAATTGCTTCGTAGAAATATTTGAACATGAGAGATTGGGACATGAGAACATGCGGAGAAACGCGTTGTATAGTATAGGATATGATACAAGAGCTTCAAGGCCTCTCTCAACCATATCTCATAAATGCTCTCGATCTCTACTTACTATATATAGTGTTAATAGCTTAGCCAAGTGAGCCATAACAATTGTTTACTGATCAATTTGTTTACTGATCAATAATTTACAAGATACTCTAAACAATTGTCAAAGATATGGGGAAAGTATCTTTTGCTTTCTTGGGTTTGATGCTTGTAGCGGTGGTGATAGGGGTTGTGGAGTGTAGGAGATTAGAGAAGGAGACGTTGGGAGGTGGTGGTGGTGGACTTGGCGGTGGTTTTGGTGGCGGCAAAGGTTTTGGAGGAGGCATTGGTGGCGGTGGAGGTGCTGGTGCTGGTGGAGGTTTTGGTGGTGGTCTAGGAGGCGGCCATGGTGGTGGTTTAGGAGGTGGTGTTGGTGGAGGAGCTGGTGGTGGTGCCGGTGGGGGATTAGGTGGTGGTGGAGGACTTGGAGGAGGCCACGGTGGAGGTATTGGTGGAGGTGCCGGAGGTGGTGCCGGTGGGGGATTAGGTGCTGGTGGAGGACTCGGAGGAGGCCACGGTGGAGGTATTGGTGGTGGTGCCGGGGGAGGTGCTGGTGGTGGTCTAGGAGGGGGTGCAGGAGGCGGTGCCGGCGGAGGACTCGGAGGAGGCCATGGTGGAGGTATTGGCGGTGGTGCCGGGGGAGGTGCTGGTGGTGGTCTAGGAGGTGGTGCAGGAGGTGGTGCCGGTGGAGGACTCGGAGGAGGCCACGGTGGAGGTATTGGCGGTGGTGCTGGGGGAGGTGCCGGTGGAGGACTCGGAGGTGGTTCCGGTGGGGGATTAGGTGGCGGTGCTGGTGGAGGTGCCGGAGGAGGATTTGGTGGTGGTGCTGGTGGAGGTGCAGGTGGAGGTGCAGGTGGAGGTGCAGGTGGAGGTGGAGGATTCGGCGGTGGTGCAGGAGGAGGCGCTGGTGGAGGAGCTGGCGGCGGATTTGGTGGAGGATCAGGCGGAGGATTTGGTGGTGGTGCTGGTGGTGGTGCCGGCGGAGGAGCTGGAGGAGGATTCGGTGGTGGAGGAGGTGCCGGTGGTGGATTTGGCGGTGGATTTTAAATTTAGTAATTATATATTCATACAAAATCTATTCTTGGCTTGAACTAAGCTAGGGCTAGTTACTTATGTACCAAGTCATATGAGAAGAACGTATATCATTTTCCTTTGTGATTTATTATTATTTTGTCATCCATTGTTATTTATTATTATGTATGAATCGTCGTACTTGAAAAACTTAAAAACATTTTCCCCATAATAATTTTCGTTGGCTTGTTAATTCGGGAAACTACTTAAAATTGGAAGATATGATTTAATTATAATTTAGGTTACATTATTATATTATAAAAATGGAAACTATCTTATATAATGTGTGCAAACAACATAAGAGTTTCCAATCACTCTAAAAACAATTTAGAGTAGAACAAAAAAAAAAAAGAGAGAACTAGTATTTCGTATAGTATTATACCCGTCGAAGAAAAAATATAAGATGAACTTCTTTCTTCATATGTTTTTTTTTTCCCAAGCCACATCAAAACGCGAAACGCCAAAAGTCAAACGCGAGACACGCACAAAATAAGGAACTCTAAGAATTCTGCTGAAGCCAAACAGGGAGCCAAGAAGTTCCATCAATAAAATCAATGGACAAGAAAGACTCAACTTCTTGTTTGGTAAGCTCTTTGGCCCAATCAGATCTATGTTGCCTCTCAGCACCTGGTCCATGACACTTTTACTCCGCATGGTATAAATTCCTGATCCAAGTCTCATGAGTATTAGTATAAACATATACAATTAATTACTGTGAAAATTTGGTAAAAAAAATCATAATTAGAGACTAACTGGGTCGAGCCATCGTAGCTCCAGTTGGTCCAACCGTTAGGGACAACGGTCTTGGACAAGTAAGTCTTAGCAAAGATGACTCGAGAATAAGGTCCTTTGGCTCGGCCCAAGTAAACCTCATCGATTCATTATACCTGTCTCTTATACACATCTAGATGTGTATAAGAGACAGAATAATGCCTACCTTTGTTATCAAACAAAGTGTTGTGCAAGCTGTAGAACGCACAATGGTAAAACGCTACTTTATCGGCAGCCACAAACGCCGCCACCGATTGGTTCTCAGACGTGAACGCCATTCCAATTGGTGCATCATTCTGTATATATAATTCATCACACAAATTCATTAACACACCAACGTCATTTACGTAATTAAATTATATATAAAAACTATTTTCGAAATCTACAATTATATTGTTAATATACATACTCTGATGCTGATACCGAAAGCGACAAAGTGATTAGCTTCGACTTTGAAAGTGGCCGAGGCAACATTATCGACCGAGCTTTGAGAAGATTCGATGACCGTTTTTCCTTTTCCATTACCTCTCATGAATATGAACGGCTTGTTCTCCGGAATGTGCACTCTCTCCCTTTTTTTCCAAAAAAAGAAAGAAAAATCATCAAATTCAAAACCAGAAATGTCATATATTATTACGTAAATTCATAATTGGATTGCAAAGATTCATTTTTGTCTTCGGTAACAATAGATAATAGATTTTTTTTTGCTAATGGCAATAGTAATACATATATATATACTAGATTACTATAACTTGGTTATTAATATATGTATGTGTGTAACATGGTTTTGCACATATATGATGGAATCATGTAAAAGATTAAACCTCGTAAAAGTATACGTACTTGTAGATTCCTTTACGGACATGGACGATAATCCAATTAGAGTTACCAACAGGGACAGCATCGATGGCTTTTTGAACCGAAGTGTAGTCTCCTTTGCCTTCGATATCGACAATTATCGATCTATTTGTTGCGATTTTTTCTGTCAGAAGCGGCGCGTCGAATTTCGTTTTTTGCATTGCTGATGCGTCCGAACCCCATACGGACATTACAACTAGGGTTAGGACAAGGATCATTTCTGTTCGATGATCCATCTTTGTTTTCATTTTTTGGGGGGGTGGGGGGTGGGGAGGGGTTTAGTTTTCTTTTTAGAATATTGGGATGTGAGAAAGAGATTTTATATTGGTGAAGGAAGAGGTTAAATTTAAGAAAAGAGGTTTTCAAATTTAGGTTGTTTCGTTGTGTTTGTTTTGTTTTGGGAGGTAAAGGATTTTGGAGGAAAATATGGTTTTTTCTTACGTTTTTTTATTTTATTTTTAGACATTTATTATTGATTAATGGACGAAAAATACTTGATAAATATTTCTATCTTTGGTAATTAAAGAAAGAAACAAATGACGATGGTTGTGACGTTTTTTTTTTTTTTTTTTGAAAAAGATGGTTGTGACTTGTGACGCTGTGTAATGGTTATTTTTTTCCCCCGGTGGCAGGCACATGCTTCTTTGCCAGCAAGAAACCAATCCATGATGGTACATTGTAACATTGGTACGTTTCTGAAAATAAAAGGTCATAACGAAGAAGGGCTTCTTACTACAATTACACTGTGAGTAATGCATTTCTTGCCGGCAAATAAACTTCTTGAGGGCAAAGAAACATGTGTTTCCTTAGTGATTCTTGAAAAAAGAAGAATCTTGGAGGTAGCAGGAGTGTTGAAAAATAGTTCATGCATCCTTCTTCTCACCGCCTTTGGCGATATACATTTTCATAAACGGTCTATTTGTAGTTGAGTCCAAATTTATTTGATTGTTGAGTGTAATAAATGGATATGCAAGATTGTGGCAAGTAAAGATTGAAAAATACAATTTGTTTTACTTCAAGCTCATGAATACAAAGAAACATCTATATGTATATGCATCTGTGTTCAGGGGCGGATCCAGAACTGATTTTAGCATGGGGCACAATTAAAAAAAAATCATTAAACATAAATTTAAAATTACATAATCTCTAAGTGAAAAAGTAGAAGAAAAATATGAAGCTATGGTCAACATAAAAAAGAAAAATCATAGTTTTAATTTCTCAAGTAAGATTTATATTTTTTGGAAGGCTTTTTCTATCTTGTACTTGTATTTGGATGGGCTTTTATGATATTTAAAGACTTATATGAAGATATTTAAATTAATTAATTACAATTACTAAAAAAAATGAAAATATTAGTATGGGGCACGTGCCACCATTTCTTTGCTGTGCGTCCGCCCCGTGTGCTCCGTTATATGCCTTTGGCTAGCTATTTAACTTAAACATGAAAGATATGTAGATTACGAATTTGCGATAATTGGATTAATAATAGCAGATCAAAAAAAAAATTGAACAACCCATGTTAAATCATATATGTACTTGAAATTTAATATTCTTCTTAGTTGCGGTTCTATGAAAAACGTTATTGATATAAAACAAATTTTATGAAGGCTGCAACTAGATTGCAATTTTTAGGAATAAAATCATGTGTAATTGAGTATTGCATGAAATTTCATAAAATTGTTATCAATTATAAGAAAAGAATTATAAGAAAAGAAAATGAAAAACTATTCCATTTATTCCATTCATTCCATTAGAAAAAATGAATAATTCTTTTGAAAAACTATTCCACTTCAAAAATAGTAAGGAATGAATAGAATTCAATTTTTATTCCATTCTATTCTTTTTATTCCATCTAAAATTTATTCCCTTGATTCCTTATATTCCAATTTGTTAACACCCTAAGAAAATTTCATGTAGACAGAAGATACGCGCGGGCACTAGTGTAGTAAAAATCTAAAAATAAATAAAAATAGGGTGTGAGAAATGGTTAGGGCATTGTTCGGAAGTGAAAGGGGATCGTGAAGGATGGGGAAACGGAAGCGCAAAACGAACAAGGCGAGAAAGATGTCCAAAATCAGGTAATCTCAGAGAAATATTTATGTAAAAAAGGGATTGATGTTTCTCTAGCTTAGGGTTTGGATTCGTTCTTGTTTTACTTCTCAGGCGTCGCTGTAAATCTGATTAGAGCAATTTTTATAATTTACCCTAGAATCTGAATTGGTTATCTGTTAGAAGCTATTGTTGGGTTTGGATCCTAGAAAGATGATCTCCTCTTTAAGCCTGGCTTATTTGTTCTTCTACAGATCTAAACAACGACAAAGGCGCCGAGATATACAAGTCATCGAAGAATTGGTATGTACACATGCGCTCTTTTCTTTTCCAACCATATAATGTTAAAATTTGAGAAAGAAACAAACTTTTGTTTTTATTTTTACAACCTTGTGTGTTCTTGACTTCTTGCAGCAGGAAGAAATCAAGGTGTTACAGATTTTCAACGAGTACGACTCCTTCCTGAAGCCAATTTTTTTCTTTCTCTTTTCCCATTTTGGTTCTTTTCTTTTAAACTTATTTGAAACCATTATTCCAGGAAATTGAATGGTGATGGTCACTACGGTCTGAGCTTAACCGAGCTGGAAGAACTTGAAAGTTTGTTACGGCAGGGGCTCCGCAGTTTGGAGGAGCAGCGAGACAAGGTCTTTGATTATTTGATTATATTGTCTGGAAACAATTTGTTTAATAACCGTACTGTGTGTGTGTTTGTTTGTTTCAGCCACACGCTGAATCATCAGCCAGACAGGTAGAAGATCTGATGATAAAATTATGGAGAGAATTACATAAGTTGATAGTTTAACCCTTTTGTATATATATATATCGATTTAAATACTCTGTTTTTTTCCCGCAATTAAGGCAACGGAGTGCGAAGCTATGGGGATCGAGTGGGTTGACAAAAACGCCTAAGTGGATTTCGCCTATCAATCGACTCTGGCAAAGAGAAGAACAGCTCTGAGGCACAAGGCTAGACAACTCCGGCTCAGGTATAACGTAGTTGATCATTTTCTCGATCATCTTAAGAAGATGAATCATCCGATCATCTTAAGAAGATGAATCATCCGATCATCCTAAGAAGATGAATCATTCGATCATCCTAAGAAGATGAATCATTCGATCATCCTCTCACTACAAGAAAACATGCCATTTTCCGACAAACATTTCCGACAAACTCGTTTGTCGGAAAATTCCGACTATATTCGATAAGTTTCCGACGATTTTTCGACAAAAGAAAATTTATCGGAAATTTATCAAAAATTTACTTCAAATAAATTTTGTCGGGAAGTCGTCGGAACAGACAAAAGTTAATTTTTTTAAAAGATTATTTTTAAAAATATTTCCGATGAATTTCCGACAAAAAATATTATATTTGTCGGAAATTCGTAGGAAATTTCAGACGAATTTCAGACAAAATATTATTATTATTTTTATTAGTTTTTAAAAATATTTCCGACAACTTTCCGATTACAATATTATTTTTTATTCTTTTTCTAAATATTTCCGAAAAATTTCCGACAAAAATATTTTTATTATTTAAAATATTTCCAACAAGTTTCCGACAAAAAATTAATATTATTAGTTATTATTTTTATAATTATTTTCGACGAATTTTCGACTAAACAATATTATTATTTTAATAATATTTAATTTTTCCTACAAATTTCCGAGAAAAAATTAAAATTATTTTAATTATTTTTAAATATTTCCTACAAATTTCCGACAAACAATTAATATTATTCGTTATTGTATTTTCGACGAATTTTTGACGAAAAAATATTATTATTTAATTATATTTAATTTTTCCGACAAATTTCCGAGAAAAAAATTAAAATTATTTTAATTATTTTTAAATAGTTCCGACGAATTTCCAACAAAATTGTTTGTGGAAATTTTTTCTTATATAAAGACCCCTTCCAACCCAATATCTCTCATTCTCTCAAACTCTCTAAACTCTCTCAATCTCTCCAAACACTATTTATTATTCAACAATCTCCAAACACTCTCTAAGTCTCTACAAATCCTTTTCACTTTCTCTCCTAACTCTTTAAACATTTTCACTTAATTTTGAATTTATTTTCAAACCTTACGTTTATTTAAATTCAAATCTCCATTAATTTTGAAAAAAATATAATCTTTTTTGTAATTTGTAAAGAATATACAAATTTGGAAATAACTTTTTTTTTATTTTTTTTAAACATTGTCGGAAATTTGTCGGAAATTAATTAATTAATTAATTATTTTTATATATTTCCGACAACTTTCCGAGGAAATTTTATATAATTTTTTAAGTTTCTCGGAAATTTGTCAGAATTTTTTTTTTATTGTTTCTCGGAAATTTGTCGGAAATTTCCGACGAAATTCCGAGAAAACGGGATTATCGGAAAATTTTCGACAAAATTCCGACAAATATGAATTTTCGAGGCTCAAAATCCGACAAATCTTTGTTTATCAGAAATTTGTCGGAAACACGTGTTTCCGACAAAATTCCGACGAATAGTGTCCTCGGAAAATGACATGTTTTCTTGTAGTGTCTGTGTTCTTACCTGACTGAAATCATCATCTTGTGATGGATACAGCTCTCGCGACAGCCAACATGAGCATAGCCATGACCCTGAATATCTGGTCCGTATGTGTGTGTATATATAACCTCCTGTCCTGTCTATGTTCTTGCCTCACATTGCGTTTCTCTGTCCTTGCAGATGGAAGTCATTGAGTCTTTGAAGATCGAGAAGGAGAGACTAGGGCTTTGGAACCAGTATGTGAACCATTTCCCTTTTAATTTTCTGCTCTCCAAAGTGTCTCTCTATCTGTCTGTCTGTCTTTTCATCGCGACTCATATTTGGGGGCTTTCTTTTATGCTCATTATAGGAGAATGATTGGTAAAGAGCTCGACGGTATGGGTTACCACGAACTGGAGGTATTTTCGGTTGAGTTACATCGTGGTTGGATGAATGTGTGGGACGAGATGGACAGAATAAAACAGACAAGGCAGGCCAACGGGGTAAATATTTATCCACGTGTGCATGGTATTGTAAAACTATCTCTTCTTCTTTTCTGACATTTTTCTTCTTCACCATATATACCAAGGAATTAATCTCTCAGAGAAGCCCGGGACAGATATGATCACCATGGCCAAACTTCCTCGTCACTTAGGTAGCAGCCATCGCTTTTATTCTTACAAGCTTCTTACCTTTTCCACAGAATCCTGATATATAAGGTCAATCTTGGCAGGTTCTTGGGGGATACAATTAGTCACGGGAAGAGCATGTTAAAGAGATCGAGAGAGTCTTGTTGTGACTATATCTACTTGTTGATTTTATGGTTTGTCCTGGCTAAATTAAGTATGCTCCTTTATTACTATGTTTAAGTTTGTATTATTAAACAAGATGTTGACTTTTGTCGTAGTCACTAGTCCGCTGCTTTCAATTACTCCAATCACTAATCGTCTTGGTTCACTCAAATAACAAGATTGACTAGTATGATTGATTTTTATTCTATTTCTTCTAGGCATAAAAAGTTTTAATATCTTGCATGTCTATTATTTCAAAAATCGATTGCAACAGTTTCGAAATCTATCAAAATGTAAAAATCTCCAAAAATAAAATATATTGTTTCTTTTATGTCTTTGCTGAGATCCTTCTTGTTTCTCAGAGTCCTTGTATAGTGTAGCTTCTTCCTTAAGAACCGAAGCTATTCCCTTCACTCATGAATTGCAACCACAAGAAGAAGGATCTACAAGCTACTCCCTTCTTCTTCTACGTTGTTGATTCTTGTAAAAATATGTAATTGGACAAAACTCGATTCGACCAAGTTTGGATGGATAAAATGCACAAGTCCCATATCTTCAGATATCTCAACTTCGACTATCTCTTGAGGCTGTGTCTGAAAATTGAAAAGTAAACAAAAGCTTTTATGTCTTGTAGATTCAACAAGTTAAGACTCGTAAGGAAGGTACCTCTGACGAAAATAAATGGAAGAGCGATAGCACTGCTAGGAACATTATCTGGAGGACTGTATAACTGTTGGTTTCTCCGTATCAATTTTTGGAGGCCTAAATACTTTAGACGAGCAAGAGATGAAACAAGGGACAAAGTAAGAACATTGAGAAGAGGTAAAGGGTCTAAGAAGAGCAGATCTGGGGGTACTGTCGGGGAAGGGGGAGAAGCCATTGAGAAGAAAAGAAGAGGAGAGGAGGAGATTTCTCAACGGTGAGCGTGAGGCTGCACCGCCGGCGGCGAGAAAAGCAGAAAACCCTAATTGCCTGACATTCGCACTTTACCTTTACTGTTACAGACCATATGCTTTACAGTTAACTGTTCTTTTTCGCATTATCCAACCTTACAGGTTACTGTTTATAAGAATGCAATTAGTAACACTCGAGTCATAAACTACAAATAATATATATATATATATGTATTTGGTCTACTAGACTAGTACGATATGCAAAATCTATGTATACTAATATTTTAGATAAATAAAAAACCAGATTTTTATGATTGTTTTGGTCTTAACATTACGAGGTATTTATGAATATTTGAAAAGGAAGCAATGTATACATATTCTGTGAATAAGCGTCTTTAATTAAGTACAAAGCATAATTCGTAAAAATGCTAGAAGGTTAGAGGCGCATGTGAGCTGCTGCACTCAGGGCATCTTTAACGCAGAGACCATCTGCGGTTCTCAAGTAAAAAAAAAAGAAAAAATAAAAGAAAAAATAGGTGGCAGAGGAGAGAGAAGAAAACGGCTTTTTCCAAAGAATCGAAAAACTCGACTCTTTCCAGTTTTCCGACACATGTTGTAACATAACTGGTCAACTGCTTTTTTTTTTTTTTTTTTTTGAAAATCATTTTTTTTTATAAAAAAACGTTTTTAATAATAAAAAAAAATGGGGAAGAATCGATCCTGTAAGAATGATGCTCTCACGGGCAAAAAGCAAATGTGCCTTTTTGTCCCTAAATTTATACATAGTTGAAAACAATATATTAAGGATATTTCTTTATTTCACATCATGTGTTTAGGGTTTTATGCATGACAGATTGTATATGTCGTTAAAAGGTTGGTTGTGAGAGTTGAGACCCACTCATTTTGTCCTTCGTGGGAGCACAATGAAATTAACGAGAAACATAAAAATAACTTAATAAAGCAATAATTTCAAAATCCTTACTTATCATTAGTAGTATATATATCAATTGATTTATGTCCAGTGAAAATGAATTAAATGGGCGCATGCAAAATCTACAAGAAGCCCTCCCAAAAAAATAACTAGAAAGATTATATTGTTGACAGAAGAAAATTAATTACAAGATTAATTTCCAAAGAAAAAACAACAACTAGAGATTTGTATAGTTTTGTAACATCAATATTCCTTCGCTAGCTGGAATCTCTCACAAGTCTACCAAAGTTTTCTTATGTTTAGATTGTTATAGTTTTGTAACGTCAATTCGGTTTAAGCTTCCTATTATGAATGACATTGTTAAAGAACAATGTTCGAAATATGTGGACGAACCGGGACAGTTGATCCAATCCGGTTTTCGTTCGAAATTTGCCATTAGTGAAAAAGAACATTCATTCGGTTTGGTGTGATATGGTTTCTGAATGATATAGTATTTTTAGAGAAAATTTTAATTCTTTTGCGGTTGTGGTTTGTTTAAAATTTTGAATTCTAGAAAAAAACATAAACCAGATCGGTTTATATTCTCGTTGATTCAGTTGAAGAATCGGTTAACTAAACCGGATTGACATCCCTAACCGAAATTATAAAACAGGACCCAAAGCCGGTTTGCACTACAGTGATGGTGTTGGACTGTTGGTGATCATGATAGCGTTTCCAAGAAGCTTGGTGTATCATGAAGTCGTGAGCTATGTGATGTATACAGAAAAGAGATTAGCTAAATTTTGTTTAAAAAATCCCATTGAATTAGATTACCGATATAAATTAAGTCAGATTACAAAGAAAAGAAACAAAAGAGACAGTGATGAAACCAAAGAGCAAAGCTGCAGCTTCTACAACATGTTTTCTTATCATGAGATTGTTATGTAGCTGCTTTATAAATGGCGACCAAATGGAGACTAATTATGAAGGCTTATCTTACAATTACTACGAGAAAACATGTCCCAAAATCGAAGAGATCGTGAGAGCTTCGCTTTCACCAATGTTTATACTTGATCCTACTTCTCCTGCAGCCTTGCTTAGGCTTATGTTTCATGACTTGAGGGCAAAGAAACATGTGTTTCCTTAGTGATTCTAGAAAAAAGAAGAATCTTGGAGGTAGCAGGAGTGTTAAAAAATAGTTCATGTATCCCTCTTCTCACCGCCTTTGGCGATTTACATTTTCATAAACGGTCTATTTGTAGTTGAGTCCAAATTTATTTGATTGTTGAGTGTAATAAATGGATATGCAAGATTGTGGCAAGTAAAGATTGAAAAATACAATTTGTTTTACTTCAAGCTCATCATGAATACAAAGAAACATCTATATGTATATGCATCTGTGTTTGCAGATGTGCTCCGTTATATGACTTTGGCTAGCTATTTAACTTAAACATGAAGAATATGTAGATTACGAATTTCCGATGATTGGATTAATAAAATCATAGCAGATCAAAAAAAAAATTGAACAACCCATGTTAAATCATATATACTTGAAATTTAATATTCTTCTTAGTTGCGGTTTTTCTTTATTTATGAAAAAGATTAGTCTATGGAAAAACGTTATTGATATAAAACAAATTTTATTAATAAAAATTTTATGTAGACAGAAGAAACCTTCGCGTAGCGCGGGCACTAGTATAGTAAAAATATAAAAATAGGGTTTGAGAAATGGTTAGAGCATTGTGCGAAAGTGAACGGGGATCGTGAAGGATGGGGAAACGGAAGCGCAAAACGAACAAGGCGAGAAAGATGTCCAAATCCAGGTAATCTCAGAGAAATATTATGTAAAAAAGGGATTGATGTTTCTCTAGCTTAAAACCTATTAGGAGTGGGTTGAGGCCCTAAAGAAGAGTCAAAGGACTTACAATTCATGATTGTGATGATTATAGAAGAAATTGTACAGATCAAAAAATCTATTTTACATCAAAACTATTCTATTGAGATTAGTAAAGGTTAATGGGTCATAAGACCTTAATCTCTAGAGAGTGTGTGTAAGATTATCTCACATTGAAAGTTGGGAGGAACTTTGTCTAATATATAAATAGATTGGGCCAATCCACTCATTGCCAATTGGTTTTGGGTTGGAAGTCCAGGAAACTTAACATAGTATCAGAGCCCGATCCGTACACTCTCGTAACCCTGGCCCAAGAGTGGTCTGATTAGGGTTTATCTCGGTCCAGAAGTGCCATTTGCCCCTCGACCTGAAATTGATGGTCATGACGAGATTAATGGCTAGAAGGGCCATTATCTCGAGGGGGATATTGGGATTAGTAGAGGTTAATGGGCCATGAGGCCTTAATCTCTAGAGAGTGTGTGAAAGATATGTCCCACATCGGAAGTTGGGAGGGACCTTGACTAATATATAAGAGACTTGGGCCAATTCACTCATTGCCAATTGGTTTTGGGTTGGAAGCCCAGGAAACTTGACATGGTATCAGAGCCACACACTCTCGTAATCCAGCCCCGAAAGTGGCATTTGTCCCTCGACCCGAAATTGATGGTCATAGCGAGATTAATGGCTACAACTACAAGAGCCATTATCTCGAGGGGAGGGGGTATTGAGATTAGTAGAGGTTAATGGGCCATAAGGCTTTAATCTCTAGAGAGTGTGTGTAAGATTATCCTACATTGAAAGTTGGGAGGAACTTTGACTAATATATAAGTAGCTTGAGCCAATCCACTCATTGCCAATTGGTTTTGGGTTGGAAGCTCAGGAAACTTAACATGGTATCAGAGCCACACACTCTCGTAATCCGGCCCGGAAAGTGGCATTTGCCCCTCGACCCGAAATTGATGATCATGGCAAGATTAATGGCTACAACTACAAGAGCCATTATCTCGAGGGGGAGGGTATTGGGATTAGTAGAGGTTAATGGGCCATAAGGCTTTAATCTCTAGAGAGTGTGTGTAAGATTATCCCACATTGAAAGTTGGGAGGGACTTTGTCTAATATATAAGTAGATTGGACCAATCCACTCATTGTCAATTGGTTTTGAGTTGGAAGCTCAGGAAACTTAACATATTCGTTGTCCATTTCTGTCATCAATGCTCATAGTGTCCCAATAGAGAGAGAAAATAATTTTGCGTGTTGATCTGTTTCTCCTATGTAATGCTCAAGTGACAATGAGACCATATGACTGGTCGGAAAATTGGGATACGGGAGAGAAAAAGGGGTTAAGTAGAAGATAAGCCGTAAGGCCTGGTCTATAGCCTAATTTGCTGCTCGAGTATGCTTAGAAAGAGAGAGATTTGTTTCTTCTGATTTGCATCTTGTGTGTTCTCATTTCTGTCTAGATTTGATTATCACTTCATTACCAATTACTACAAAGCTTCCATCTACCTAATCTAGATCATCTGAGGTCGTTTAAATCCATCACACACTTTACCTAACTTAACAAAACAAAACATATTTTGGTTGGGTCTATTACAATACAGATTCATGAAACGTATTGCTTTGGTGGGCAGATCGTTGTTTTATACATGAAAGGGTTGATTTGGTAACCAAATCAATTGAAGGATGTGCCTTTATTAGTTATAGAGTGTTACTTAATCAATTGAAGTATGTGCCTTTATTAGTTATAGTGTTACTTAATCAATTGAAGTACATTATAGCCTCTATGAATTAATACTCGATAAATTAATAATTACTATAAATTAATAAATTTTGCTGGTCCCGAATCGGGACAGTGTAAAAATTTACGAAATTCGATAAGATAATAATATAATATTTTTTTAAAAACGCATATGTAAATATATGGTCCCAATAATAAGATAAATTAATAATTATAAATAGAAGTTTATATATAGTAAAATATGACTATTGTTGTGTTGTTTTCTGAAAATTGGATTCTCGCTCGAGTTCATATCTAATATTTCTTATTCCATCAATAATGTTTAGTGTTGTTTTCTTGATTTTCATCCAAAATTATGAAAAATTCTACAAGTTATAACTGATTCATGATGCATAACTACTATCAAATGTTTCATATTATATCATCTTCAACTTCATCATCAACATTAAGAACGTTAGCCACAATTTTTTATAAACTTTGAACTTCTGATAATGTATCACTTTCACTTAGATAGTCGAATATGCTATTGACATGCATCTATTATTTTTCGATAATTGAGATTATTATACAATTTTATGTTTATGAATGTTGTTCGGCTCATCTTCCAAATTTATTGATGCGACATTTCCTGAACAAATTTTGCACTGTTGAAAACAATTTGCTATTGCTAGAGTTCAAACCGAAAAATATCTCTATAAATTAATAAAATTTTGAAAACCCAACATTATTAATTTATAGAGGTTTTACTGTGCCGTATGTGTCTTTATTAGTTATAGTGTAACATAATTATCATATTAAAACTAGTTTTTTAACAAAATTAAGCTAAGTTTACGTCTAATTCAATTACAAACTTGAATTTAAACTTGCATTACGAATTACAAACTTTTGGATTTACTCATTCCAGCGCATTCTGAGCAGCGACGATGAGAGCCAGCGCCATCACATATGCATCCAGAGCAAGTACTTGAGCTTCATCCAAGTCCTCCACATTGACCAAGGCTAAGGCCTTGCAGAGTGCAACGACAGGTGGAGGTTCAGGATCATCGAACCTACCCAGCACTGTTTCAACACTGAGGGGAAAAAGAAAAGAAAAAAACTTTAGAACCCTAAAATTGACAATGAACCTCAAAATCTATAAAATTTCTACAGATCTACATAAATCACTGGACATTACTTGGGTTATCCGTGAAGACCTTCAATATTGTTATCTTCACGATAACATAGGACAGCAACTTGAGCACCATACCTCTGACGCATCTCTACCACCTTTCTGTTAAGTTTCATGAGCTTCCAACTAAAAACCAATTGGCAATGAGTGCATTGGCTCAAGTCCCTTATATATTAGTCAATGTCTCTCCCAACTTCCAATGTGGGACATCTTACACATACTCTCTAGAGATTAATACTTCATGGCCCATTAATCCCTACTAATCCCAATACCCCCTCTCGAGATAATGGCTCTTCTAGCCATTAATCTCGCCAGACCATCAATTTTGGATCGAGGGGCACATGCCACTTTCTGGGCCGGATTACGAGAGTGTGCTGATCGGACTCTGATACCATATTAGTAATGGGCCTAACTCATACCCAAAATCTAGCTCAAGAGTGGAGGGTTGCCACATATTATATATATATATATATTGTCCACAAATCTCTCAAACTTCCAATTTGTGGGACTGGACATCCACGGGTGCGAGCCACAATCGAGAAGTTGGGTATAACATGCCCTCTGATATCATGTTAAGTTTCCTGAGCTTCCAACTCAAAACCAATTGGCAATGAGTGGATTGCCTCAAGTCCTTTATATATTAGTTAAGGTCCCTCGCAACTTCTAATGTGGGACATCTTACACATACTCTCTAAGAGATTAGGACTTCCAAGTTTCGCGCCAATCCTGCGAAAAGTTGCGTTACGGATCCCCCGCTGTTCGATAAAATCCACTCTCAAAAGAGGAAGAAAAATCTGAGAGATAAGAAATATTAAGAGAAGAACTGGGAAGGAGACGAAGGAAGGAGGAAAAGAAAGACGATGTGGCTCGAAGCGAGAGAGAGAGAGTGAGAGAGCATATAAATATTTGGGCTTTTTGGGCCAACGCATTCGGCCCATCTTGTTTTTTTCTCCAATATTGCCGACAAGAGCATAGCCCTGACCCTGAATATCTGGTGCGTATGTGTGTGTATATATTCAACCCCCTGTCCTGTCTATGTTCTTGCCTCACATTGCGTTTGTATGTCCTTGCAGATGAAAGTCATTGAGTCTTTGAAGATCGAGAAGGAGAGACTACGGCTTTGGAACGAGTATGTGAACCATTTCCCTTTTAATTTTCTGCTCTCCAAAGTGTTTGTCTGTCTGTCTTTTCATTGCGACTCATATTTGGGGGCTTTCTTTTATGCTCATTATAGAAGAATGATTGGTAAAGAGCTCGACGGTATGGGTTGCCACGAACTGGAGGCATTTTCGCTTGAGGTAAATCATGGTTTGATGAATGTGGTGGACGAGACGATGGTGAGAATAAAAAGGACATGGCAGGCCCAGGCCAACGGGGTAAATATTTATCCACGTGTGCATGGTATTGTAAAACTATCTTTTCTGACATTTTTCTTCTTCACCATATATTTCAAGGAATTAATCTCTCAGAGAAGCTCGGGACAGATATGATCACCATGCCCAAACTTCCTCGTCACTTAGGTAGTTAGGTTGCAGCCATCGCTTTTATTCTTACACGCTTTTTACCTTTTCGTACCACAGAATCCTAATATATAAGGTCAATCTTGGCAGGTTCTTGGGGGAACCACTTAGTCACGGGAAGAGCATGTTAAAGAGATCGAATCCGTTTTAATAAGAGAGTCTTGCTGTGACTATCTACTTATTGATTTTATGGTTTGACTACATTAAGTATGCTCCATTATTACTATGTGTTTAAGTTAACTCGTTTGTATTATTAAACAAGATGTTGACTTTTGTCGTAATCACTAGTCCGCTGCTTTCAATTACTCTAATCTTTCAATTACTCCAATCACTAGTCCTCTTAATTGGCTCACTCAAATAACAAGATTATACCAACCTAGTATGCATAAAAAGTTTCAATATTCTTGCATGTCTATTATTTCAAATATCGATTGCAGCAGTTTCAAAATCTATAAAAATGTAAAATCCTCCAAAAATATAAAAATATGATTTCTTTGTATGTCTTTGCTCAGATCCTTCTTGTTTCTCAGGGTCCTTGTATAGTGTAGCTCCTTCCTTAAGAACCCAAGCTAGTCCCTTCACTCATGAATTGCATCCACTAGAAGAAGGATCTACAAGCTAGTCCCTTCTTCTTTGTTCTACGTTGTTGATTCTTGTAAAAATATGTAATTGGACAAAACTCGATTCGACCAAGTTTGGATAAAATATAACCGGATCTCGAGTCAACCGTTCACAAATGTAACCGGATCTCGATTAAACCGTTCACAAATGTAACGTATAAACCATTATTCATTGTCCACAAAAGTTCGAAAAACAAAAGTTGTCGACTGGTGTTCACATTAAATACTTTTGACTATTTTTGTCATTATTTTTCTTTAGTAGTGTTGTTTTGATAGTCTTTTTTTTTTTTGCAAAGTAACATTAATCAAAGCAATAGTTCGAATAAGTTTGCTTCGTGGGCTAACCAAGTAGAAACTATTGTGTTTACATGAGAGAAAACAAAGCCTCGTGCTCGAGCCCCTTTTGCAAGAGAATCGGCACGGGTATTACAAGTACGAGGTAAAAAGGATAGAAAAAACTTTGGAAATCCAGAGCGCAAATGATTGAATTCTTCTAATTCTGATACGAGATTCGGCCACTCCTCATCTCCATCAACAAGCTTAATAAGCTGCAGACAATCTGTCTGAAAGTGAATAGAAGTAATACCAGAACATTGAGCATATCTCATTGCCCACATAATCGTTTTCATTTCGGCGTGTAACAGAGATTGAGCCGCGTTCTCAGTGAATGCACCCAGCTGAGTGATCAAGTCATTATGAAAGAGTACCAGGCCTCCTCCATATAATTTATCCGAACTTACCCAAGAGGCATCTACTTGACATCGGAATTCACTACCTGGAATCGTCATGTCTAGTACACTTGCTACTTGAGTTTTCACTTCTTCACTCGCAGTTTGGACTAAATTGGCCATCTCCCAATTTGCCGATTCTTGGAGAGCTATATCAATGATATCCCAGGGAGGAATATCTTTCTCATTAAACACTTTATCATTCCTGGCTTTCGAGATATACCACATGATCCACGAAAAGCATTTGATCATATCACTTGTTGCCCCCCTTTCTCGTGTCCTTGTCATCAGATAATCTATATTACAAAACAGAGCCTCACACGGAAATACGTCAGATAATCTCGTGTTGTTTTGATAGTCATATGACTCATATCAGTTATTTTACAATATTCTTCTCATTATAGTTTTCATATAATTCATAATCTATATACTATATAATACATCCTCTTGCACATAAAATAGTGTCTTCGCCATGATTTGATATTGTTTATTACTTTATTATAAGTTATGAAGATATGTGTGACAAACAATGCTCACTAATAATATTGGTTTGGCTCCTATACCGGTTGTAGTGTTCTAAACCTCGTTACCGGTTGTAGTTTGGTTTTAGAGATTTGGTTTATTTGGGGGGAAAAAATACATTTTAAAATGTCCGAGGATTCATGGCCTATATTGTAGGCTATGACTTTGACACAGTATAGCTCACGCGCTACAGTTAGGTGCTAACTACGAATCTAACCAATGGTACCTCCAAGAAGTACTTTTACTCAGGGCCCATGAAAATCTCAAGAAATAACGGCCTACTGTCTCCATGTTTATCCGTCAAATTGACTTAATTTATGAGACAGTATAAATTTTAAACTCTATAAATAAATTGAAAATGAAGAGTTTAACCGGATATTTCTTTTTTTTTTCCCCGACAGTTCAACTGGATATTTTATAGGTATTTTAGTGCATATAAAAAAAACCAAAAATGATATAAGTTTTAATAGAATTAAACGTTTTCTCTCTATATGATACAATGCGAAGCATGATTTGTGGCTAATTCTCCATAAGTTATGCATGATAGAACTTCAACGTGGGTCACCAAAAAATGTGAAGATGAACTTGCCCGTGTTTATCTATCAGGTGGATAGTGCTTACAAATTTAAGGTTGCAACTAGCTCATTGTTCAGATAGTCATCGTGGTATTTTGGCACTAGTATAGTCTGATTTAGATTATGCGTTGCATGCCTTTTGTTTACTATGCGACTAGCTAACTCAATGGATTTGGTTTTTATTCTGTCTAAACCGAGGGTTTGTTGTGAGATGACTGATGAGTTAGAAATTATAAAGATTTTTCGGAATTTTAATGTGATTTCTAAATTTTGCACGAAAAAATTGTGATAAAATAAAGGTTTGCAAACATTTCGATTGATCAATAAAAAAACTGTAAAATAAAATTTCAGCAAAAAAAAAAAACACTGTAAAATAAAAGAAGTCTCAAATGTGTATGGTTCACATGAGATGTTAGTATGAGTCGTTTTCAGCGTATTAATGCAATTAAAATTTGGCAAAAAAAAAATAAAAAATAAGAAAAGAGGTTTTCAAATTTAGGGTGTTTCGTTGTGTTTGTTTTGTTTTGGGAGATAAAGGATTTTGGACGAAAATAAAAATATGGTTTTTTCTTACGCTTTTTTATTTTATTTTTAGTCATTTAATATTGATTAATGGACGAAAAATACTTGAGAAATATTTCTACCTTTGGTAATTAAAGAAAGAAAATAATGACGATATATGGTTGTGACGTTTTTTTTGTTTGTTTGTTTGTTTGAAAAAGATGGTTGTGACGTTGTGTAATGGTTATACACACTTATACTGTATAAACCATTCATTGTCCACAGAAAAACAAAAGTTGTCGACTGGTGTTCACATTAATACTTTTGACTACTTTTGGGAATTTTAATGTGATTTATAAATTTCGCACCAATAATAGCAGAACGATTTTCTGACACGAAATTTTTTTGATAAAATAAAGGTTTGCAAATATTTCGATTGATCAATAAAAAAAACTGTAAAACAAAAATTCAGCAAAAACAAAAAAAGACTGTAAAATAAAATAAGTCTCAAATGTATATGGTTCACATGAGATGTAAGTATGAGTCGTTTTCAACGTAGTAATGCAATTACAATTTGGCAAAAAAATAAAATAATACTCCTCCATTTAGTATAGCTGTGATGAGGGTGGGACCAATACATACGTTTAAAGAAGGGTTATTCAACAAGGGATATATTTTGTCCCCAACAAATCCAGAAAGCTCAGACTTAATGAGGAATGGGAGCACAAAAGAAGAAACTTAATACTTTAAGCCTTTAAATATTTAGTGTTGTTAATTGTGAAGTTTGACAATAATTAAAACTCACGTAATTTCTTTCCCATAGATAGTTAAGCTCTTTAGTTAACCTTCGATACGATAACCAGTCAGCTTATACGCGTGTTTGAATATGATTTTCAGTACTTTTACATATATATACATTAATTATATATGCAGGTTTCCTAATTTAAAAAAAAAAACCGGTTAATCGTAACATTTTGATACTTCTTAAAGCAGAATCAAAATATTTTCGATGAAATTATTAGTATATAAATCGAAACAAAAAGTATATATATATATAAAGAAAAATTCACATATATCATATCCGGATTTCGTTATAGTGCCGTATCTTTTTATGAAATCACCGCTATTACTTATAGACTATAGTATTAACGGATACTATCCTCTACGCTTGTGGAACATTTTGCGGATCTAAGAAAAAGAAAAAGAAAAACAGGAAAAAAAGATAACGAAGAAAATAATTGGAGAGTTTGTAGGATAACGAAGGAAATAGTAAAGTCACAGTTTCCACGTTTGGAAAACAGTTATGGACATTAATTTCACCGTAAATTCGTATTGATTAGTCTCACCAACACTACTCTATCTACTCGTCTTTTTCTAGAAACCATACACTTTTGTGTGTTGTTGTTCGGTTCTTTTTCTGAATATATTGATTGTGCTCCAATTATTTTGTACTATCTTATAGTTAAAGCTTATCTGAATTCCTAAGAAACATAAAATCTTCCTTATACTAGTAATTTTTAGGCCATTCAACATTTCTGAGCAAAACTAACTTGAGCCAATTATTAAAGATACAAATATTAAATATAACTAATTCATGTTTAATTAAAAAAATTGAGGGTAAATTTTCTTTCCTGCTTCTTTTAGTTTAAGTTATTTATCCAAGGCATTATTATATAGTAGTATTTGTTTGTTCTTGAAGATGCAAGCATTATTTAGTTTATGATAAATTAAAATGTTATTTTAAAGTGTATGAAAACTATTTAAAAATGTAAGGCTAATTCTATACACGGTACAAATTATAATCAATATTACATGTTATAGAGTGTGTACAATATAGCTTTATCTTTGGGTTCTTAAAATCCAACATCCTCTTCTTCGATTAAATTCACATAGAAACATGGGGAATACGTGTGACAAAATCTTGAGGATAACCAAACTTAACCGGAAATTCGATAACCGATCGGCTAAAATCAGTTTGATGTCTTTTCCTTCTTTAGTTTCCGGTTGGGATTATTAATGTCACGGCTCTTGCTTCGGCTTCCTATATACTCCCTCCGTTTCACAAAGAGTGTCGTTTTAAGATTTAATTCTTGTTTCATAAAGAGTGTCGTTTTATATTTTCAATGCAAAATTTTAAAGAAAAATCCAGTTTTAACCCTATTGTTTTAATGTATTAATTAGAAAGAGAAATCTGTTTAATGAATTTATAAGGGATAGAAGAGACTTTTTATCAAATTTCTTAATTTGTGTGAAAAGTGTCAAAATGACACTCTTTGTGAAACAGAGGGAGTATATATATACATTTCCTTTAACAAAAAATAAAATATATACATACATTTCCATTTGCAAATACACAAATCAATCTTTTCTTTAATTACCGATATAAATTAACTCAAATTCCAAAGAAAATAAACAAAAGAGACAGTGATGAAACCAAATAGCAAAGCTGCAGCTTCTGCATCATGTTTTCTTGTGATGAGCTTGTTATGTAGCTGCTTTATAAATGGCGACCAAATGGAGACTAATTATGAAGGCTTATCTTACAACTACTACGAGAAAACATGTCCCAATATCGAAGAGATCGTGAGATCTTCGCTTTCACCAATGTTTATACTTGATCCTTCTTCTCCGGCAGCCTTGCTTAGGCTTATGTTTCATGACTGCCAAGTCCAGGTTCTTTATCTCTACCAACGTACATCCATGATTTCCCTCTAAAAGATTCTCAATTTTGGCTTTGGTTTTTACTCAAAAAGGTTTTGGTTTGAAGTGTGTTGTTAACTAATTATGTTAAGGATTCGATTTACACTTCAAGTGAATAAACATATCCAAGATCATAGATTATTTTAGCTATAGTGTACGTTCCTGGCTTCCTGCCGTCTTTAAAGATGCCAAAATTGGACATTCGTTCATGATCTCTAGTTTTAATTTTAATTAAAATAGTTTATTTCTGACATGAATTTGAGTTTTTTTTTGTTCTTTAAATTTGTTTACATATATATAAAGATATATGTGATTGTATATATTTAGGCTAAGCATATAATATTTTTTCATGTGATCAATTATAAAATTAGAAGACTACAAGATGCGGAAAATTTGCTAAGACCATTTTTATTAGTTAAAAATAATAGCTATAGTAAAATAAAATAATTAATAGAAGTCAATTTAATTCGAGCAGTAGATTGATAAAAACGAAAACAGCTTTTTATATTTCGCTTAACAAAAAACAATTACACTGACTAGATTTAGTTAACTGTTATTAAAAGATAACTTAGAATTTCTAAATATAAATAAGTTCATTTCTATTTAAAAATATAAAATTTAGTTCTGTTTTATTTCGAGGATTAGAACGAAAAGTAGCGTATAAAAATCGCAAATGAATAATCTAAATATTAAATGTCAATCTGGCTTAATACCATTTACAAAATTGCTATATAAAAAAATATTGATTAAACAATGTACATGCATGAAAATTAACAGTTTTATATGTGTCACATATATGTATATATTTTATTTTATTTTGAGCTCTGGAAAAAAGTACGAGTTAATACAAATAAAGCATAATTCACGAGCTAATATAGTAGATAAAACTAAATACATGCATGAAAAATCACAATTTTATTTTTTTATTTAAAAAAAAAATCACAAATTATCGTATAGAGTTTTATAGATCGAGAACACTCGGATTAATACCATGGTTGTTCTCAGTCCTATTTATTACATCAATTTATTCCAATGTGTAGTTGATCGATACTGCAATATGCATTCACAGGGATGTGACGCATCGATCCTAATCGAGCCAAGTGGGGAACACCAGTTCACGGAGATTGATTCAGCCAAGAACTTCGGAATCAGAAAGAGGGAATTGATTGGCTCAATCAAAACCTCACTGGAGGCCGAGTGTCCACAGCAAGTCTCTTGCTCTGACATCATCATCCTCGCCGCAAGAGACGCCGTCGCTCTCTCCGGGGGCCCACTCGTCTCAGTGCCACTAGGAAGAAAAGACTCTCTCTCCACTCCCAGCAAACACGTGGCTGACTCTCTGCTTCCTCCCTCCACTGCTGACGTCGACACTATCTTAAGTCTCTTTGCTGGCATGTCCATGACCGTCGAAGAGTCCGTCGCCATTATGGGTATATATATATATATATATTTCTTATTTATCGCTCTTTTATTTTTAAAAGTTTTCTCACTTTACATCATGCGCATATAAAAAAAAAAAAAAATATATATATATATAAATTGAATTACTGAATTTGCATATTTACTTCTTATAATTAATAAGACTTTAGGATTATGCATATTTAGTTCGTATAATTAGAGCACATGTTTATGGTAATACCACTCTTTGGTTTTTTTGCAGGTTCACATACATTAGGAGTTACACATTGCAACAATGTATTATCGCGTTTCGATACCGCAAACGCGACAAACGCGAACATGGATCCACGTTTCGAAACGTTTTTGCGAGTCCTATGTCCAGAGTTTTCTCCATCTTCTAAAACTGCGGAAGCTACATTTGTTCTCAACGATCAAACTTCGTTGGTCTTCGACACGGCTTATTACGATGATGCCATAGCGGGTCGTGGCAATCTCAGAATCGACTCGGAGATTGGCGCCGACCCACGCACACGCCCCTTTGTCGAAGCGTTTGCGGCTGATCAGGACCGTTTCTTCAACGCCTTCTCTTCTGCGTTTGTAAAATTGTCTTCTTACAAGGTGTTAACCGGGAATAATGGCGTGGTTAGAAGCGTGTGTGACAAGGTAGATTGATCTATATTTATGATGATCAAATGTTAAATCAAGTGATGTTATAATTAGTAAAAAATAGTGATACAGTATATTGTTTCGCAAATTCTTCGCAAGTTATTTAACAACGAGACTTATACCAAACCAGTTAACAGAAAGGTTATCCCGTTTATTATTTATTCATTGTATTGATCTTAATTATCCCTCTAACTACCATCATCTTCTTCATTTTTTTCTCATTAATTCTTAATCATGTTATTCAATCCATTCATAAGCAAAGAAAAAAAAAATTACTCTAATTGGTTCTACTAGTTAAAGCCCTCAAATAAATATTATTCAATGTATAAGTTTAAATAACTCCATAAGATTTAAAATAGACCATAATTTAATTTTTTTTATTCATTTTATAAAAATTATGATGTCATTTGATTTTCCAGTACAATTGATTTTATAATAGAATTGAAATAAATAGATAGGAGGATATCAACTCAACATGATTTGTCAATCCATTCATAAAAAAACATTCTTGTTACAGCCAAAATGGAATCTAGGATTAAACTTAGTCATAATAATTTTTTTTTTACTCTAATTAGTCTACTGGCTAGTTAAAGCCATTGATACAAATTAAATGTGTTTGGTTGGTACTAGTCAAGTCAGAGTATTGGATTGATCTAGTGGAAGGTTGATTTGAATTTTGAAGTTTGAAGTTTGAACTTGAACCATATCATTGATAATCATAATTTGCATGCCTTCAATTAGTAACAAATCGTATTAGTATGGTCAAAACATTATCTTTGACCATACGAATGTTTTGACCATACTAATGTTTCATCAAAAATATAGAAAAATGTATATTTTAGACAAATGACTAATTTGTATAAATAAGTATACTGTACTTTGCTCTTAATCATCTATATCACAAACAAAAGCAAAAATGAGTTCTCTAAAACAACTCATAGTTATCTTCCTAATGACTATGGTCATAAGTGCAACTATATCTCGAGCCCAGAAAAGGACAACAGTGGTGATTTATAATGATCTTGGAGGTGGTTTACCGCTACGATACCATTGTAAATCGGGGGATGATGATCTCGGTGACCGGAGCTTGGCACCAGGTGGATCATGGTCATTTGGCTTTAAACCTGATATCTTCGGCCGCACTTTGTTTTTCTGCAGCTTTAGTTGGGGGAGCGAGTCGCATTATTTTGATATCTACAAACAAAAGAGAGACAAAGAATTCGAGAAGTTTGGATGCACACAATGCGAGTGGAAAATACGCAAGAATGGACCTTGCAAACTTAACAAAATTACTAAAATGTTTGATGTTTGTCTTCCTTGGAATTCTTAAAATCTTTTTTTCAAACACCTTTTAGATCTGACTATTGTTCCACATAAGGTTTAATATGCTTTGAGATTCCGATGTATCCATTTGATGGCCCTAATAAAATATATATATTTGTGGGATAGACTGCACACATAATACTATTAATACATGCATGCACGACTGGGAAAAAGAAGTTACAACAGACAATAACATCAATACTTTGAAGATTGAGAGATACATAAACCTTGTCTTAGACCTTATTCATGCATAACGTAATTGTTCATGCACACACAACACATATATAACTGATGAAGGGGAAATCAACACAGCTGTAATCGAGCAAAAAGTATTTATTCATAGTTTGGGATTAGTTAGAAGTGAGGCGAAAGCCCGAATGGGTGAGTTCGGTGATGGTGAGGCCGCCGGACAATCTGATTGTTCCGGAGACAGTTAGCGGTGAGATGAAGCGGCGGCCGTCGGTAGGGTCGTCGGGGTCGCAGCTGAGGAGAGTGTCGACGACCACAATACAATCAGGCGAGAGGTCATCGAGTATATTCCATCAGCGTTCGTAGTTGAATTGGCAACATTCCCTAAGCACACGAGCTCAACGTCCTCATCTGTTCGTTTGCAGCATTTAAACTTAGTTATATGTACCAAGGGATCATATGATTCATACCAATGATATGTATGGGACCTTAACCAATTTAGATTAATATCATTTCGTTAATCTTTTATCTTAGTCCGTACTCCGTATGGGTATAGTTTAATATATATACATATATATTTTATTGATTAAACCCAAACGCACGAGAATTGGTATATATCGATCATAAACGGTAACTGGAATCAATGTAATTTTCTACGTAAATGTTATATTGCCTCACAATATTGTTGGCTTCACTAATATCAGTTATAGGCTTATAGCTGATGGTAAAATATATGTTTTTNTTTTCTTCTTTTGGTAAAAAAATGTGACTACGAGATATGGGAGGATGACTAATTAATAGTTGATAATATTGAGTTGGATTTTATAGTTAGCAAAAATCTGAGGAAAAAGAGTTACATTTTGATTCTTACAATTTACACATGAAATTGGAATCAAATCATTCAAACTCTTTCACATCAAATGAATTGTAAAAATCTATCAAACATGAATAGACGCTTCGTGGGTCAGGGATGGAGCAACTATAGGCGGCGGTTTGATGCTTGAACTTGAAGATGGGGGACGGATGATCAGTCTTTTCGCAAAAGACCAGGTCCTCTCACCCATGCATGCTGAATTCGAGGCTTTCTTGTGGGCGATGAAAGCGACATTACCGATGCAGATCCCATCCCTGGTTTTTGAGACAGATTGTCTTCAGCTGGTTAAAATAATAGAGGAGGAAGAAGTATGGCCGGCCTTAGCCACATAACTTGAAGAATTCGTTCATCTTTGTTCTATTTTGTATCATTTCTCTATTGCTTTTATCCCTCGTTTACTTAATGTCCGGGCTGATAGACTCGCTAAAAGTGCTCAAGCCCGTGGTGTTGTGTTTTCTCATGTTTACTCTTTTATTCCGGAATGGTTGGTTGTAGAGCTCGCCTTCTTCGGAACTTAATTTTAATATATGGAGTATTTGCTGTAAAAAAAAAAAGAATAACACAAGAGTTCAATTGTTGTATTCAAATCTTTGATTGAATAACAATGGATTTCAAACTCTTTTAATAAAAACATTTTAAATACAAGAACCAATAACACTAGATTTTTTTTTAATGAAGATATTTTAAATACAATAATCAATAACACTTCATTTTAAGAAATGATTTAAAATCAATCATTAAATAAAAATGGATTATAAAACATAAATAATTAAGTTTAAATCCACGCTTGAATAACACCTCCTAAATGTATGTGGTTGTACTAGTTAAAGTCAGAGTATTTGATTTATTTAGTGAAAGGTTGATTTGAAGTTTGAAGTTTGAAATTTGAAGTATATAACTGATTTAGGATTAAAAATTAAATCTGTGAAAAATAATAATAATCATAATTTACATACCTTCAATTACTAACAATGTTTTTGAGTCTTTTGACCATGCTAATTAATGGTTCATTATAAATATAAAAAAAAATATTATAAGAAAACAAACAAACAAAAGCAAAAATGAATTCTCAAAAACAACTCATAGTTTTCTTCCTAATGACTATGTTCATAAGTGCAACTATATCTCGAGCTCAGAAAACGACAACAGTGGTGATTTATAATGATCTCGGAGGTGGTTTACCGCTACGATACCATTGTAAATCGGGGGATGATGATCTCGGAGACCGGAGCTTGGCACCAGGTGGATCATGGTCATTTGGCTTTAAACCTGATATCTTCGGCCGTACTTTGTTTTTCTGCAGCTTTAGTTGGGGGAACGAGTCGCATTTTTTTGATATCTATAAACAAAAGAGAGACAGAGAATTTGAGAAGTTTGGATGCACACAATGCGAGTGGAAAATACGCAAGAATGGACCTTGCAAACTTAACAAAATTACTAAAATGTTTGATGTTTGTCTTCCTTGGAATTCTTAAAATTTTTGGAACGCTTTTAATTTATCTCTATGTGTGTAAGTCTTGTTATCAATAAGTCTTGTTATCAATAACGGATGTAATGAAATATTAAAATGCATCTTTTTGTCAACTAATAAAATAAGTATCATTTAAGCTTTTAAAAAAAAATTGTAAAGAAGATTATGCATGCCAACTATAATGAGCTCTTGTTAAACTATTTTTTTTTAAACCATTATATTACTTGCAATAAATTGAAGTGATATATTTGCACCCAAAAAAAAATGATATATAACAAAAATAGGGACACTAATAAAATCAAACATTGTTACACTATAAATATATAACAAATATTGAATATTGATCGAAAGAGATCACTTACACATACTTGGGGTCTCATAAGCTCTCGAGGATATCATGGGGGGGGCAACAAGGCAAAAGAAGTGTCTTTAACCTAATGCCCTCTCGACAGCTGAAGTGGCTGAGAAGTTGGGAGTTGGTAACCATGTGGTTGAAGAAGGAGAGGAAATTTCAAAGGTTGTAATTAACTTGTATTCAAGAAACAATCAAGGCATGGTTCTGCAGATCAAATCACTCATCAATGATGGTTATGTATCTTGATCTTGGCAACACTTTCTCTCGCTCGAGATAGGTAGGTACACAAGTTTTCCATAATCCAAACCAAAAATATAAGTATTTTTTACATCACTAGCTAGTCTCTTTAGATATTGTTTCACATAAGCTTTCATATCTTTGAGATTCCGATGTATCGACTTTTTTGCTCTAAATATATATTTGCAGCATAGACTCACACATAATACATTTTGGCAATTCGATGGATCTTCAAGAATACTTCTTACGATTTCATTACTTCAAAATTCAAAGGTTATCTCTCTTGGCGCCAATTGTTTCACCATAGCCGCCGTAATGAAAACATACAGCCCAGGGACACAACTAATTCTTACCCCATGAAACAAATATATATCTGTTGGGTTTCATATATACAAACAGCGACCTTTGTCTCTCCGAATACTCGAGAGATTAGATCATTACAAGTCGGATTGGCTCTATATCATTGTTACCCTTTTTTTCTAGTAAAAGGCGAAAGAATAGTTCGCTTTGTGCTCAACTCATGGCTGCGTCATTGTTATCCTTTAGTCCTTTGTAGTGAAGAGCCAAGAAAAAGAAAAGGGCCTGTTGGTAATCTGCTAATTCTTGCGGTCAGGTTCTTGGTCTAGATGAATATGCAATCTTAGAATGGATCGGATCATAACTTACTTGCCTTACAAACTACAAAATATCAACTTCATGTCTTCTTTAAAATATTTTGACGTCTATGCATTTTCCAATGTTACCGAAATAATAAAATAAAAAGATTGCATTATAAATAGTGAACAAATATTGATTGAAGAATCACCCACACACTCTCTACTATTGCAACAGAAAAAATATATAAACATCGTTTTATTAGATATCGGGATTGTACTATATACTTTTTTCCTTTAAACATCATTTAAACCCCATATGAATAGGTTACCAATAATAAAATTTGTATAAAATTAATTTATTTTACCATTAAAAAATATATATATATATTTAAATTATACCAAATGAAAACATGATAGTGTCAAGCTTTTTTCTTGTCTCTTTTAAAATGTTACTATCAAGTTTTTCACTGTTTAGCTATAGCGTTTTTTGTTTTTTTTTTGGGCCAACAATTGTATAGTGTATGCTAAGAAAATGGTCGGACAGCTAAGGAAGATCGCTCTCCTCATCAGACAAAAATTTACAAGCGAGAATTTCTTTGTTCCTCTGCGACCGGACAAGACACGTCCGTCATCGTCTCCTGCTAACTTGCGCTTGACAACCTTACCCTGCGCCTGCATCTTATCCTACGCATCTTCCCTTCCATTAAGACCTAGGGTTTTCTCTCTCTCTCTCTCTCCCATCATGCTCTCCCCCCTCCCCGATCTATATCCATTTCGTTTCATCCCCCAATCCCGCTCCTTTTTCCCTTTTTTTTTTTTTTGTTTTGAATCGAAACTCTAAAGGGGTCTCACGGTTTCGGGAGAGGGGTTTTGGGGTTGGGGGTTTCTGAGAAATGTTGAATGTCAGGTTCATTGATGAATCTGTTTTCTCTCTGCTTCAAGCCATTCGGGCACATCTGCGATAATTCCGAGGCCGGATCGGGTGGCGTTACAGGCGGAAGCGGCGGCGGGGAAGGCAAAGACGGACTGCTCTGGTTCCGTGATCTCGGTAAATATTGCGGCGGAGAATTCTCCATGGCTGTGATTCAAGCCAATCAGGTGCTCGAGGACCAGAGCCAGATCGAATCCGGAAATTTCGGGACTTTCGTCGGCGTCTATGACGGCCATGGCGGTCCTGAAGCTGCCCGTTATGTCTGCGATAATCTCTTCAACCATTTTCGAGGTTCGTAGCTATCCTTTAAAAATTTTGTTAAGTGTTTTAATCCGATTCTTCATTTGCACTGTGATTCGTGAATTTGAGGACCATTGGAGCTTGAGTAGATTGAATTGGGTTTTGTGGGGAAATACATATTCTAGACGAATCCGTTGACTAAGTTCTGAAAATTTTGTTTAAGCCTCGTGGATGAAGATGGTGATTGGTCAACAAAGTTGGGTACTTTGACTATCAATCTGTTTAGGTTCCCATTGCGCTAAATGCGAGTACATATGTTCTGTACTATTGAAGCTACAGTCTTTTGAGCGCATTAGTCTTTACTTTTTTAGCTTTATGCTGTGCTTAATTGACTGCAGAAATTGGCAAAAATTGTCAGTACGAGTATGCTCCTATTCTTCATTTGGTTTATCTGTGTCAATTGTGGGAACCATATATGTAATGCAGTTTGATATATGGGACTCGTTGCATTTCGCATTCCTGGGTCTTTGCTCCACTTTCTGTGCTTTGCAGTATTTTGTTGTCAAAAAGCGTTTACTTAAGGGTCCTTGGCTCTTGCATTGGGGCAAAGTTTTTACCAGGCTTAAGCCATCTCTAGGAGTTCGCACTTTACATTTGTGAAAGGAGGTTGAGCCTCTCTTATGTTGGGATTGCTCAGGCTTTATGATTATGCAGAAATATCAGCGGAAACACAAGGAGTTGTTACCAGAGAGACAATACTAAGAGCCTTTCATGCGACAGAAGAAGGATTCGCTTCTCTTGTGTCGGAGCTTTGGAGTACAATGCCAAACTTGGCAACTGTTGGCACTTGCTGTTTAGTTGGAGTGATCTATCAAAGTACTCTTTTTGTGGCTAGCCTCGGAGATTCACGGGTTGTTCTAGGAAAGAAAAACAACTGTGGTGGATTCTCTGCTATGCAGCTGTCGAGTGAACACAATGCCAACAACGATGATATTCGTTGGGAACTCAAGGACTTACATCCTGATGACCCGCAGATCGTTGTGTTCAGGCATGGAGTTTGGAGAGTTAAGGGCATCATTCAGGTGGTTTCTCGTTCTCTTATCACTGTCATTCTGCTGTTAATTTCTCAGGGAAAAATAGGTAAACTTAGAATAACTAGGGATCTGTGTTCTGATGACTTCCATTGCAAGGACTTAAACAAACGCCATTTAGCACCTGCAATTTAGTACTGTCATAGGAGAGTAGGATTCAGTGCTTAAGTAAGCTGATTCAATGCCTCACATTGGTTTTTCTTCCTTTTACTCTTGACATTTTGCAATGGCTCAAGGGAGTTTATAGGAAGGATTTCTGAAAACAAGCTAACATATTCGTCATGCCTTCTTTATGATGTCGAGTTACCAATGGTTACAATGCTTTACTATGTATCTCTAAGGCATTATATGCTAGTAATTCTCTGTTATAAGGATTTCGATTTTGGTTATAGGTTTCGAGATCTATAGGAGACATGTACATGAAACGGCCAGAGTTTAATAGGGAACCGATCAATCAAAAGTTCAGGCTTGCAGAGCCAATGAAGAGACCATTGATGTCTGCAACCCCGACCATACTCTCTCATCCTCTGCACCCTAATGATTCGTTCCTCATTTTTGCATCCGATGGTCTTTGGGAACATTTGAGCAACGAAAAAGCAGTTGAGATTGTTCATAACCATCCCCGCGCCGTAAGTTTCTACTGCAGCTTCTCTCTCAAACAAATTGTTGACTTGCGGTGATTGGTAGTTTGCCCATAGAGTTATATTACTGTTCCTCAAATCAATGTTCCGAATCTAAGGTTTCTTGATTGCGTCCGGTTTGCCGCACTGTGCTCGTCATTAGAATCCCAATGATTACAAGTATTTAGATGTATAATTGATTTGCTGCACTGAGTCGTCTTGTGTTCTCTATCTCTCTTCAGGGAAGCGCAAAAAGACTGATAAAAGCGGCTCTTCACGAGGCAGCGAGGAAACGTGAGATGAGATATTCTGATCTAAGGAAGATTGACAAGAAAGTGAGACGCCATTTTCATGATGACATCACAGTTATAGTAGTGTTCTTGAACCACGACCTCATCTCCAGAGGCCACGCCAACTCAACTGAAGACTCACCACTCTCTATCCGGAGTGCCCTTGAACACTGAAACATAAAAAAAAATATATATTACAAAACATTTTACAATGTTCTTCCTTCTTCTTACTTGGTTTATATGACTTTTGCCTAAAAGGTAATAAAAAAACTGGGCAACATCTGAAAGGAAAAAAAAAAAAAAAAAAAAGGACGACACGACATCGTACGTAATGAGTTCTTTTGTATTAAGCGGATGTCCGTCCGACTCTAGTTTCTCTTCAAGTCTGCATACGACTACGTTTCTTCTCCTCAGTATTGTCCGTCATGCCGTTTTTCGAAAAATTACGTGCCGTTTCTCTTATTCTTTATGTTTCTCTTTTATCATGATGCTACATGTAACAGTAAGTCTGTAACATAGATGTATTATTATAACCATACAATATGTAACTTAATATTTTTAATAAAAATATAAACTTTTGCAGGACATGCCAGTGAATCAATTGAGTGTAAGTTGTATCATTCCACTTCGAGGTCAATCAGTTGATACAGTTTATGATTTTTCTCAAATGTCATATAAAATTTTGAAGATATTCATTTTTATATCTGCCGTAGGCCTGCAATGATCTTGTTCTTGATGGTGAGTAACACACATGTGATGTCCTACCGTCAAAATGCGTACGAATTTACTTAATTTCACATTCAACATTCTAGAATCTAGATTTGAAGCTTTCGGAGAATGCTACTAAGACAAGCAACAAACTCCCATTAATTATTACAACTGTACCAAATGATTAATTATTTACTTATGGACGAGCCAATTCTGCTTTGCATTAGGCAAAACATCAGATTTTCCAAATGATTTTAAACCAGTTTTCTTAAACACAAAAGTTGTAACGTAATCTCAATTAACTAATACCATTTTTTTTTACACTCTTCAACTAGTACTATTTGGGAGTAAATTTTTAAACATCCTTGAGTTGGTCGATTAATTCGGTAGCCCTTTAATAAAACACATAGGTTTATTTAACATCAAAAGTTACACATACCATAAGCATATCCTAGGCATTTCATATCAAGATTCGGCATGAATCTCCAATGAATCAGTCTTTGCAATGGTTGACATGAAATGTCTAGGGTATGCTTACGGGATGAGTAACTTGATGATGTATGCTTATATAAATTATCATAAGAAAGGCCAAATATTTTACATTGGGAGAAGACAAAGATTCTACAATAGTTCTCTAGATTTTAAAACATTTATTGAAGAAAAAAACACATTTGGAATTACGAACAGAGAAATCAGATTAAGCTTTCTAGGCTGCATTATCCATCAAAAAGAAGTTGACTGTCAATCAACAACTCAGAGCCCAGTGCATATTCATCATCTTAAACTTCAAAATTAAGGTTCAGACAAAAAAAAACAATTTTTAAACACATAAAAACAATTATTAGGATCCTCAGTGTAAAAAATGCTTATAGCTTTTCATCAATAATAAATCAGGTCTCAAAGATTTCATGCCATCATAGGATCCTTCAAAAGTTGCAAAATTCGAAACATTCAAAAACGAATTAAAGCGATTACGTATGAGATCTAGCACGAGCTTATACGCTATGCCTGATTCACGTAGGCGAAGCGACTCAACGCCCCTGCTAAAATTTATCGCCTCTCGAGTAAAATCGATGAAAGATTTATCCCATAGATATTGAAATTTCTACAGGAAAATCAATCAGAAAAGCGAATCGAATCATGTAAAGATAAGAAGATTTTAAGATTATAAACAAACATAAAGGGCATATTTAACAGCAAACATAAACTAGCGAGAGAGAGAGATCGAATCGAATGACTGGGCATCGCTGTAAGTGTTCATATATATACTTAGGGCTTTAGGAATTAGGGTTTTTTCTCGGCGTAAACATCAAACAAAATGGGTCTTGAAAATATATTCGTGGGCCTTTGCTTCCATTATAGGCCTGCCTCAAACAAAACCCATAACCTTGCATAGTCCAGTTGGAATATAATTTTTGGTCCGTGTCTATTTTCAAACATCATTTTTACACAGCTATCTGATTTAAACTTGGTTTAAACTTCTTAAAATGAAATGAGTGTTGACAACAAAAAAAGAAAATTAAATGAGTAGACAAATTTGACATAATGTTGTTCTTATTAATTGCATTTAAAACATGTATGGATCTTAAGACCTTATTATTTTCCTAATCAAAATTAAATTAAACTATTAAAAAACAAAATAATATTTTAATCAAAGGACTTTCGGTTTTTTCATACATCAAGAATAAGAAAAAGGTCAGATCATACATCAATGATAGTGTTGGGCTATTATATATTTAAGTGAATAATCTCGTTCAATTCATACCTAAAATAATTAAACTCAGTCAATACATACATAATCTTGTTCAATTCATACACCAATAAATAATTTTTTAATAATGTTAGTTTCGCCGTCAGTTTTAGTCGTTTTAGACAAAATAATATTCTAATCAAACGCCATTTTTAAAAAAAAGAATGATTTGCAAATAAAGAGATAGTATAAGGAGATAATTGTAAATAAGAAAAAGAGTTAGGATAACAATCATTTATTCAACAGGATAGTGCACATCACATGGGGGAGAAGGAGAACGACAGTAAATTTTTAATTTCATGTATAAAAATGCCATTCTTTGCCTTCCTTTGTTAAAAAAAAGATTAAAAAAAAGGGATTCGTCTTCCTCTCTCCACACCCTTCCTGACACCTCATCTCTCCCACCACCTTCTCCGTCCCGTTCCGTTCTCCAATCTCCCCCAAAAGGTATAATTAATCCTTTAATCATCTCTCCAATCTCCATTATCCTTCTCTCTAATCTCTTTCCCGTTTATTCGCCTCTTGATTTTCGATTCGTGTGCACAGATCCTCGATTCGGATCCAACAGTTCCGGTTTTTCTCTGATTCTGATCTGATCGGATTCTGAATTTTCTCACCCGAGATTAGATAAAACCGAACCGAGACCCGCTGGAGATTTGATCGGCGATTAATGGATTCGATGTCTCCGGTATTGAATCAGGTGCTTCAGCCGACGACGAGCGCCAGTTCCGATCGCTCTCGCCGTAAGCGGAAGAAGAAATCTCCGCCGTCGGTAGCTTCGTCTTCGTCTCCGTCGACGTCGTTGAAGAAATGGAGATCGGAGAAGCAGCAACAGATCTACTCGACGAAGCTGGTCCGTGCTCTGAGAGAGCTCCGAATCAGTCAACCGTCTTCCCCGTCCTCGATTCCCCGAGGAGGTCGAGCCGTGCGCGAGGTCGCCGATAGAGCCTTGGCGGTTGCGGCAAGAGGCAAAACACTGTGGAGCCGGGCTATACTATCCAAAGCTGTAAAACTCAAATTCTGGAAACAGAAACGGCAGAGAATCTCGAACCCGGCGACGTCGCGGGCAATCACCGGGACTCTCCGGTCAAAGAAACAGAGAGCGACGGTGTTGAGGCTAAAGGCTAAAGGTTTGCCAGCTGTACAGAGGAAGGTGAAAGCGCTGAGCCGGTTAGTTCCCGGTTGCCGTAAACAAACATTACCGGTGGTTTTAGAAGAAACCACAGATTATATAGCTGCGATGGAGATGCAGATACGTGCTATGACTGCTATTCTCTCCGCCGTCAGCTCTCCGCCGCCGCCAGGTCATGAAGGGGGACAAACACACATGCTTGGTTAGTTGGCCAAACTGTCCTTTTTTTTTCTTTCAATTTTTTAAAAAAACTGTTTTTCATTATTCTTCGCTGTATTGTTTGTTGCTGTTTGAATATTTACTGTATTCAACCTCATATCGTCGTCATTTTACCATTTCATGTATATTCCTTTTTTCTTGAATCTCTCTGTTACCAAAAATAGTGCGAAAGAAGAAAAGAAAAAAAAACAAGACAGTGATTGATCTTCTCTGTAACCGTAATAAATTTCAGTTTCTTGATAAATCGTGGGAGCACATTTGAGCTTGTGATTTGGTTTTTTCAATGTTGTTAATCAAAGATAGTTTACACATAATGACAAAATCGATTTAATGTTTAAGTGTTTGGTAAATTAATGATGATATATATGGAGGGAAATGCAATGGATGATTTTTTTATTTATCTATATAAAATTTTAATTTATTTTAATTTAATACATTAACTAAAAAGGTTTTGGTTAAAGAAATTAAAGAGTTTTTTTAATTTTTTAATTATTTTTATTGTTTTCAATTTTTTTATTAAATGGCAATTTTTTAAAAAAATTAATTTTTTTAATCTTTGTGCTTTTAGCTAGAAAATCACTTAAAATAGAACAAAGTAAGTATAATTAATTAGCTTTTTTGGTTTTGTTATGTTTGAAGTTAGGTTGGTGACTGGAATTGAATTCGCTTTGTTTTGATCTGTTATGACACTTGCGATTGTTTCTTTTTTTCTTCTTTTGTAAATGGTACTGTATTGGGTTTTATTTGGTATATGTGGTTAGATTTTGGAGATGCAAATAAAAAGTAAAAACAAACAAAATCTAGAGAGTTAACACAATCACATGGTTGAGAAAGACATAAAGACATGAACATGATGACTCACATGCTCCATTCTGAAAAGAGAAGTATATAATCGACCACTGTATATATTTTGGCCAACTTTCTTTTTTGTTATGTTTGATTCCCCACCCCAAAATAAGTTACTCGGGTAAAAAAAAAAGTGATTAAAAAAGGCAAAATCTTCATTCTTTGTTTTTGGTCGGCCAAAAGGCACTGAATTTGGTGAAACTGTTAGTAATTTTGGAGGAATAGTGAGTGATACCAAAAATAAAATAAAAAAGCAAATTCATGAAACATAATGTTTTCTGACAGATGTCATGTGGTTTTTACATTATCTCCAACTTTCAATACTTGTATACAAAACCCTTAAACCCCACCAACACTTATATTTTTGTTGCACATGTGATGCATTCAATTGGGTGGACAATGAAAATCTTTGAATAGATATACTTCAGATGAGATGTAGCAGAGAAATCATGTTAATCCTGTCTCTTATACACATCTAGATGTGTATAAGAGACAGCCTTAAACCCCACCAACACTTATATTTTTGTTGCACATGTGATGCATTCAATTGGGTGGACAATGAAAATCTTTGAATAGATATACTTCAGATCTGTCTCTTATACACATCTAGATGTGTATAAGAGACAGGCCAAAAGGCACTGAATTTGGTGAAACTGTTAGTAATTTTGGAGGAATAGTGAGTGATACCAAAAATAAAATAAAAAAGCAAATTCATGAAACATAATGTTTTCTGACAGATGTCATGTGGTTTTTACATTATCTCCAACTTTCAATACTTGTATACAAAACCCTTAAACCCCACCAACACTTATATTTTTGTTGCACATGTGATGCATTCAATTGGGTGGACAATGAAAATCTTTGAATAGATATACTTCAGATGAGATGTAGCAGAGAAATCATGTTAATCACTTGACAGTATAATTAGATGAACAAAAATAAATAAAAAGAGTTAAAAACTTTGAAGAATTTATTAAAGGCACCATTTATTTATTTTTAGCGAATTAAAGAAAATCATAAATAACAAACAATTTAACAAGAATGCATAAACTTTATGTTTGGGATAATTTTTCTATTTTGATCTTTCTGTTTTGTCTTTAATTATATCGAGTATAGTCACAACAAAATATTTTTTAAAAATATATATATTTTTCATAATTTTAGTAGTATTGAATAGGTGCAAGTGCAATGTGCGTAGCTAACCTAAAATATTGCGTAGCTCGACATAAATACGCAAATGAAAACTAATTTTGGGTTTAAATCTTAAATTAATGTAGTCATAAAATTTGTCGTAAAACGAGAGAGAAATGACAACCATGTGTTGATCAAACTAATTTATGTCCACCAAAACCAAAGAAACTAAAAAAGAGGAGCGCACATGGATTAAATGATTTTGGCGTAGTCGTAGACTCTCTTAAGTGTGTATAATGTCACTATGAACTTTAAAATGCTTTTCGTTAACCTCTTTAATTTGATTGTCAATAAAGACTATTTATTGGTCATATTCCAATCACCTTTTTTTGTCAACTATTCGAGTCACTTAATTGTCGGTTTAGATACACTGTATACACTTTTCATGATCATACAAAATTTAGCTAGAAGTGTTCATTTTGAAAGATGCATTTATGCCGTTCACAAAAAAAAAAAAAAAAAAAGAGGCATTTCAAAACTATTTTAAAAGGTTTTGGTTGAAAGAAAAACGCTATAATATATTCCTTCTGTTTTATAATAAGTATCATTTGGAGAAAATGTATCTGCAATGTATTTGGATGTATTAAACTCAAAATACATCCAGTTATATTGCATATACATTTTCTCCAAGTGACACTTATTATGAAATGGAGGAAGTAATCCTCTTTGAAATATTTAAAATACCACAAATTTGTGTTTCATGAAGAATTATTAAAATTTTAGAAAGTTCAATTAATTTAGGGAATGGTTTTAGACTTTTTGATTTAAAAACAAAATTCTAAAAGTTTGTGACTTCTATTCAAAAATCAAGATGCTGATAGTAATTTTGAATAACAAAACATCAATAATCTAAGTATTTATGATTTGAAAATGACGAGTAGAATCATCTCCATAACAAATATAGGGTCCGAATGGTAATCAAATTTTTTTAGCGGTAAGCTATAGTGATAAGTGCTTATAAAATAGTTGAAAACTGTAAAAAAATAGCTGTAAACAAAAGCTGTATAATAAAGAAGAGTGTAATACTGTTGGTAACACTTTCTGTACTGCTTTTGTGATTGGTAACTATTAAAAACGGTATAACTTATAAAGAACTATATTATAAAACTTTTAGTTACCATTCTAATCCGTAGTGCATCAAATTTAAAAACTCACCATAGGTTAATTGTATAATTGTTATGTAAAATAATAAATTAATAAATTAATGGATTATCTATCGGTGAAATAAAGAAAATAGAATAAAAAACAGATAAAATAGAAAAGAACAAAAATATGAATAACTCGATAAGTTAGATATATGGATTTAAAGAAAGAGACATGCAAAATAGATTAGAGATTAATACTTCCTCTGTTTTTTTAAAGATAAATTTTCTAACATTTTTTCTTGTTTCTTAAAAATAAATGTTTTAATTTTTTATACATTTTACTATTTAATGATACCAAATTGTAGATTTCAGAAAGCATTTATTATTACACACATTAATCTTCACAACAACAACAACAACAAAAATATTTAAATAGAAAATATAGATAGGAATTATGGTACGTCGCTTGGTTGCTGTATTGATATCGAAACAAGAGATGGGCGTTTCTCTGCTGTCTCATCTCAATCCACGACAAAGTTTGTTGGGTTGTCAAGTAATATACAAATCTTCATTACTCAATTACTTATTATTCTTTAGTTTTTTTTTTTCTGTGTGTGTCAGCATTGTTATTCATATTTTAATTGTTAAAATGCAATTCAAGTTAGATTTTATTTGTAATTATTTATAGAAGAGGTTGGATTTTTAATTTTTTAATGGTATAAAACATGCATGTTACTATGAATTTTCAATATGTATGTTATTTTACATATTTTACAAGCATATACAAGTAGTTTTCTAGTTTCTTTTCCTGTAATTGCTATTTTTTTCTCACATTATTTGTATTAAACAAGATCCTCATAATTTTACTTCTTACCTCTACAAATAATTTTTCTTTTTTGGGTTTTAAACGTCTATTAAACCAATTATAATAGATGTTTTCGATCATGACAAATGACGATACGTGAATAAAATTTTGCTAAATAATGCCAAGTTCATATTCATGTAATCCTAGACGGCCAGTTATGAACTATGCAATATGCTGAAAATCGATATCTATACTAACCGATGAGGTTTTCTTGTAATTAATTAAGCTGACAAGTTTTAGAAGTAGGGTGATCTTGCAATAATGCTGTTACATTTACATCTATATCAAGATGGTGTAGAAGTAAAAATACTTGTTTTGTTAAATAGTAGGTTGTAGAGACGCGCAGAGCTAATCACTAAATTAGTTATACTTGTAATGTACTACTATACTAAGGGAGCATATTGGATTGATGATTTGAGAGAATTTTATTTTTTTACCAAATCTCTTCTTATTGGATCTAACATTTATAAAAATTATCCCAAATCTCCCTTTATTGAATTAATCATTTATAAAAGTTCTTCCAAATCTCACCTTATTGGAAAATAGGGATTTGAACAATAAAATATATCAAAAATAATTTGGAATGATTTGTAAGATAATTTGTAGTTAAAAAATAATGGATCCAAATACCATTTTATGAGATGGAATTTGAAAAAATAAAAATTAAACTAATTTTTTATTTTGGGTATGAACTTTTACGACAAACACAAAAAAAGGGAGCCAACTCAAATCAAGTCAGAAAAGTTTACTTTCATTTTTTTGTGCGAAGAGGGAGCCTAATGTTGCCAAGGGTTTACGCGATCTGGGAACCTCTTCCTCATAGAAATCCCCTCTTACTTCATCCAGATCCATTGCAGAGACGGTGGCGAAGCTGCCGGCGAGCAAGAGCGTCGAGATAACAATCAGTTTGATTCATGTTCTCGAGTAGAGCTGAGAGTAGTCGAGGCTTTGCGAACGGGAATGAGAAGGAGAAGAAGGTGTTTATGTACAATTGGAAGAAGACTCAGAAAACTTCAAGCGACGAGAGTGGGTGTCAGGATTTCAGTGCTGCAAAAACCCGCCGGCTCTTAATCCGGTTTCGGGTCGGGTCATGTCGAGAAGCTGGGTGGGCTCGATGCTTACATCTCCGGCTCTCCCAATTCGAAGTTATGCGTCCTCCTCATCTCTCAATTCGAAGTTGTGAGTCCTCCTTATCTCTGATATTTTGTGCATCATCCTCATCTCTGGTAAATCATACTTCTTCTTCTTCTTTCCTCTGATTTTAAAGTCGTTTGTTTTTTAGTTAAAGACATGATGAGTAATAAGGTTTTTTTATTTTGAACCCATTTTGTTGGTTTGTATTCTGATTTCAGCCTCGTTTATAACTTTCAAACTTGAAGTATTGTATAACTTAATCGAGTTGAATATTGAAGACATCGGGTCGTTCCATTCTCACGAAGACACCCATTAGTTTATTGAAATCAATTGCCGAAGGGAATGGCCAAGATCGAACCATGTCATCGAACAAATCGACCGCATCATCTCACTTCTCAATTTCAAACTCTCTCCTCAGAATGCTCCTTCGCCACCAGTGCAATGGACTAACGAAGAAGGAAGACTCTTTCTAATTGCACCTTTCTGAGCATCGCGACGTTGAGGAATCGATCTGGTGCTCCTCAATCTAGCAGCAGCAGCGGCGGCAGAAGATTCCAACCTCCAAACCCTAGCCAACATTTTGTTCCTCTCACAAATGAGCTAACGACTAGAGTGAGAATCACAAAAACGACGATCGGTTCAGGTGAATTGGTACAGTGGCCGGTTCAATTGGATTGGCTCGTTGACCGGTATATGTATTCTCTTACCGTGGAAGAATTTGGCCATTGTTAAATAAGTGTGAAAATAGAAGTTTTAAAATAAATAAGGTGCCTCCTTTTAAATAAATTGTAATTTTTTTAAAAAAAATTTTATTTTTTAAATGTCCTCAAATCCCTTTTAATCATTTTTAAAATTTGTAACAATAACTTTGCAAAATTATCTCAAATCTTAATTTTTTTAAAAAGTTCCTCAAATTCAGGTGATTTTTAAATTATCCCAAATTATCAATCTAATATGCCCCTCTAAAATAGTTTAATTTAACTTTCGATCGATCTATCCAAGGCCTAAAAAAGCAAATCTAGCACGAGGTTCACACGTTGCGATAATAGTGGCCGTTCTCTAGAATTATCTTTTAAGAAAAGGCACTTCTTGATAATCAATTACTGAGTGGCAATTAGATCCCTATACTTTGATTAAGTTCGAACTAATCATATTTAAACCTTGATTAGTTATAAATTGACTTTCTAGAAACATGCGCCCGCAAGGTGTCGAATTCTTCACTTTTTTTACTAGTTTATCATTTATCAGGTTTCTCGCAAAATGGATAATTAAGTTAATTTTCAAAAGGAAAAAAACCAAGCCAATCATGCATTTATGTCTTTTGTACACAACCCGAAGAGCATTTTTTTTTTTTTTTGAACAAAACCCTAAGAGCATTTTAAGAGTGTTTTGTTTCTATAATTTTTTTTTGAGTTTCCATTTAATATATTACTCTATTTGTTTTTTAATATTTCAAATATATTCTATCTATATTCCTTCTTATTTTTTTTTTATTTTTTTCATAAATTGTAAAAATATTTAATTCATCTATAGCTGTCCTAAATAATTTTATGGTGTTTATCTTTAATTTTTATTTTTAATATATCTTTAAGTTTATGGTAGTTTTTGGAATTGTAATTTTGATAATATATATGTCATTATTGTATTTTAAATTTTAATTAATCAGATAACTTTTTTATTTATAACATAGTTTTTTTTGTTTTTTATATAATTTTATCAACTATTTAACTTAAAATATTATTTAAAAAATTATCACTACAAGAAAATGGTTATATTGGGACGAAATCTTTTGTCACAATAAAAACATTGTGACGTATTGTGACAATTTAAAAATAGTTACAATATGATCGACACAAACAAAAATTGTAACAAAAACGTCACAATATTAAAACGAATTTAAATATAAATAATTCTGTCATAAATAATAACGATATACAAAAGTAACAAAATCATTACAATTACCAACTAAAAATAATATCACAAAATCGTTTTATATGGGACAGTCATAATATCTTAATTTCATCGCTCATTACTACTACTAAAATTAGAATCATAACAACATCTCATAACTTACGCAATTAGCGTTACTACATATCAATTCATAATTACCAAGTATCATAATTGCATAACGATATTCAGTAGTTATGAATTGATATGCATCAACGTTAATTATGTATATGATTCTAATTCCAATAACTACGAAATTATAGTCTCCTATCGTTACAAATCAAGACTGAAAAATCATCACTAATCCGTCTTCATTTGCGGTTATTTCATAATCTCATTTGTCAGGGTTGATCGCTAAATTATCGTCACATTTTCATCATAATTAGCTACAAATTTGTCATCTCAAATTTATTACAATTATTCACTAAATTAGTCACAGATTCATTTTAATTTGTTAGTGATTTATCATCTCAAATTTGTCACAGTTCACTAAATTATTATTAGAACCAATTATTTACTATATTATTATCACTCCATACATATATGTGTATTATCACAACATTCAATTAGAAAATAAATTACTAAAAAGGCAAAATAAAAATAATATTGTTCCCAGATGTGTTGGTAAACGTCGTAGTATGATCCGAGTAAACGTCGTAATGTAATCTGAATAAACGTTGTAGTGTGATCCAAGTAAAATTTCTTTATGAAGCTAGATTGTCATGTTTGTACTCGACAGAGAAGTAAATAAAGTTTTTTCAGGCATCCGTATCTCATGAACCAAGACCGTGAAACAAGCATCGGTAATCATCACAAACGCATTATCTCCCGAGGGCATAAGTTGCACCCATTTTCTCACTTCTTCATCCACTTTGTAAACTATGACGTTTATCTCGAAAGAAGTGGGGAAATGAATGCAAATTTACAAGGTAGATGAAGAAGCGGAGAAATGGGTGAAGTTATGTCCTTGAAAGATAATGCGTTGTGATGGCTATCGATGCTTGTGTCTCGGTTTTGGTTCATGAATTCTACAGATGTCTGAAAAACTATTTACTTTTCCGTCAGAAAACAAATCAGAGAATCTTGCCTCTCATTAACCCCACGACATGCTCTCTATGTCTTTCTCCCTCCCTCTCTCTCTCTCTCTTTTAAGGTGGCGGCAGCTTTTTTCTTTGGTGCATAAAAATATACACGCATGCATATATATATGCATTACAAGAAAAAGGATAGATAGCATCACTTATAAAGTGTCATTAAAATAATTGATACTATTTAGAATCACTTATTAAAAATTGACATTAAATATATAATTTTGCATCAGTTCTTTTAATTGATATTAATACTAATTTGATTAGCATCAATTAAAACAATTGATAGTAATATTAACTTGATTAACATCAATTAAATAAAATTGATACTAATACTAACTTGATTAGCATCATTAAAAACGATTGATATTAATACTAACTTAATTAGCATCAAATAAAAACAATTGATACTATTACTAACTTAATTAGCATCAATTAAAATAATTGATACTAATACTAACTTAACTAGCATCACTTATTTAAAATGACACTAAAAAATGATGCAAACAAAATTTTAACTAAACAACTATTTATCCCACATTGTTAAAAAAGGATGAAGAGTACTAGTTTTCTCCTCTATAAAAAATCAACACCATATTTTTTTTCTATGTTAAATCATACATATGTATTTACATATATTTCTTAGAATAATAAATAAAAAATGATTAGTTATCTCCAAATGATAATATTATATAAACTAACACAAATTTTAAAATTTACATGAATTTTAATATCATTTATTTATAATTTATATAGTATCAACTAAAATATATGATATAAATATATAATATCAATTGTTATAACCGAGACAAATATTAACATCATTTATATTAATTGATGCAAATGTTTACCTCAATTATATTAACTGATGTAAACTTTAATATCATTTATTATAACTGATGCAAATTTTAATATCATTTATTCTAATTGATGCAAAATACTAATACCATTTATTTTAAATGATGCAAATATTAATATTATTTATTGCAAATGATATATATTAACATCAATTAAATAATACTGATGTAAATGATTAGAGTCATCACTTCCAGGGTCATTTAATTAAATGATGTAACTGAATTTGCATCAATCAATAAATGATATTAACAAATAAAATAAATGATACAACACACATGATTTTTTGTAGTGACACATCTTCTATTTATCGTTTAAGGTTTTTCCGCTAATAGGCTCTTATTGTTTATATATAAAATTTGGGCTAATGAATTCTTATTATTTATACTTATAAAAATAGAAAATAACTTATATATGCCTATATAGTTGTATTTACGTTTATATATCAAAATGTTTGTTTAATATAATCATAAAACAGTAATCATATTAAATAAAAAAACACAATACAAAATGCAAACAAAAGTATCCTTGTTACAATAAGCAATCAACACGTACCATATTAATTAGTTCTAAACTATTTTTTTTTACGTGGGATTTCTAATTTTTTTATATGGGTTTCTATCTTTATAGCCTGTAAAGTTTGATCAAAATTGAGAGTATAGAAAGTGTAAATGTTTAAAATCTATTTAGAAAAAAACTTGTTTCATATAGTAATATCAACCAATGTTTATATGCAGCTTCAACAAATTTTCAAATAACGAAGAAATATGTATATTCGTTTCTGAGAAAAAAATGTCAAGATAAACACTTCAGCAAATATCGTGACTGATTAAAACATTAGTATATTTCGGTTACAATTTGTTCTGATTTTTTTTTTACTAGTACAAATAAATAACTTGGAATTTAGTTATAAAAGGTCACAGATTTGTGATATATAATTTTTGTATCAAAATTTAGTCAATTTTTGTAGTGTATTTACAAATGAAATGAAATTTTAAAAACTCAAAAGACCATTTTATATAAATAAAAAAAGTTCAAGAGGTGTTGGAGAATATTTTATTCAACAATGAAGTTTATAAGAAAAAGTTTAGGAGGTGTTAAAAATATTTTATTAATGGAATATTATTATCATACAACGACCACAACTAAAATTTCCAATAAAACCGTAAAAAAACTATTTAACAGCTTAAACTCTTTCCCATGATAGTAAACTAAAAAAAAAAATGATCCCAAAGGAAATAGTAATATTTTTGTTTTCATGTTATTAATAGAGATTTTTGGCTCATTAGCCATAATAAGCGTGTTATTTAATGTTATAACCATAACAAGTTAGGTGCTATGAAATTTTATGTATTTTATGTATTAATACCGAAACACTTCTTCTCTTACGGACATCTTCATCTTTCTTTCTCTTTCTCTCAAATTTTTGTCTCTTTATTAAAGCTACACACACCAACCCATCTTCTTCAAGGTCGACCCAGAACTCTGCCGCCATCCTTTCCTCCGCCATCACCGCAGCTGCCGCTTAAACAAACCATACCCAAATTCAAAGAAGCCAATCGAATCGATTCATTTGGAACCACCTCCTCTCTCACTCTTGTGAGTTTCCTCTCCATTCTAATTTTCAATTTCGTGACTTTTGATCATCTGTTTCAATTGATTTAGCTAGACTTAATAATATGAATCATTCTTCAAAAATTGAAAATTTTCAAACTTCAGTTTGGCTTCGCTAAATGTTTCTGTTGCGTGTGGGGTTATACTATTACTATTTTAGTTGCAATATATAGTACATATTTGGTATAGGGTTAATGAATTAGAATTGCGGACTTCTGGTTTCAGTAGAGGTTTTATATGTCGTATATATTACTGTGTCATGGCTAAATTGGCAAGTCTTAGAAGAGAGGACGATAGCTCTCATGAAACTGATGCATGCAAAATCGATAGATGACTCGGGAGTGAAGAATCCTGCCCCGTAACCGTTTCATGTTCTGATGTACAACAAAGACGGAAAAGGCAATATACAACGGCTGGTTATACACCATAATAAACGTCAGCCAACGCATCATCAACACCTACAAGTTAGAATGTACATAGCATTAGTGATGCTATTTTTTATTGTACTACATATTGAATAATGTTGTACTACATAAAATATATAGTATATCTTAATGTGACGCACTTTCACCATTATTTTCTTATAATTTGTTATATTATGTGTTATTGGCCACCGTTTTATGTTGTTGTTTAATGCAAATGTTTAAACGGACTAGTATGCGTTGTAAACTGGCAATAATCATGAACAATTTCTTTGCATAATTATTGCAATTTCAAAGTGATTTGGAAAGGAAAATTCATCAAATAGAATGGAACTTAAAAAATACGAAAATAGTATAACATAATCAATTCTCAGAAACTTGTACCCATTTTGTCACTTTTTTTGTTTCCTCAGACGACGGCGTTGCGGTGGTGGCATGGGCAAACCCAGCTCATCATCATAAGCTTCAAAAAGATATCCGAGATCTAGTTGAGTCTCGCTGGAGCTATGCAGTGGTGGCGGCGAACAAATCTAGCTCGTCATCGGAAGCTTCGATCTCGTCTAGGTTTTGCGGTGACAGTGGAGCAAACCCAGCTCGTCCTCGGATGCTTCCAAAAGATATTGAAGATCCAGTTGAGTCTCGTCGGACCCTTGCGCCGTCATCGTCAATTATTCCTCGTCAAAGCATATAGAACTCTCTCTCTTCCTAGTTTACACATGACACAAAATGTATTTTCGTCATAGCAAATAGTGCTTTAGTTACTCTTTGTTTTTCACTTGAAAGATACGAAGATAACAAATGAGGAACATTCTATTTTATATAAAATAGTGTAGAATAGATTAGACAAACTTAATAAATGAGTGACTAAAAGAGGGGTATTTTCGTCCAAGAGAATAGTACTTTGGTTACTTTCTTTGTTTTCAAATTGATATGGCTATACTCTTAATTATATATCTCAATATGGATATTGAGCTAAAAGACCCTTATTAATATATAACAAGAGTTTCATGGGAAAAAAAAAATATTGGGTCTAAATGTCAAATATTGTTATAATCCATTGAGGTTTGGATCTCCATAACCGGCCCATTGCATTAGACCACGGCCCAGCCCATTGGATCATAGGCGGCCACGTTTTCCTAAGTTCATTATGATTAGTAGATGTTTTCCTTTTCCTTGTAGAAGTAGGAAAAGTACTATTTCCTTTTCTATCCTTTATGTAATTACTATATAAAGAGACCTTTGGTCCTCATAATAATACAACACAAATCATTCGATTCATAACACGTTATCAGCACGAGCTTGCTCTGATAAACCCTAAGTAGCCGCCGTCCGCAGCCGCCGTCCGTCGCCGTTCTACGCCGGAGTTGTGCGATCCGATCCTAAGTGTTTTCCGAGGTCTTTAGCTCCCGATTCTTTTCCAGTCAACCCAAAAGAAGGATCAAAGGTATAATCAAAACCCTAAAACTCAAGAACACCATAAAATCGAAATCGGACCTAATGTATATCAAACCCTAAAAACCGATTTTGATTGTTCCACTTGTTTGATCTCTTAAGAACCTAAAATCGAATTGAACCTAAGAAAAGATAAAACCCTAAAATCGGATTTGCTTGTAAATTGATTGATTGATTGTTTGGCCTAAATCGAACTTGAACTTTTGCATGATAATATCAAACCCTAAAATCCTATTTGTTTGAAATCGCATGGTTGCTTGAAAACCCTAATTTATAATCGCATGCTTTAATTAAAATCAAATTTGGTTGTTTGATCTATTGCTTGGTCAAATCCTAATTGAACTAGGAATTGCATGATAACAAATCGGACCATTAAAATTTTGTTGGCCAAAACCGAAAATCATAGATATTCCTTGTTAGGATTGAATTTGGAAAATTTCCCTTTTGTTTGACCACATAGAAATCGCAAATTGGAAATTGCCTTATTTGAATTTGGAAAATTTCCTGTTTACTTTTATCACCTAGAATTACATGTTAGGATTAAAATTGGAAATTTGCTTGAATTAAAATCGCATGATATGTGCATAAAATAAAAGCGGTTGAAAGAAACCCTAAAAATCCTAAGAGAAAAACCGATGCTTGATCTCAGATGGCGAAAGTCAATAATTTGGACTTCGCAGCCCTTAATCTCTCAGGAGATAATTACTTGCAATGGGCTTTAGATGCAAAGATCATGCTGAAATCACAAGGGCTCGGTGAATGCATTAATGATGCAAATAACGAATCCGAGAGGAATAGGTATAAGGCGATTTTAATCATACGCCACCATCTCGTTGAGAGTCTCAAAGATCAATACTTGACGCTTGAGGATCCTCTTGATCTCTGGAAGGAGTTAAAGGCAAGATATGATCATCAGAAGATGGTTATACTGCCTAAGGCCAAATATGATTGGCTTAACTTAAGGCTCCTGGACTTTAAGTCCGTGGATGAATACAACTCGGCCCTATTTAAGATAGTTTCAAAATTGAAGCTATGTGGCGAGATTGTGACAGAGAAGGATATGCTTGAAAAGACCTTCTCGACCTTCCACTCAAGCAACGTGTTGCTACAGCAACAGTATCGTGAGAAAGGTTTCACGACCTATGCAAGTTTGATCTCTTGTTTATTGCTTGCGGAGCAGAACAATGAATTGCTGATGAGAAACAGCGAGATGAGACCTCCTGGATCAACCCCACTTCCTGAAGCCCATGTGGCCGAGGACACTAAGATGGAAACCGAGGCAAACCATGTCCAGAGATACCAAAAGTTTAATGGCCGTGGACATGGAAAGAGACAAGGGCGTGGTCGCTACCACCCATATGGTCGATGGAATGGTCGCGGATCTGATTTTAACCGCGGTCAAGGACGTGGCCGAGGGCGTGGCCACGGGAACCAAACCGGACATCAGTCCGGCCCGACCAAGTCTGTTTGCCATCGATGTGGGATGGACAATCATTGGGCCAAGACATGTAGGACTCCCAAACACCTTGTGGAACTTTATCAAGAGAGTGTTAAAGGGAAGAATCCAGAAGCCCACATGATCCAGCATGATAAGGAAGGCAACATGGATGAATTCGTGGTGGATAGTGGGTCAAGCCACACGATTTTAAAGGACAAGAGATATTTCATAAATCTTACATTGAAAAAGGCCAATATAAGTACTATAGCAGGCATGGCCGGCCTAATAGAAGGCTACGGCCAGGCCAATGTCCTATTGCCTAAGGGGACGCATCTAGAGATTGCGGATGCATTGTTTTCCCCCAGCTCAAAGAGAAGCCTATTGAGCTTTAAAGACATTCGAATGAATGGTCTTCATGTTGAAACAATGGACGAAGGAAACCGAGAGTTCCTCCAAATAATTGAAATCGTCCAAGGCCAAAAGAAAGTCCTAGAGACTATACCTGCTATAGCTACCGGCTTATATTGCACTAAGGTCAATATGATTGAGGCCAATGCCACCGCAAACCAAGAGTTTACGGATAGGTTCAACCTATGGCACGACCGGCTGGGACATCCCGGGTCGAATATGATGCGAAAATTGATAGCCAATACTTATGGGCACGCCTTGAAAGAAAGGAGAGTAATCCCAAAGAATCTTACTTGTGCCTCATGTTCACAAGGGAAACTCATTGTAAGGCCATCACCAGTGAAAGTGACTAAGGAAACAATAAATTTCCTGGAAAGAATTCAAGGAGACATATGCGGACCAATACACCCACCTTGTGGGACATTCCGATATTTTATGGTCCTCATTGACGCATCTACAAGATGGTCACATGTATGCTTATTGTCATCACGGAATATGGCATTTGCAAGACTCCTTGCTCAGATAATACGCCTAAGGGCTCACTTTCCAGACTTTCCTTTAAAGACCATACGAATGGATAATGCTGGTGAATTCACTTCCCAAGCGTTTAATGACTATTGTATGTCCATGGGGGTAAGTGTTGAATACTCCGTGGCACATGTACATACACAAAACGGCTTGGCCGAGTCATTTATAAAACGCATACAGTTGATTGCTAGACCATTACTCATGAGGTCAAAGCTTCCTGTATCCGCTTGGGGACATGCTGTCTTACACGCTGCCGAACTAATTCGCATCAGGCCATCTAGTGACCATAAATATTCCCCATCCCAATTATTATCGGGACAAGAGCCAGACATTTCCCATCTTAAGATATTCGGTTGCTCAGTTTATGTGCCGATTGCACCACCACAGAGGACTAAGATGGGACCTCAAAGGAGGATGGGGATATATGTTGGATATGATTCACCCACGATCATAAAGTACCTTGAGCCGACCACCGGAGATTTATTTAAGGCCAGGTACGCGGATTGTCATTTTGACGAATCCGTTTTTCCAACATTAGGTGATGGAAACCGGCTGGTAAAAGAAATTGCATGGAATCAAACATCCTTAAAATGGCAAGATCCCCGGACTCGTGAAAGTGATTTAGAGGTCCAAAAGATAATACATTTGCAAAAGCTAGCTATACAATTGCCAGATTCCTTTGCAGACCCAAAGAGGGTAACGAAATCATATATACCAGCCGTGAATGCACCAATTCGTATTGATGTCCAAGAAGGACCGAGTCAAGCGGCTACTGAGTCTAAACCACGATTGAAACGTGGAAGACCAATTGGTTCCAAAGATAAGACTCCTCGGAAATTAAAGAAAGGTGCTGAAATTCAGACCGAGGAGATAGTGGACGTTCCAGACATAAATGAACCTAAGGTGCCGGAAAATGTTGCTTGGGACGCCAAGCTTCATGGGCCTGAAGTTCCTGATAACAAAGAGATCGCGATCAATTATGTCTCGTCTGGAATCCAATGGAACAGAAAGAATGTCGACATTGATGAAATATTTGCATGCAATGTAGCACTTGAGCTCATGAATGAGGATCTAGAACCCACGTCCATTTTAGAGTGCACTCGTCGATTAGACTGGAATAAATGGAAAGAAGCTATAAACGTGGAGTTAAACTCTTTAAGGAAGAGAGAGGTTTTTGGTCCCATAATTCGGACACCTCGTGATGTTATACCAGTTGGACATAAATGGGTCTTTGTGAGGAAGAGAAACGAACAAGGTGAAATCGTTAGACACAAAGCACGGCTTGTGGCACAAGGATTCTCACAAAGGCCAGGAATCGATTATGAGGAGACATACTCCCCTGTGGTGGATGCAACGACTTTTAGATTCCTGATAAGTCTGGCCATAAGAGAGAAATTGGATTTGCGGTTAATGGATGTTGTAACCGCATACTTATATGGTCCACTGGATAACGAAATTTATATGAAAGTCCCAGAGGGAATAGAGCTGAAAGATAAAAGAAGTTCTCGAGACCAGCATTGTATTAAGCTGAATAAATCGCTCTATGGATTAAAACAATCAGGTCGCATGTGGTATAATAGACTAAGCGAGTACTTAGTGAAAGAGGGCTATAAAAACGATCCCATAAGTCCATGCATATTTATAAAGAAATTTGACAAGGGATTCGTAATCATCGCGGTGTATGTAGACGACCTGAACATCCTAGGAACCTCTGAGGAAATATCCCAAACGGTTGAATACCTAAAGAAGGAATTCGAAATGAAAGACTTAGGAAAGACTAAGTTCTGTTTGGGAATACAACTTGAGTACGTCAATAATGGAATCCTTGTGCATCAAATGGCATATACAGAAAAGGTACTCAAGCGTTTTAATATGGACCAGGCTCACCCACTGAGTAGCCCAATGATGGTGAGAAGCCTTAGTCTGGACAGTGATCCATTCGGTCCAAAGAAGAAGGATGAAGAAATCCTTGGTCCCGAAGTGCCATATCTCAGTGCCATAGGAGCGTTAATGTACTTGGCTAGTCACACTAGGCCGGACATTTGCTTTGCCGTGAACCTCCTTTCAAGATTCAGTTCTTGTCCGACCCAAAGGCACTGGAATGGGATCAAACACATACTTCGTTACCTGAAAGGGACGAAAGATATGGGTCTGTTTTACACTAACCTTAACAATGAAGGTTTAGTTGGTTTTGCTGATGCAGGTTACCTTTCGGATCCGCACAACGGTCGATCCCAGACGGGATATGTCTTCACTCACGATGGAACAGCCATTTCGTGGAGGTCCATGAAGCAGACACTCACGGCTACATCGTCCAATCACGCGGAAATATTGGCGATCCATGAGGCCAGCCGAGAATGTGTTTGGTTGAGGTCAATGACTCAACACATTAGACGAGATTGTGGGATGATAGAAGGGAAAGAAGAACCGACCAGCATGTACGAGGACAATGCCGCATGCATAGCTCAGTTGAAGGATGGATACATCAAAGGAGATCGGACGAAGCACATCTTACCAAAGTTCTTTTTCACTCACGACCTACAGAAGGCCGGTGAACTCAAAGTGCTCCAAGTCCGTTCCAGCGACAACTCAGCCGACCTATTCACTAAGTCGCTTCCAACCTCCACATTGAAGAAGCTAATGCATCAGATCGGCATGCGCCGATTAAGGGACTTAGAGTGATGATCTTTTCAGGGGGAGTAATGCGTGCTGTACTCTTTTTCCTCGCTAAGGTTTTGTCCCACTGGGTTTTCCTTAGAAAGGTTTTAATGAGGCAGCATCCCCAAGCGTATTACTATGATCCCATCATCACAACCGGTTATGTCAATCAAGGGGGAGTGTTATAATCCATTGAGGTTTGGATCTCCATAACCGGCCCATTGCATTAGACCACGGCCCAGCCCATTGGATCATAGGCGGCCACGTTTTCCTAAGTTTATTATGATTAGTAGATGTTTTCCTTTTCCTTATAGAAGTAGGAAAAGTACTATTTCCTTTTCTATCCTTTATGTAATTACTATATAAAAAGACATTTGGTCCTCATAATAATATAACACAAATCATTCGATTCATAACAAATATTTTATAGTTTAAACAAATATTGTAGGTCGGCCTGAATTCAAGAAACGGACCTATTAGGATTTTTATAAACAGTCACCAATAAGACCCAATAAAAATGTAGTGGAGTCGAGTACTCCTCCACACATCTCCTATTAAACGTGTCTGTTAAGCATAGTATTTCTATCAAGAATTTAGAGAGATGAGCCACAAGGAAGTCGACACATGTACCAATAATATCCATTACAATTAAAATATAATTCAAGATATAAATTGGAGATCTGGAGGAAGTGGCGGACTGGCAGTATCTTAACCTAGAAGATCACTAAGACGCTGCAGGCCCAATGCTTGTTATGTAGGCAAATCAATGTTATTCTAGACGTAAGCTATTAGAACTTACGTGATTCTTACGGCTCCGTCATTAACGGTTCCATAATGGCTTCTCTGGCTAGCTTCATTTCTTCTAAAACTTTCACAAAGAAGAGCTTCCTTTTATTAGTGACTGATGAGTTTGGTTCATAGGAAGTAGTGAAAATGGGAAACCTCAAGTTCATTAGAGCTGCTTTCTTGGTTTTAGTGATTTATTTTTTTACGTATTTTAGCTGCTAGATATCAACAAAAGCTCTTGGCAGCGGTGGCGGTAGACGTTGAGAGAAGGAGAATTAAAAAGAAGAAGAATCAGGTTAAGGGAGTAGTTACGGTTCAGGGTAGTGCTTCTGGTGGTGGAAAACGGAGGTTCCGAAATCCGAATACGGGTCAGGTTATGGAAGCGGTTCTCGATAACACTTAGACATCTAAAAAGGAAAATTATTTTATTTCATTTTATTACAGCATTATATATATGCATGCAAATTAATTAAGACCTGGAAAAAGAAGCTACAACAGAAGTACTTTGAAGATAGAGACATAAACCTTATTTAGACCTTATTCATATGCATACGCACCCGCAAGCAAACGTTATTGGTCATGACACTTAACACCGTCAATCGAACATAAAAGCATACATGGTTTTGGACTCAGTTAATTAAGGACGGGGAGAAAGGGGCTAGCGACGAGTTCGATGAGGTTGACGCCTCCGTTGAAGGTGGTTCCGACGAACATTAACGGTGCGGAGAGGACTTGGTTAGGGAGGGTGGCGTTGCAGCTGGAGAGAGGGGTCGTCGTCACGACCCTACAACCGTTAGTGAGGAGTGAAATAAGAAATTGCAGAAGTCCGGTTGTAGGAAACGAGACAATTCCAGCAGTGTTCGTCGTCCCAGTTGCAACAGTTTGCCTACCGCACTGGAGTACAACGTTCGCATCTGTTTGTTTGTTTCCAGCATTAGATTAGCAAATATACTGTGTATGTAATTTATTTACAGTTACAAGTATCTAGATGTCTACGAAGGGATCGTATTATACTTTGTGAATGTATTTATTTATTATACTATTTCGTGAATATTTATTCTACTCCGTACTCCGTATAAGTAGTTTAATTTTATACTTTAAAATCTATAAATTTGAGTATGCAAAAAAATTATTATCGAACATAATAAACAGTTTCTAGAATCAATAGAATTCTACGTATACAGTTGCTTATTGCTTCACAGTATTGTTGGTTTTACAAACATGTTGTACCAGCTTTTTCTAATAATCAGTTTAGCTGATGGTAAAATATATGTGATTCAACAAAAGATTTTATGAATTAAATAAAAGAGCTTTGTGTGTGTGTGTGTGTGTAAGTATTACCTAATCCTCAACAAAACAGGCTCTGGTTTGCAGAATCGATCGATGCAAGTTTTATTGGATAGGTTTTGCATGATTGATCAAAAGAGAAAGTGGTATAATGAAAACTTACTAGGGAAAGGAGGAATGGTAGTCGCATTATTGGTAGAGACGGTGGCATTGACAGAGCACGGGACACGCGCATTGACAACGACGACATTGATAGAGCCAAAAATCTCGGGAAGCTGAGCATTAGCCATTGGAGACACCACAATGAGACACATCAAGATCAATGAGAGGGCCATGTTTTTGTTCTTGAGCATTGCCATGTTTTAAGGATAACTAAAGACAAATTATATGTGAAACTATAGAGTAGAGAGTAAACGTTGTTCTTCTTTGTGTTGCTATTGTTTTTGTTTGATGTGTTAAAGTATCTTCCCCTTGCAGCTCTATTTATAGAACCAGTTTCATAGATCTCCCCCCTCCTATTTACTTTGCTTTTATATAGTTAAAGTTAGGGATGACGCGTTTACTTTAATATACAACAAAGACGTTCGTAGGTTTTGATCGCGAATCCGACTCCTAAGATGTAATTCAACTGTGCTGTAACAATCTATTTTTTTGTTATTTTTTCCGAGACATTAAATTAAACAATTATTCCAAGAATATCTATATGATTTTTTTAAGGCATGTTCTTAAATTAGTCGGGTATTAATAAAATAAAAAAAACGGTGTGATAAAACTGCATCCGTCGTAATTGGTTGTATTCGAAGTTTCGAACCCTATTCTGGCTATTCAATATTCGCATGATTGATATATGTAGTGATACGAGCTTTGAGAACTCAATGCGTATGTATGGAGACAATCACAATTAATTTGATTAACACTTACTTATTAAATGGAATGATTTTTTTCCTGATTTGAGAGAAGAAAAACATGATTATAACTACTAGTTTTATTAACATAATTATAGCAGAAAAAGCTTGGTCAAGTCATCGATCGAACACACAAGGTTAAGAGAGATGAAGAAATCAAAAGAAATAGTGGACTAAAGTATTGGGCCGATAAAAAGATATTGGTGAATTCAATTTTCCAAAGTCCAAATCCAACAATTTGCAGTACTGAGTGAGTGAGTGGTGGTGGTAACTACTAGGGGAATAATATTCCATATTGGTTGTTAGAAAGGATCTTACTAATATATAACTCACATGAGCCAATCCATTCATTACCAATTAGTTTTGAGTTGAAAATTCATGTAACTTAACATGGTATTAGAGCTCAACTCACACAATCCATCCCGATCCATCATATCCAAAATGATTTGTCGATCCATGCCTAAACATACTGAAATCAATGGGCAAAAGCCATCATCTCAAGAGGTCTTTCCTATAGATTTGACTCTTTTTTTTGTGGGGCTTAACAGATAATATGTGTTTTGGCTTGTTAAAAAATGATATGCATATTTTCTTTAGATTCACACAATGACATTTTTTGTTTAAAACAATATGAAGTTTTGAATATCCCCAAAATCGATTCAAAAACTCCAACAACATGAAAAGTGTAAACCAGCATTCGTGCTTCCCTTTGATCTTAAATGCGTTTAATTTCTGAAATTTAACATGAGTATCAGCCTCCATTGTTATTATGGACAATATAAGAGACAACATCTTAGCTTTATTGATTTTGAGATTTTCAATCGATTGCTTCACATTTATTATCATTATCACATATGTTGGGGTTTTAGTGAAATTATAGATGAATGGGTTTTTTCATTAAGAAATCTGTAATATCGTATATTTTTATTATATACAAATAAATCAAAGTTGGATTACTTTTTATCTAAGAAAATTTGAATAACCAAGAAAATGAATTGAACGGAATAACCGAATGCCCACCCCTATTTGCCACAACTTGTGTTATTAACTGGTCCATGAACCCTATTTTTTAACAATATTAGACTTTTAAGTTGGATCACTCATTTTTGTAGCAGCCATCAGAAAAAGTAATCTTATGAATGAATCCTAGTATTCTACTAAACTCCACGGGACCAGGAAAAGATTCATCCAGCGCACGTACGATTAGTCGTCTCCCGATCAAGTTGTCCACTTGGTAATGGTGAGTGCTCGCTCAATAAGTGTTTGATTGACATCACAAAACCCTAAAAAAGCCACTCGGTAGTAACCAAGAAACTCAAGTAAATGGTAATAACAAGATTTTTGCAAATATAATTTTTTCCAGTTACCACAAAGGCTGTATAGTATACTTTAGAACTTGTTAATTTTTGTGGTTGGTTATGAGGCCAAATTTAAATTACTAATATGTGAGATATAGAAGTAGATGGTTTGGCATGTTGAATTCATGTCATGGTTAGTTTTTGTTATTCCTGGATATTATCTTCTTGTTGTGTTGAATTTTGCTGGATATTTGCTTCATTGGTATGTTGGCTATTGGAGCGAAGTACTTTCCATCTTCATGTGCCTCTTGTGATTGTGAAAATCATGGCTTATTTAGCACTATACCAATCTACTCTTTTTTTTAATAGTAGATGATTATCATATCATGTCTCTTGTATCATTGTAAGTAAGTTGTAAGATGATTTCCTTTTGTGTATGCGATTTGGAATTTGGAATTTGTGATCGAATTACCAAACCCGATTTGCGAAATTTTGGATACTAATAGAAGAAACCCAACTATTAAATCCAAAACTCTCTCTCTCTCCCTCTCCCACTCCCTCTCCCTCTCCCTTAGATAAAGAAAAAAACTAGGGGCCACGTTACCACGTACTTGAATAACACACATAAGCACTTAACGAATGTTTTATTACGTAATGTTGTGAACTTTTCAAATATGATACTACTTAAACATCTCTATTTTATGGAAATGTTGGTTGGTGGATTGTGCTATTCGATACGATTACACGTGTATGTTAAGCATATTATTTCTACTAAGAATTTAGAGCGATGAGCCATGAGTAAGACGACACATGTTTCAATAATATACAATAATTAAAGGGAAATATAATTTGGGATGTTATTGGAGGAGTGGCGTCGTGGCGATGGCAGTATCATCACCAAGAAGAGCACTAAGAAATTGCAGGCCCACTTAGCTCACCATTGTTCACGGTTCACACATATTGGTCAAAAGGAAGCTGCTAGAATTTACGTTACTCTTACGTTTCCACTATTCTCGGTTTCTTATAAGTACCTACACGGACCAACATTCTCTACCATCAATAGACTACACAAGGCTTCTCGAGTTAGCTTGCTTTCTTCTGAAACTTTCACAAAGAAAAATCCTTTTATTAGTGGCTCGTTAGCTTGGTTCTTAATTAAGAAGTTATGATGAGAATGGGAAGCCTCAGGTTATTAGGAGCTGCTTTCTTGGTTTTAGTTGTTTTTGACGTTTGTTTAGCAGCTAGATCACCCAAAGCACTTGGTAGAGGTTCCGGTTCAGGTTCGGGATATGGTTCAGGCTCAGGGGGAGGCAGTAGTGGCGGGGGAGGTGGCGGTGGCGGTGGTGGTGGTGGTGGCGGTGGTGGTGGAGAAGGATCAGGTTCAGGGAGTGGCTACGGATCAGGGTATGGGTCCGGTAGTGGTTACGGTTCTGGAGGAGGAAATGGTGGCGGTGGAGGCGGAGGTGGAGGTAAGGGCGGTGGTGACGGAGGCGGAAACGGAGGATCCGGATACGGATCAGGTTATGGAAGCGGCTCTGGGTATGGGAGTGGTGGTGGTAGAGGCGGCGGAGGTGGTGGTGGAGGCGGCGGTGGAGGAGGAGGCGGAGGTGGTGGTAGCCGTGGAAATGGATCAGGCTATGGAAGTGGATACGGTGAAGGGTATGGAAGTGGATACGGTGAAGGGTATGGAAGCGGATACGGTAGTGGAGATAATAATTAACGGTGACTCACCCTAGATTATTCTTCTTATGTTGCTTATTTACAATACTAGGAACGTATAATAATAAGGTGATAGATGTTTTTGTCATCACATATACACATGATTGATTATATGTTGTGTAGACTCTTCTTTGTTATCAAAGAGAGATCATGATACGATTCCCATTAGTAATAACATGCATGTGTTTCCATGCACCATTTTACGATTGTTATATATATCATTTTGTAGTAGATTTTTATGTACGTAACGTACGTACCTTGTTTATTTCACTAGTTGATTGCCTCCATTCGTAGTAGAAAATATTTCGGAGACATCTAATAAAATTGGAGAAAATTAGTATGGTATATACCCACTTCCCGCGAAGAATAACATGCACAAATTGGAGAAAATTAAATGGTAAATAAAAACAAAAAAAAACAATAGAAACTGGACTTCAGTTACAGCTCTGGCGTATGAAACGGGCTTCTCAGCCCAATATATCTGATATCAGTGGGCCACCTCTGGGCCATTAGCCTTCAAAGATTTGTCGGTTCGACCAGTTGTGTGGCAGACAGAGTTTCACTGGTCTTCGTCTTCGTGTAAAAAATATAAGAAAAAACTCCCCACGTGTTTCGTTCTTTCCATAGTTTCCCCTTGTATGACATTTCTAAATAACAATCCTCGTTATCGAAATTATTTAAGGTTTTCAGATAACTCAAAACTCATTATGGTCTATGTACATATATCTTTTTGAGAAGGTTCATGATGGGTAACTATAAAAGATAAATATTTATGTATAGTGAAACGTTGACGAAGAAAAAGAGATACGATATACATTTTTTATTTTTTTTATTTACGATATACATATTTTATCTATATGAAGAGATAATAAACGTGTTAATAGACTGTATCCGGTGAATATACGTGTAACAAGTCAGGTTCATGGGGCCACAGTATTATTTCGGAAATGGACCGATTAAATTCAATGTTGTCTGTAAGTGGGATGTGAAGAGCTCCCTACCAATCAGACACCTCCATGCCTTATGATTTCTCTATAATTATTGATCTCTCTCGAAAAAAAAAAGTGAAGTTTCCCTCCTATATTCACATTTCGTTATTGATTCCATAGTTGTGACTTTGTAACATTGCCAATGAAATGGAGTAGTAAGAAACAAAAGTATCTCATAAAATTCAGAATCTGATATTAATACCCTATAATACAACATAAAATATAATGTGAAAATGTTGACCAACAAAATATATGTGGGGGGATTTAGACTAATTTTAAAATGAGAAGAATAATTAAAGTGTAACAAAACGAGGTTGTTGACGAATTTGACGCGCGGTGAGACAAAAAAAAACAAAACAAAAGCCGTTGACGAGCTTCTTTAGACGCGGTGCATCGTATTCGGGTATCGGGGGTTAATCAAAAAGTTTTAATTAGTTAAGGACTTAATCCAAATACTGTACTTCATGCGAAGTCGTCATTTTAAGATATTTGTAAACTGGGTCACATAGATTTATAGTGATCAAATTGGGCCCAAGTTTCTTCAATTTAGGACAATATATGTCGTCGTATTTGTCTCGGTCTACTCCGATTCTTCACTCGTCTTGATTTTTTTTTGTAATTATTTGATACAAAGAATACAAATTTAAATTTTTGTACTCCTATTTATGAAAAAAACCAAAAATATCCTACGAACAAAAATTTATAGTAAGGGCCACAATATTATTTTATGGGTGCAAAACGCAGAAGAAACTAAAAATAAGGGGATCTAAATAAAATAATATTTTATGCCCATCTCTCTGCGTCGGTGACGTGAAGCTTCCCTGCTGGAGAAAAGCTCACATGCGTAATCTCAGCTATATTTTAGAACAGCAACACATGTCCGAACACATTTCACTCTATATCTGTTTCGAATTCAAATCTGCTGTCCCTTTTTTTCTTTTCTTAATTTAAAAAAAAAAATCATCATCAAAATATTAATATATATACATATATATATATATATATATATTTCGTCTTCAAAATCCACCGAGTATCTCAGAATAATAACATCATCTATATTTCGATCTCTCCTGAAAGAATAAAGTTGGAAACTTCGACGAATGTGTATAAATCTTTCTTATTTTTTTCTTTGTCCTGATTTAGTTTCTTGGAATCGGTCTGAAACTCGGACAATTAATCCGCCATTTTCTCCTCGGTCTCTCTCTTGCTCATCTCTTCAGTATCGGATCTGGGTCTCTCCTTCGCTTTCGTTTCAAGGTAGAAAAAGTTTCAAATATTTTTCTATTTTATTCACACTAATTTCGTTTTTTTCTGTCTTATTCAAGTTTAAAATCGTTTTTACTGTTTCTAATCTGAGTCTGTTACTCATCATCACTCATCAGTAATTTCGATTTAAATTTCTGGGTTTGTATTCGATTCGATAAAAAATATTTATTTCATTTTTATTAAATTATACCAGTATGTTTTTCCCCCGAAGTCACGGCATTGGAAAAAAGGAAAAACACAGCTGTTCCTTGCTTGATGCCCGAGATTAAGCAAAATATAGTATTATTTCTTTTATTTTTTATAAAAACAATTAATTTCGAATCAATGCACTATAAAATTACCTACTTTTGACAGTATATCTGAATAAACCATCAACCAAAGTACCAAACTTCAAAGTTGAAACTCTTTCATCCTCTTTAATCCTCTTTAATCCTCCCTATCCCTTCTCTACTTTTAAGTTTTTATTTTTGACTTTATCTATCTATATACCACGTGAATTTGATTCGGTAATTATCCATATTCTGCAATATGATTAAGCATTAAAGTAGTTTTTTTCTTTATCGGTTGATGAAAAATTAAAGTATTGTGATTTTGATTTTTGCAGATTTTGGGTTATTTCCTGGAGACGAGGCGTTAGCTGTAATTCATTCTTTACTTGCTTTGGCTATTAAAGGCGGGACAAGCGTCAATATAAAGAAAAGAAACTCACTCACACATTTTGCGTATGTGTGTGTGTCCTTTCGTCTCTATTGGGAAATAGATCTTGATCTTGATTACAGATTCAAGACCAAAGAGATCGTTTTTTTCTGAACTTACGGTTCTGATCTAAAGTGAGATATTGGGTTCTTTTTCGGTTTTGGAATCTTGTCTTGAGTGAATAATCTGGTGAGATCATGGGAATGAGTCTCGATCTCGATGTTGATCTTGAGAAAGGGATGGTAGATTGCGACGACGTCTATACAAAATCGCCGGAGAAGCCATTGACACCGATGTCTCCAGATAACAAACCGGTAAAAACCGGAGAAGAAACCGTCGGTTCGTTAGAAAACAATGCAAGCCCGGTTCAATGTGCGATCAATAAACCGGGATGGGGGAGGAGCGATCGGAAGGAGAAACGCAAGAAATCAGCGTCGAAGCCTCCACGGCCGCCGCGTGGACCGTCGCTGGACGCAGCGGATCAGAAACTGATAAGGGAGATCGCTGAATTGGCGATGCTGAAACGCGCGAGGGTCGAACGCATGAGAGCTTTGAAGAAATCTAGAGCGGCCAAAGCTGCGTCTGCAGCTTCTTCTATCGGCAATGTCTTCGCCACGCTTCTCACCGCCATCTTCTTCTTCGTCCTCGTTTTCCAAGGTGTGATTTGATTTTACCATTGCGTTTGCGTTTGCGATTTGCGTTTGCCAATTTGGATTTATCTTATGTGTACTTTTTTCGAAATTTTCAGGATTGTCACCAAGAGCAGCCGCTAGCTCCGGGAAATCTCCCTTAGCTGACGCCGGAAAAGCCAGTGGTGGTTTTGCTTCGGTTCAATATGCGGGAAATCCGTCTGCGAGCGAACCTAATGGTGGTTATACCGGACCGGGTTTAGCACAGAGATTCCCAAAGTATGTTATTTGTTTCTTCTAAATCTGGTTGATGAGGAAATGATATCACAACACAAACGCTTTTGTCTGAAATAATATCTAATCTTTGTTCTTTTTGTATTTGCAGTTTACTAAAACCGGTGTCCGGTTTGGAGAATGAAAAGAAGATGATTAGAAGAGTTTCACAGTGAAGCGTAAACCAAAGGGATAGAATTGGGACAATTCCATCATACTGGTTGTTGATCAAACCATTTATCGGTTTAGATTGTCGGTGAACCATGTATTCGTACCGATAAATTTTGTTGGGGGAAAATCAGCTGCTTTCTCGGCGGCTAATGAAACAGTAACTATCCGATGTGGGTAAAGACTAGTTTCGTAATGTTGTTATTGAAATAAAATACAGTATGAGAGAAGTTACGAATAACAAAAATGAGTGTTTATATTTTTATATCTGTATTCAGTGATCACGGTTCTATATAAATTCAAATTGGGATCATACTATAGTAGATTTTAAAATAGCTCAAAGAAGCATCCAAATTTTGACGAAATCGTAACGTAAAAAGAAAAAGAAATGAAATCAGCAATTATTGGTATAGCGTTTTTTTATATTTGGAAATCACATGCTAGTGATGCTTGGCAGTCGAAATTTGAAAACAATTATTTAAATAACATGTTTATTCGGAAACAGAATCCATGTGGCCGTATCTAAAACACTCCCGCTGAGCTTTTAGAGACCACTTTTAATGCTGTGCAAAATTAATGGAACATGTGATTTCACGTGCGTGTGTATTTCAAATGTCCATTATTTCTGTTTCGTTGCTGTCTCGACTCTTAAATGCTTCGTGGGCCCGTTAATTAAGGCCCAATAACTCCTCATCTGTTTTAAAGGACCAAAATTTGTGAATGGGGGTAAGCAATAGTCCAATAGAATGGCAAAAGCAATAGTTTTGATAATAATAACAATTTTACTTCACGTGAAATACAGTTAAAGAGTATCATTTTGTAGATGATTTACGTTCTGTAGGTAACTACTCAATTATCAAATTTCCAGCAGGGTTCTTCAGACTATATAACAGTAATTTGCTCGTGTCAATAATTACAAATATATGATATATGATTGATATTTTTTTTTTTGTAAAAAACAAAGATTCTTAACGACCCTTCATTAGAGTCTTAATCACAGAAATCGCCACGTCACAAAGATTCTTAATCAGCTTGTTTCTAGCCGCAAGAGCCACCGAACTATCGTCGTCGGCGCCGGCATTATTGATCCCTTTCTGGCAAGAATCAGTCTGCTTCTCGGCGTCTCCGAGCACATACGTCGCGAATCCAAACTCCCCTCGCCGCATTGCGTCGATCGCCTGTGGGATGTTGAACCGGACCACCGGTCGGTAAAGCTCGGCGCACTGAGCCAGCTCTCGCTCCGCCGCGGGATCGTGGGAATGTCTGATCAGCGATTGGATGTATCCTAAGGTATCGGTCATGTTTCCGAGCACGACGGTGGCCATTGCTGAGGCTAAGGATTTGGGATCGGAAGGTGAGGGAATGAGAGGGCGGAGAGAGGCCTCACAGAGGTCGCAGAACGGCGTCGCTTTGCAAATTTGGTCGATCAGGTCGTCGGAGGGTTGAGCTAGCGACGGCAGGATCAGGAGGAGAAAGAGGGAGAGAAACGGTGGTGTTGCGACGGCGGAGGCTTTCTTCATCGTCAGAGATATTGAGAAGAAACTGATGCGCAATAAAAATAAACAAAGACTTGTGTGTTTGTGTGTGTGCTACTAGCTAGCTCTGTTTCTAGACTTATATAGTTGTTATATAAAATTTGTTATATGTTAATAAATGTTACAAGCTATATATACAAATTAGGAACAATTGCGTTTTTTTTTCTTTTTCTTTTAAACACCGAGACAGTTGTTTTTACGTGTCGTCACATATGAATTTCTTTGTTATATATCGATGTCAGTTTATATTAATGGCTAAAAAGGTTATAGTTCCACCCGTGACGAAGCTTCGTGATCGACTAATTTTATTCTGGTTTGATATAATATAAGCAGCTCTGCGTATTTTAGACTATTAACTTCAGTTTGGTATTAGTCTAGGTACAGTATATTGATTGATTCACTACCTAATTTTCTAATACATGTGGATATGTGTCTGCTCTTTAGTTTTTGTTTGTTACACTTTATCTTTTTGGTTATATGTGGTTGTTGGCACTAAAACAAGAGAAAGAATAAGTTATGTGATGAATGGAGTCCTACATGAGTCGGTCCATATACGACAAAGATACCATTATACATGAGTTCACACGAAATCCCGACGTCGACCAAATAATTTCAAAATACCATAATCTTTTCTTTTTTTTAATAGTACTGTGGGGCTCTGCTCTCTCGTCAGAGTGATATCTGGCACGTGAATGTTGGTATATCCCGTGATTCGGTTCTAGAAACTTCGTGCCCAGTTTTGCCCGTGTTCGATTACCGGTTCAATCAGTTCCACAGCCCAATACCGGTTTAGCATATATAGTAAGGGTACAAACTTGAATTAATGGTACTTTATCTATTTATATTAGCTAGTATTAATGTGATTATAATTTGTTTAGCTAGTATCAAATTGTACACTTCGTATGGTGTTTTTGGTATATGAAAATCAACATTTCTCGACGCTTCGCTTATCCCCCTTGTTCGTTTTAAGAGATTCAAGACATGAATCTAAAACGCACACAAAAGTATAAAAAGATGTAAAACTTGAATTAAATCGATTCATCCGGTTTAAAGAGGCCTGGGCCGACCATTATCAACTTTTTTTTACCGGCAAATTATGACCATTACCAACTTAAGTAGCAGTACCGTAAAGTTACGGTACAAGTTATACTGATTTAATAATTACCAATCACAAAATAATATAGAAAACTTACCAACAGTATTACACTCAACTTTTTTTGTACCGTTTTGATCTACAGTTTTTTTTTACAGTTTTCAACTATTTTATAACACTTTATCACTTCAATTTACCGCTAACAAATTTATATCATTTTAGATTACCAATCTGATCCCATATCTTCTATAACAAAACTTTATTTATTTATTTATTTTAAGTTAGATATTAGTATCAGAGTAACATTCTCACGATGGCTCTTGTTACATCACAGATCTTGTCCATTCTCTGGGTTAAATCGGTTAATGGAGATTGGCCTTTGGGAAACCCTCTTTCGCAGACAGATGCTTCCACGCCGGCGTCGACAATTGCACCCTCGGCGAACTTAGGGTTTCCTTTGATAGCTACAATGGTTGTGTTGATGTCGACGTCTACGATCGTCTTGTATCTCTGATTACATTCATCCAACGCCCGCTTCAGCATTGGTTTAGTTTTGTATGCCACGTTGATCTGCCAGAGAGTTTGAGTCCCAAGCGCCTACATTTAAAAAATGAAGTACTTACATATTAACCCCATAAGTTTTTTTATATATATTTTGGACAAACTCGCCTTTAACGCTGAATTGTTAAAAGTAACACCATACTTCGAAAAATGTCTATATTCAAATTGAGATCATGGTAAGTGTGAGAGAGACCTTGATTTTGTCGACGAGGATGAGAGCGAGGCCGACGATGTCGGCGGAGGAGCTACGTGGATCGGAGCGGAGGAGAGAGACATATAGAGTGTAGTCAGGTGTCTGTTTGCATGTCTTATCTATAATATTTCCCATCGCAACTCCAACCATCATAGCCATCATCATCATCCTCATCGTCTTTACCATTTTCATCGCTCTCTTAAAATTAAATTTCTATTAGTACTAATAGGAAAATTAAGATGTATATAGTAGTATACTATTCATAGGCGTGTCTATTTAGGTGTTTGTAGGTGTGAGTCGTATGACTAGTTATAAGCTCAAACGTTTTGTTTTTGTTTTTGTTGGCTTCAATTTGTTTGACCTATTTAATGCACATTCATGACATGTCAGCTTGTAATGACATGTATAGTTTTGAATTTTAGCCCCTATCTAAATGCGGAGTATATATGGGTCCGATTGATAAATTAAAATGGTATGAGATTTTTAGCGGTAAGCTGGATTTTTTATAGGTAAATTGAAGTTCATAAATATTTATGCAATAGTTAAAAACTGTAGAAAAAAACTGTAAAAAAATGGTATAAAAAAGTTGAGTGTTATACTGTTAGTAATGCTTTCTGTATAACTTTTGTGATTGATAACTATTAAAACCGTATGTCGTATCGCACCTTTTTGATAACGCTTTCAAACCTAAGATTAATTTGCAATTGCTCTGGTCATATTGTGTAACAACGAAAGTACGTAACATGTATCAAATCTGATTAAATTATATAATGATTATATGTTTTTTTTGTGACATCTAGTCAAATGTTTTTTTGTTCTTTTTGCTAATTAGGGACATATATCTAGACCTAGTCAGCTTGGTAAAAAATAATATAGATCTAGTCAGCATATGTTTATCTAGTCAAACACATTCAATTACAGTACGAAAGACAATAAAAGCTAGATTACGAAAATGTTCATGCATGGTCTTCGTCAACGGAGAGGTTATTATTGCCTTATAATGGTCTTTGACCGAAAGAGGTTAATGGATTGTATACTTTTATTCATTTTGGCAAACTTAATAACAATAAACCAATAATTTTCAAAATTAGTTTCAACTTTTTAGTTAAGAATCTTTAAAATACAAGCTATTTTAACAACTACTCCCTCCGTTTTGATTTAAGTGTCGTTCTAAATTTTTTTTTTTTGTTTACAAATAATTGTTGTTTTCGGATTTCAATGCAGATTTATGATAAATTTTCCAGTTTTATCCCTACCATTTCAGCTTATTAATTATTCATATCAAACAAAATGTTGTTTTAATGAAGGATAAAACAGAAAAATTTAATGTTTTCTTAATCTGTGTGAAATATGCTAAAATGACACTTAATAAAAAACAGAAAGAGTATAAACTATTGATATTCTAAAAATATAGGCGGCAACTGGTAACAACAAATTAAATGTAAGAAATAAATAGAATAAATTTATATGAAATAAAAAAATAGAATGAAATAATTATGGAATTCCATTCATTTTTAGCATTTTTGAAGTGAAATATTTTTTTTATAGGACTTTTTTTCTATAAAATGAATGAAATAAGCAAAATGATTTTTTATTTTCTTTTCTTGTAACTCGTAACAATTTTATGGAATCTTCAATTACACATAATTTCATTCCTAAAAAATGTAATTCAGCATAGTATCAACTTAATTTCCATGTCTATTCTGTATGCAGTATGAGAGCTAAAGATTTTGTTTTAATGTGGTCAACAACGTAAAAAACTTTTGGCTATATAAAAAGCCTACCTTAAAAATCAGAAATTGTTCACTAACGTTCTTGTTTTTTGTAGCTCTGAACTACTCCCACTATCAAATAACAAAATGAATAGTTTCATGAAATTATTCGCTATTTTTGTCTTGTTTATCCAAATCCAAATAACATTGTCTCAAGACTCTCAAACAATTCTGTCTCCCCCGGGACCTAATCTTATACAGCAGCTCTGCAAAAGAAACCGTCATCAAAGCCTATGCGTCTCTACACTCAATCTTGATCCTAGAAGTAAAACCTCAAATCTCCAAGGTGAGATATTAAATATTTTGTGAAAGAAAATGATTTGATTAACATTTCGTGAAAAAAAAACGATATCGACGAAATGATTATGATATTTGACATGATTCACGTAAAGTTTGTCCACAGATCCACTATTCCCTCATACGTATTGCAAAGTTACGTAGCTAATAACATATATATATTTTAATTTTAATTTTAATTTATTTTCCATAAAAAGGACTTGCGTCGATCTCTATCGATGCGACGACAAAGAAAGTGAACGAGACGTTAGAATATCTCATCTCCGTTTTTAAGGACATCGGACGCCGTGAAGAGTTCGAGATGTACGGAACTTGCATTGAGGAGTACGGCGCGGCGATTCGTAGGTTTTTACCGGCGGTGTTGGCGGATCTAAAGGCTAAGAAGTATTCTCAGGCGCTGTCTAACATGAATGAAGTTGTGACGGTGCCGGGTATTTGTGAGGACCAGTTCGCCGGATATTCTCCGTTGCCGTTGAGCGGACGTAACAAAGCCACACATGATATCGCCGATATGACTGCTGATATCATCAAAACTTTTGTCAACTAGATAATAATTTGATTTTTCTTCTATTTTCCTTTTTTTCTTTGCGATTGTTGCAAAAATTTCTAGGGGAAAATTAAATAAGGTATTCAATAAAAAAGAATGATCTAAACATTTTCTACTCGCACACGTTGCACGTACCTGTGCCCCCTTCGTTATGTCTTATTTTTATTTTATTTTATTCAGCGATACGGTCTTTACTCTTTACCATTTTACCAAAACGATACTTAATCATTCACGTTGTGAGTCTCGTGACAATATTATTACTCAAATTTTGGAAACACATGACATGATACATGTAAAAAACTCTACTGTTGCAAGATCTAAACAAACCCGTATGGAGTACTATCGCAGAAGCTTACTAAAATCCAACAACAAGGTAAATGCTAACAAATTCTTCGAAAGAATATAACTTTCGCGTGTATCAAAGTACCACTACTAGAGTTCGACTGAGTCCGTACGTTAATATTGTTCAAAATAATTTATTTTCCAAAAACGCAAACAAAAAGGAAAAAGAGTAAAGTTTATAGTTGCAACAAATAACATGGTTTGAGAATAAACGCACCAAAATCCAAATCAACTATAGCTTCCTCAACAACAAAACAAGAAGCCAATTAAACGTAATAAAATTAAACTTGTCATTCTGCTACTTCTCTTGACCTCGAGGAACCGAGACCAAACTAGGAAAATAAGTGCAATGCAAAGGCCGAGGATCGACCACAGAATCTATCTGGACTTTGCTGATCAACTTGTTTTCCCCCATAACATAGATCCAAGCCGGGCCAGTTTTATCGCAAAAACACACGACAAGCCTTTTATCATCAATGAAGTAACTTGGCTGAGAGTAGGATCCGGTCTGAACTAAATCTGGAAAGTTAGGAATTGACACAGTCATGAAATTCATCCAAATTACATCATCACCACTCCCAACGTTAATATTGTTCTTGGTCACCCAAATCTCAATCTTCTTTGTTTCGTAGCATTGCTTTAACAACGAAAACCGATCTTCCTTAAAGACCCTAAGGACAAGAGCATCGCGACGATGGTTGATCCCACATGGTAGGTCACAAAATTTGAAGAATCCTTCCCTCGAAAAATCGAAGCTATATATGTGGTACAAGGGATCATCAGTCTTGTCGTAAAAAGCAACCCAATACAAAATTCCATTCAATGATACACTTGTTTTAGAATGTGCCAGAGGAGATTTTATTCCTTGATTTTGACAACCGGAATTCGACTTGATGTCTTTCCAAGCATCGGAGGCAAAGTCATGGAATCTCCACTCGGTAGTAGGGTCTACTTGGTCCTGGTTATACCAAATGGTCTTGTAAAGACTTTCCCCAACACTCTTATTACTATCATAACCTATGCCATCCAATTGAAATCTAGGTCGGCTAACCTCGGCCTTGATCCATGTACACTGGTTCAGCCACGGGTTCCAAACGGCGGCTCCTTGATCCATGCGACATAGCAAGAACTCATCGTTTTCAACCAAGTCGTTAGGTATTTGAGATCCTAAACCGGGAATATCCAAGGTTAGCTCACGCACCACTATATTGGGATCGACGCTTACCGAATAAATCTTGGATTTGGTCTTCAAGATGAATCGAAACGTCGACTTGTGGTTGTTGATGAACGTCTTGTCGTCGAAGAGAGCGTTCCATCGTTTCGATACGGTTCTGAAGCGAACAAGAGATTTAGGAGGGACACGAGAGAGTATCTCTTCAATCATCTCCCATGGAAGCTTCTCCTCATGCGCAGCTATCTCCTTGTTTTTTCTTCTCTTGGTTGAATCCATTTTGCTAATTAGGTTTCCAACCGAATGTTCGTAAAATATATCTCCAAAATATGACTTGAGATTTTACAAAATAATAAATTGTTTAAGATATTCACATCACACGTGATCATAGTTGATGAGTATGAGACGTGTTATTTTCCTGTTTAAAAAAAATTACAAAAATATTTGATTTCAACAAGTCAATGAAAAATATTTTTATTTCAAAAACTCGATCTACACTACCATTTACAAGATAGAACCACAAGATCGTGTTCATAATAAATGTATTATAAAAGGTCAAAAGCAAAGAAGTGAAGGCAGAGATTTCGCGCGTGTTCTTGTGGTTCTTCTTCAATCTCAAATTAGCCAAAAAAAAAAAAAAAAAACTCTGAAACTCAAACTAGAAATGTCAAATAAACAAACCCAAACCAATCTTGCTTCCCCAGATATTAAAATGATGTTAAAGTTCTTATTCTTCTTCAAGCTTCAATACTTTTTTTTTTTCTAGTGGTTTTGCAGTTCTGATTCATAGTTGTAATTTATGTTTATCCAAAATTGATATGTGTTCTCAATTATGCTTATGATGAATCTTATCCAAAATTGAGCTGTTTCGGTCAATAAACAGTAAACTAAATTAGAAATTATGTGGGTCTCATACAAAAACTCCTCTAATTTGATTTAGATATCCAAAAACAAGCAACTGACTCTCTTAGTCTTTCCTAAAACAATAAACCAGAGAAGTGCAATTTTGGCAATCCTCTGCCGAGATTTGTTCCACTGATGCAGCAAAATATTTGGAATATCTCCAAATATTTTTATTATTTATTTTATTATTTAGATAATTTCTATATTTCTTTATATTTACATTTTAATGTTTATCTTTAGAGATTTCTAAAATATTCTATGGTTTTTTAGGATTTATTATAAATAAGCCGTTTAGCCTAAAGTTGTATTCAGTTTTGAAGTTTAATAAAATAGAGAGTTTCTGTAGTATCCGCGACCAGAAATCCTGAGTATGGTCGTGCGGGTCATGGGATGGCCGTTGTATATATGTTCTGATTCGAGTGAGGTTAGTCCGTGTCTTTGATTAATGGACTGTACTGTGACTGTGTCCGTGAGAGATGGACGGTATCGTGGCTATTGCCGAGTGGAAATGGACTATAGCCGGGTAAAACTGTGATTATGTCCGAGAATTTGACTAAGTGTTGAGATGGGCCATGGGCCGTGGACTTAGTAGGCAAAACGTGGATTAATCCGAGGCGGTAAAGGATTTGTTCCGCTAATGGCCGAGCGATGTGGGACATGTTCAATAAAAACTTAAATTGGACCGGCTATGTTCAAGTAAACCGACCGGCCATAACCGAGGCGCATTGACTATAACCGGGGTATTAGGTTTGACGAGTATAAAAGGGGGTTTTCGTGACTTTTCTAAGGCAGCCGCACTTTTCTGCGAAAATATCCGAGAGAATCCCAAGAAGGCGATTTTAGCCGAGAGGGGGAAGTTCTGTTCGAAGGAGGATCGACCGTAGTCGAGGGTGATTGACCGTAGCCGAACGTGTGCGACTGTGTACGAGAAATTATCTGAGCGTGTTCGACTGCGTCCGAGGAAGATCGACGGTAGCCGAAGGAATCCCGCCGTAGCCGAGAGAATTCGACTACGTCCGAGGAATATCGACCGTAGTCGAGGAAATTCCGACCGTAGCCGAGAGCGTTGGACTGCATCCGGGAGATTATCCGAGAGTATTTGGAATCGTCCGAGAGAATTTTGACCGTGGTTGTGTTCGGCCGAAGCTAGTCGTGAGCGAGTCGACTGCATCCGAGGGGTGTGAGACCGTGTCCGATATTGTCCGTGAGAATCCGAACATGGCTGTGCGATAGCCGAGGCGATCTGATTGTGTCCGAGAGCTAGTCGAGAGCGAGTCGACTATATCCGAGAGGCGTGTGACTGCCACCGAGAGATTTGTGTTCGGATCGAGTTTCACCGAGGGGAAATCGTTCTGCCGAGACTTTCATCGAGGGAAGTGATTCTGCCGAGAGATAGTCGAGGGAATACGACTATATCTGAGAGATGTCCGAGAGGAGCTGACTATAGTCGAGAGGAATCTGACTATAGCCGAGAGAATCTGACAATAACCGAGAGATAGCCGAGCAGGTCGGCTATATCCGAGAGGAAGCTGACTGGATCATGTTTCTACCGAGAAGATCATGACCGTGGTCATGAGAAACGTGGACATGGTCGGGGAGATCATGAACTGGAGTGTTCTAGCGACCGGGTTGATCGTGTCTGGCGACCAGTGTGGATCGTGTCTGGCGATCGGGTAGATCGTGTCTGGCGATAATGTGGATCGTGTCTGGACGTGCAAGGGATCGGAGATCCGAGCCGTCTCTCTTCTGTACTTGGTTATGTGGGGATGGTTGGTTGAGTGACTAAGTACGGGGGGAGATGTGTTTCGTGGTTGGCCGGTATGGTGACTAAGACAATTGGAGCGCGGGTCCGTGCATCCGAGTCAACGAATGGCCAAGGTATTTACTAAGCCGAAACTTTTATTGAGTATTCTGACTGCATAGGTTGTTGGATAGTCGATGAAAACGGACTGAGTTAAGTTGTTAGATGGAAGAGAAGTATTAGACTTCATCTAGGATATCGGTTGAAAGGCAAAAATTTACCGTGGTCCGGCCGCGGGTTAGGAAATCCGGGTCGGGGTCGCTATAGTTTCTCTGTGTCTTTGTGTTTGATTAGATTAGATTCATCAAAACAAGAAGCCTTGTATTTGATTTGATTAAATTCATCAATTCAAAAAGCGGTTCTCTAGAGATTCATTGAATCCCTAGATTGAGCTGATTATCCAGTTCGTATGCTACCCAGATTAGTATCAGAGCTGATTATCCAGTTCGCTTACCCACTTCACGATGCATAAACTCAGAGCCATCAAGGACAAGGTTAGGGACAAATGCAAGCAGATTGCGCCACCTCGTCGAGAGAAGCGATGTTAAAGCAGCCTCTTTTGTTGTAAGGAAAGACAGAATATGGCAAAGAACCTCGTCTTGTAGTCTGCTGAAGAGATTCATCTTCTCTGCTTGTAAATAAACAAGACAGATCTCAATAAAAAACAGAGGGATGTTTGATGGTTTGGATTAAAAACTGGGCGTAGTTTTTGTTGTCTACAGAGCTGTATCACCAATTCAAACAACACGGTTACGCAAACTCTGAGAAATCCCCAAATCTCCTCAAATTAGGGTTTCAATCGTTCGTGAACACTTTGGATAGGTTTTGTGTCTCGGTTCGAATTTCTTGGCGTGATTTGAGTTGGTTTAGACCCGGTTTGAAACAATATCTTTCTAACTCATTCAACCAATTATAATCTTTCGATCTAAAATCAAACGGTGAAGACTGAAGAGCAATCACTCCGGTCGGTCCGGTCACATTTGCCTGCGCATCGTCGTCATGTATATACCAACCCAGTCCAAAAATCTAGCGTTTGATTTTGGTTTATTTGGAAACCGGTCCAAACCTAACCATTCTCAACCAATCTGGGAGGCTTTTATATTCATTCAAGCGTCTCTCAAATGCAATGCTAAAGTGGGAGACTCTTCTTCTTCTTCTATATAAAACATGTATTCATGTTCTTCTGAATCGTAAGTTTTTTTTAAACGTATATGCAATTGAATTAAGTCCAGGGAGAACATGTCCTACGTATGTCTTTCGTAGCTTTGCCATTCAAAATCAAAAACCATCAAGGGATGTTAAAAGTGGGTATCCTCCTAAACCCTATTATAATACCCTTTTTCCGAAACTTAAAAACATGATTGGAAGTTGGAAAAAAAAAAACATATATGTCACTTTAGGAAATAAAAACATATAAAATCCATATCAAACACGATTTGCTCATGGTGCAAATAACCATCTAATATCATATGTATGCTCATCTAGCTAGTCAAACACATTCAATTTTTAGAGAAACCAACAGCGATAGTGCTTAGCACTAGCCCAAAACCGTAATACCCGAGAGACCCGAAAGAAATAAAAGACTCTTTAAATATGAAGAAAAATATGGAAAAACACTTAGAGAGACTTATGAAAAACACTCTTTATTAACTTGTTCAACTTCTTGTTGTGTTTGTTATGTTTACAAATGAGGGGGTGAGTAGGTATTTATAGCCTCACAAAACTATCTTACAAAGTTCTAGACTCTTATTTTACAACCTCCTTACTTCCTAGATTTTTTCTAATTCTCTAGAGTTTTCTAAACAAATCTTAAATTAATTAACTAATAGAATTCTCTAGAATTTNATAGTAACGGGGATGATCATGATCCCGAGGAAGACGTAGAAGATTCAGAAACGGATGATGATTCTGCCGATGGAGACAATTCTGATAGTACCGGGGATGATCATGATCCCGAGGCTCTGGCTGATGTTGGTGATTATAGTACGACTAATGGTCATAGGACTCATAAGGCTCTGGTTGATGTTGGTGTGAATAAGGTAGAGAGGCTTATTGCCCCTGTTGCAGCCTAATTGCTTTATTTGCTATTTGGTCTTAGTTTTGGATATTTTGTTTCAGGTCATGACCACAGAGATCTTGCGTAGCATGCAGTATAAAAGGTCAGAGATTATGCTGGAGGTTGCGTCGTTTGTTTTTGATGAGGTGCATTATTACATGCGTGATAGTGAAAGAGGTCTACTTTGGGAAGAAAGTGGTGTAGTGGCTCCGAAGAATTCTCGATTTGTGTTTCTATCTGCAACTGTTCCCAATGCCAAGGAGTTTGCTGATTGGGTTGCAAAGGTAACTCGCTCTTGCTAATCCTTCTATCTCTCTTGTGTGAATGGAATACTACATTATATACCGTTTTTATCTACATCTCATATCAACTTGTGATTCTGATTTCATAAACATGTATTGGCGGGATGCAATGTAACTTTCATATAAATGGTGTTTCTTTGAGTTGACATGATAACGCAGCCTGTTCAAATGAAAGTAAATTGTAAACTTTAATTGGTTTGGTTGCTCTGGAGATGTGATTTAGTGTTTAATATTGCAGGTTCACAAACAACCATGCAACATTGTTTACACTGACTCTCGGCCAACTCCGCATCAGCACTATGTCTTTCCTGCTGGAGGTAATGGGCTTTACTTGGTTGTGGATGATAAGGCTAAATTTCACGAGGATAGCTTCCAGAAATCTATTAAAGCACTGGCTCCTGCTAATGATGGTGACAAGAAAAGAGAGAATGGAAAGTCTCAAAAGGGATTAATGGTTGGAAAACTTGGTGAAGAAAGTGATATCGTCAAATTGGTGAAAATGATAATTCAGCGGCAATATGATCCCGTGAGTTTGTTCAGTTTCAGCAAAAAGGAATATGAGGCACTTGTTATGCAGGTTAGTTTCTACGTTCTGAATCTCAACAGAATGTTGTTACATTGCAGCACCGTTCTTTTCATTTTATTTTTGTGTACATGTTGTTTGAATAGACAGTTGAACAATTGTTTTAATGATTTCTCTAGTATGCTAATCTGCACCTTGCAGTGTCTTGATTTATGTGTATTGTAAAACCTGAAGTTCATTTTCTGCTTATTGAGGCTCCTACTGTCTAAAACTTGATTGTAATGCCTGTCTGTTTGCTCCACAGATGTCTAAGATGGATTCAAACAACGACGATGAGAAAGATTCCGTGGAGACAATCTCTACTAGTGNTTAGACATTTATTATTGATCTTAATGGACGAAAAATACTTGAGAAATATTTCTATCTTTGGTAATTAAAGAAATAAAAAAATGACGATATATGGTTGTGACGTTTTTTTTTGTTTGTTTGAAAAAGATGGTTGTGACTTGTGACGTTGTGTAATGGTTATACATTTATACTGTATAAACCATTCATTGTCCACAAAAGTTCGAAAAACAAAAGTTATCGACTGGTGTTCACATTAATACTTTTGACTATTTTTTTCATTATTTTTCTTTATTGTTTCGATAGTCATATCAGTCATTTTACAATATTTTTATCGTTATAGTGTTCATAACATTCATAATCTATACTATAATACATTATACATCCTCTTTCAGGTTATTATAAGTTATAATACATTATACATCCTCTTTCAGGTTATTATAATTCATAATCTATACATCACTATAATAAGTTATGTATGTCAATCCGTACTTAGTTGTAACGTGTGAGCTCAGGGAGGAACCATGTCAGTTGTGTGGCGATGGCCCACTCGTGTTTCCAGCACAACCAATCTACTGCTCGCTTTGCTCCTGCCGAGTCAAAGACAAATCTCTCTATTACATCCCCGAGGAAAAAATAAGCGATGTGCAACATCAAATCTGTTACAGTCGCTGTAGAAGCAAGTTCACGTTATCTGGAGTCAGTATCTCAAAAGCCGAATAAGGCTGACAATCAAAACACAGAAGAGGTAAACTTCATCTCTCTCTTTCTATTTATATATATTATCTTTCTCAGTACATTAAGTCTTACAAATTACTAAGCTATACTATTTTTTTTGTGTTGGAGCAGTGGGTTTGTTGCGGATCTTGCGGGAAATGGCAACATCAGATATGAGGTCTTTACAATCTACATAAAGACATTGACAAAACCGCAGACTACATTTGTCCCTACTGTTTGTTAGAGGAGCGTAAAAGTGTCAGCAATACGGGATTGCATGACAATACGGATTTTCGGGCGAAAGATTTGCCTGAAACCATCCTCACCCATTTTATAGAGCAAAGGCTATCCAGGCACCTCAGAGAAGAAAGACACCAAACCGCAAAGGCTACTGGGAAGAGCATCGATGATGTAAGAACTTTTGTGGTTTCTGTTCATTTGAGGTTCGGTCTGAAACTTGGTTTTCATTTCGTTATACCGAACTTGTTACTTTTTCTTTGCACGTATCAGAACCAGATGATCTTACTCTCAGGGTCGTGTTTTCAGCTGACAAAAGCTCCATACGTCAACAAAACATTTGCCGATTTGCTTCACAAATAACACTATCCTAGTGAATTCCCATACAGATCAAAGGTGAGAATTCATATTTTTTCTTGTGATTAAGTTATGTATGTCAATCCGTACTTAGTTGTAACTATTTTCGATTGTTTCAGGTTATTCTTCTGTTTCAGAAATTTGAAGGAGTTGATATATGCATATTTGCGTTGTTTGTCCAAGAGATTGGATCAGAATGTGATTCCTTATTGATTCTAGAAGAAGGAGAATCTTGGAGGTAGCAGAGTGTTAAAAAAATAGTTCATGTATCCCTCCTTCTCACCGCCTTTGGCGATTTACATTTTCATAAACGGTCTATTTGTAGTTGACTCCAAATTTATTGGATTGTTGAGGCCATATTGTCGGGATTGAGATGGTTTTGCGAGAAGTGCAAGAATCTTCAATTGTGTGAAAGGTAATCTCCTTTTTTGTCTCTATCTATAGAGCTTCTTGGGGAACACACACATAATATGAATGGCAAAGAGAAGCATTCGCTGTTAAAGACCATTAGCTCTTCTTAATCAGAATGCTATCTTGTTTAGGAATTAAAAAAAAAAGTGGTTTGTTAAATTGGGTTCTGTTTTACTTCCACAGTTTCAGATGAACGGCATACAGTCTACAACAGAGGATAATGATGTCATCCTAGAAAACAGTACGTTCGAAAGCAGACAAGTGTTCTTAGGTTTTTCTCAGAAGCATAACTAGAGCTTCGACACGCTTCGACGAGCTAAGCATTCTCCATGATGATACTTCACCATCTTCACACCTCAAACAAGCATCATCGCTCTCAGAACTCCAGTAGCCTCCTTCAAGTCGCCTAGAACAGTAGGGGTGAGTAGCTTTACTCTGTTTCTTTCTTTTTTCTTCGGTTTTATATATTTGATCTGTTTTATGAATTAAGTAACTTACTCGCAGGCTCTTGGGATACTGGATGCGTTGTTGCATGCGTGCAGACCAACGGCCACTAGTTCGTGCTCATACCCGAAATGCAATGATGTAAAAACATTACTCAGTGACAGCCTAGTGTGCGAAATCAAAAAGCGAGAAGCTTGTAAAGTTTGCATCAATTTTCGTAAGATGATGAGTATTCACGCATATACCATTGCCAAGATCCCAATTGCCCCATACCACGTTGCAGGTAACGTTTCCATTGGTTTTTCTTATGATTTAAATCTTCTCTGCAACGGAAGGGCAATACGAACAAGGCGAGAGAGATGTCCAAAACCAGGTAATCTCTATGTAAAAAAGGGATTGATTTTTCTCTAGCTTAGGGTTTGGATTCGTTGTTGTTTTACTTCTCAAGGCGTCGCTGTAAATCTGATTAGAGCAATTTTTATTATTTACCCTAGAATCTGAATTAATTCTCTGTTAGAAGCTATTGTTGGGTTTGGATCCTCTCCTCTTTAAGCCTGACTTATTTGTTCTTCTACAGATCTAAACAACGAAAAAGTCTCCGAGATATACAAGTCATGGCAGAATTGGTATGTACACATGCACTCTTTTCTTTCCAACCATGTTAAATTTGAGAAAGAACAAAAGACTTTTGTTTTTATTCTTACAACCTTGTTGTGTGTTCTTCTTGCAGCAGGAAGAAATCAAGGTGTTACAGATTTCCAACGAGTACGACTCCTTCCTGAAGCCAAATTTTGTTTCTCTTGTCCCATTCATTTTTGGTTCTTTCTTAAACTTATTGAAACCATTATTTCCAGGAAATTGCATGGTGATGGTCACTGCGGTCTGAGCTACACCGAGCTGGAAGAACTTGAAAGTTTGTTACGGCAGGGGCTCCGCAGTGTGGAGGAGCAACGACAAAAGGTCTTTGATTATTTGAGATTATATTGTCTGGAATTCTTAAAACAATTTGTTTAATAACCGTACTGTGTGTGTTTGTTTGTTTCAGGCAGAAGCTGAATTATCAGCCAGTCAGGTACAAGATCTGATGATAAATTATGGAGAGAATTACATAAGTTGATAGTTTAACCCTTTTGTATATATCGATTTTGACCTCTTACATACTCTGTTTTTCTCCCTCCCGCAATTAAGGCAACAGAGTGCGAAGCTATGGGGATGGAATGGGTTGACAAAAACGCCGAAGTGGATTTCGCCTATCAATTGACTCTGTCAAAGAGAAGAAGAGCTCTGAGGCACAAGGCTAGACAACTCCGGCTCAGGTAAAACGTAGTTGATCATTTTCTCATCTTAAGAAGATAGAATCATCCGATCATCCTCTGGGTTCTAACCTGACTGAAATCATCATCTTGTGATGGATTCAGCTCTCGCGACAGCCAACAGGAGCATAGCCCTGACCCTGAATATCTGGTGCGTATGTGCTGTGTGTATATTCAACCCCTACCTGTCCTGTCTATGTTCTTGCCTCACATTGCGTTTGTCTGTCCTTGCAGATGGAACTCATTGAGTATTTGAAGATCGAGAAGGAGAGACTACGGCTTTGGAACCAGTATGTGAACCATTTCCCTTTTAATTTTCTGCTCTCCAAAGTGTCTGTCTGTCTGTCTTTCTTTTCATTGCGACTCATATTTGGGAGCTTTCTTCTATGCTCATTATAGAAGAATGATTGGTAAAGAGCTCGACGGTATGGGTTGCCACGAACTGGAGGCATTTTCGCTTGAGGTAAATCGTGGTTGGATGAATGTGCGGCAAGAGATGGTGAGAATGAAACTGACAAGGCAGGCCCAGGCCGAGGCCAACGGGGTAAATATTTATCCACGTGCGCGCACATGGTATTGTAAAACCATCTCCTCATTCTTCTTTTCTGACATTTTTCTTCTTCACCATATATATTATCAAGGTCAAGGAATTAATCTCTCGTCACTTAGGTAGCAGCCATCGCTTTTACTCTTACACGCTTCTTACCTTTTCCTACCACAGAATCCTAAGGTCAATCTTGGCAGGTTCTTTGGGATACAATTAGTCACGGGAAGATCATGTTAAAGAGATCGAGAGACTCTTGTTGTGACTATCTCTACTTGTTGATTTTATGGTTTGTTCTGGCTACATTAAGTATTACTATGTTTAAGTTAACTCGTTTGTATTATTAAACAAGATGTTGACTTTTGTCGTGATCACTAGTCCGCTGCTTTCAATTACTCCAATCACTAGTCATCTCGGTTCACTCCAAAGTATGATTGATTTTTATATTATTTAAGTTTCAATATCTTGCATGTCTATTATTTCAAATATCGATTTTCGAAATCTATCAAAATGTAAAAAAAACTCCAAAAATAAAATATATGATTTCTTTGTATGTCTTTGCTCAGATCCTTCTTGTTTCTCAGGGTCCTTGTATAGTGTAGCTCCTTCCTTAAGAACCCAAGCTAGTCCCTTCACTCATGAATTGCATCCACTAGAAGAAGGATCTACAAGCTAGTCCCTTCTTCTTTGTTCTACGTTGTTGATTCTTGTAAAAATATGTAATTGGACAAAACTCCATTCGACCAAGTTTGGATAAAATGTAACCGGATCTCGGGTCAACCGTTCACAAATGTAACGACTATGACTAAGTTTCTCACGGCCCTAGAATTCCAACTCTTTCCCAAAATGCCCTCTTCTTTCTCACCACCACAACCTCCGACAAGGGTATTCTCCAGGAGCTCTCGGCCTGATCCGATGCATCATGAACATTCCACGAACGTGTGTTTCTTGTGAGCCACGGATCCTCCTCGTTTGGACAAAAGGGAGTTTGTAGAGTTGGGTGTGTGATAAGCGAACAATGCATTATTATTGCTATTGGGGCTACGTTGTTTGACAAATGGTGAGAGAGGAGAAAGCGGTTTGAGAGTTGTAGATAGAGACACCATGGGTTTAGGTTTGTTCAAGTTGATGCCTTTAGATGCATACTAAGGTCTTACTATATATATATATATACACACACCCATGACTAGAATTAGAAAACTCATCCCGTGTTTCCCCGGGTAAAAAAAAAATGGCATAACTTTTTTTGCTAACAGCTTTTTTTTAATCTATATGGTTACCATTAACTATTGTGAAATAATTAATTTTCTTTCTTCACTGAATAATTAAGATGCATATAATGACTATTTTTGTAAGAAAATATTAATTCATATATGTGATTTCAAAAATTCTGATCCAAATCTAATGATGAAGATAATTAGATTTTGTATTAGTAACTTAAAATTATAGTATATTCTATCAAAGATAATGAACAGAATTGCATGGCTATAAAAATATATATAGATTTTCGTGTAAATGTTTACAAAAACAATTTATCTAGCAATAATGACATGTAAGAAAAACACAATTTGTTGGCTTTGCAAATTAAGAACACACGACATGTGAATTATCAAGAAAATAAATAAACACATCACAAAAACATTTTATTTTTTCCAACTGTATGCACTTATAGATATAAGGTGAAAAGAGATTTAAGTAAACATTCGAACAAATAATATTTTATAACTAATAATCGAGATGAATGAGATAAACTACCACAATTGTTTAGAGAAGCGAACTACAATGGTTTAAGAGTTAAGGCTTCTGCATATAATAATTAGTGAATTGAAGTAATACTAAAATTGTTAAAGATTTAAGGTTTTGTATTTAAAGAACACAAGCACAGAGAATCCAAAACGAGAAAGCGGATGGTAAAAAAAGAAACCAGCAATTGTCCATGTCTGATTGTGTCATTCATCAACACAGCTGCGGTATCATATTAGTTATTTTACAATATTCTTCTCATTATAGTTTTCATATCATTCATAATCTATATACATACATCCTCTTGCACATAAAATAGTGTCTTCGACATGATTTGATATTGTTTATTACTTTATTATAAGTTATGAAGATGTGTGTGACAAACAATGCTCACTAATAATATTGGTTTGGCTCTATACCGGTTGTAGTGTTCTAAACCTCGTTATAGTTTGGTTTTAGAGATTCGGTTTGTTTGGGGAAAAAAATACATTTTTAGATGTCCGAGGATATTCATGGACCTAGGCTATGACTATGACACGGTATAGCTCACGCGCTACAGTTAGGACTTAGGTGCTAACTACGAATCTAACCAATGGTGCCTACAAGAAGTACTTTTACACAGGGCCCATGAACATCTCAAATACTGTCTCCATGTTTATCCGACAAATTGACTTAATTTATGAGAGTATAAATTTTAAACTATAAATAAATTGAAAATGAAGAGTTTAATATATATATATATTTTCGACAGTTCAACTGGATATTTTATAGGTATTTTAGTGCATATAAAAAAACCAAAATGATATAAGTTCTAATAGAATTAAACGTTTTCTCTCTATATGATACAATGCGAAACATGATTTGTGGCTAATTCTCCATAAGTTATGCATGATAGAACTTCAACGTGGGTCACCAAAAAATGTGAAGATGAACTTGCCCGTGTTTATCTATCAGGTGGATAGTTCTTACAAATTTAAGGTTGCAACTAGTTGTTCAGATAAATTTTACAATTAAAAAGATGGACAACAGATATTTTGGACCTCCAAAGAAGTCATCGTGGTATTTTCGCACTAGTATAGTCTGATTTAGATTATGCGTTGTATGCCTTTTGTTTACTATGCGACTAAGTTAACTCAATGGATTTGGTTTTTATTGTGTCTAAACCGAAGGTTTGTTGTGAGATGATTAAGTTAGAAATTATAAAGATTTTTCGGAATTTTAATGTGATTTATAAATTTTGCACCAATAATATCAGATATATTTTTGACACAAAAAATTTGTGATAAAATAAAGGTTTGCAAACATTTCGATTGATCAATAAAAAAACTGTAAAATAAAAGAAGTCTCAAATGTGTATGGTTCACATGAGATGTAAGTATGAGTCGTTTTCAACGTATTAATGCAATTAAAATTTGGCCAAAAACAAATAAAAAATTAAGAAAAGTGGTTTTCAAATTTAGGGTGTTTCGTTGTGTTTGTTTTGTTTTGGGAGGAAAATATGGTTTTTTCTTACGCTTTTTATTTTATTTTTAGACATTTATTATTGATCTTAATGGACGAAAAATACTTGAGAAATATTTCTATCTTTGGTAATTAAAGAAATAAAAAAATGACGATACATGGTTGTGACGTTTTTTTTTGTTTGTTTGAAAAAGATGGTTGTGACTTGTGACGTTGTGTAATGGTTATACATTTATACTGTATAAACCATTCATTGTCCACAAAAGTTCGAAAAACAAAAGTTATCGACTGGTGTTCACATTAATACTTTTGACTATTTTTTTCATTATTTTTCTTTATTGTTTCGATAGTCATATCAGTCATTTTACAATATTTTTATCGTTATAGTGTTCATAACATTCATAATCTATACTATAATACATTATACATCCTCTTTCAGGTTATTATAAGTTATAATACATTATACATCCTCTTTCAGGTTATTATAATTCATAATCTATACATCACTATAATAAGTTATGTATGTCAATCCGTACTTAGTTGTAACGTGTGAGCTCAGGGAGGAACCATGTCAGTTGTGTGGCGATGGCCCACTCGTGTTTCCAGCACAACCAATCTACTGCTCGCTTTGCTCCTGCCGAGTCAAAGACAAATCTCTCTATTACATCCCCGAGGAAAAAATAAGCGATGTGCAACATCAAATCTGTTACAGTCGCTGTAGAAGCAAGTTCACGTTATCTGGAGTCAGTATCTCAAAAGCCGAATAAGGCTGACAATCAAAACACAGAAGAGGTAAACTTCATCTCTCTCTTTCTATTTATATATATTATCTTTCTCAGTACATTAAGTCTTACAAATTACTAAGCTATACTATTTTTTTTGTGTTGGAGCAGTGGGTTTGTTGCGGATCTTGCGGGAAATGGCAACATCAGATATGAGGTCTTTACAATCTACATAAAGACATTGACAAAACCGCAGACTACATTTGTCCCTACTGTTTGTTAGAGGAGCGTAAAAGTGTCAGCAATACGGGATTGCATGACAATACGGATTTTCGGGCGAAAGATTTGCCTGAAACCATCCTCACCCATTTTATAGAGCAAAGGCTATCCAGGCACCTCAGAGAAGAAAGACACCAAACCGCAAAGGCTACTGGGAAGAGCATCGATGATGTAAGAACTTTTGTGGTTTCTGTTCATTTGAGGTTCGGTCTGAAACTTGGTTTTCATTTCGTTATACCGAACTTGTTACTTTTTCTTTGCACGTATCAGAACCAGATGATCTTACTCTCAGGGTCGTGTTTTCAGCTGACAAAAGCTCCATACGTCAACAAAACATTTGCCGATTTGCTTCACAAATAACACTATCCTAGTGAATTCCCATACAGATCAAAGGTGAGAATTCATATTTTTTCTTGTGATTAAGTTATGTATGTCAATCCGTACTTAGTTGTAACTATTTTCGATTGTTTCAGGTTATTCTTCTGTTTCAGAAATTTGAAGGAGTTGATATATGCATATTTGCGTTGTTTGTCCAAGAGATTGGATCAGAATGTGATTCCTTATTGATTCTAGAAGAAGGAGAATCTTGGAGGTAGCAGAGTGTTAAAAAAATAGTTCATGTATCCCTCCTTCTCACCGCCTTTGGCGATTTACATTTTCATAAACGGTCTATTTGTAGTTGACTCCAAATTTATTGGATTGTTGAGGCCATATTGTCGGGATTGAGATGGTTTTGCGAGAAGTGCAAGAATCTTCAATTGTGTGAAAGGTAATCTCCTTTTTTGTCTCTATCTATAGAGCTTCTTGGGGAACACACACATAATATGAATGGCAAAGAGAAGCATTCGCTGTTAAAGACCATTAGCTCTTCTTAATCAGAATGCTATCTTGTTTAGGAATTAAAAAAAAAAGTGGTTTGTTAAATTGGGTTCTGTTTTACTTCCACAGTTTCAGATGAACGGCATACAGTCTACAACAGAGGATAATGATGTCATCCTAGAAAACAGTACGTTCGAAAGCAGACAAGTGTTCTTAGGTTTTTCTCAGAAGCATAACTAGAGCTTCGACACGCTTCGACGAGCTAAGCATTCTCCATGATGATACTTCACCATCTTCACACCTCAAACAAGCATCATCGCTCTCAGAACTCCAGTAGCCTCCTTCAAGTCGCCTAGAACAGTAGGGGTGAGTAGCTTTACTCTGTTTCTTTCTTTTTTCTTCGGTTTTATATATTTGATCTGTTTTATGAATTAAGTAACTTACTCGCAGGCTCTTGGGATACTGGATGCGTTGTTGCATGCGTGCAGACCAACGGCCACTAGTTCGTGCTCATACCCGAAATGCAATGATGTAAAAACATTACTCAGTGACAGCCTAGTGTGCGAAATCAAAAAGCGAGAAGCTTGTAAAGTTTGCATCAATTTTCGTAAGATGATGAGTATTCACGCATATACCATTGCCAAGATCCCAATTGCCCCATACCACGTTGCAGGTAACGTTTCCATTGGTTTTTCTTATGATTTAAATCTTCTCTGCAACGGAAGGGCAATACGAACAAGGCGAGAGAGATGTCCAAAACCAGGTAATCTCTATGTAAAAAAGGGATTGATTTTTCTCTAGCTTAGGGTTTGGATTCGTTGTTGTTTTACTTCTCAAGGCGTCGCTGTAAATCTGATTAGAGCAATTTTTATTATTTACCCTAGAATCTGAATTAATTCTCTGTTAGAAGCTATTGTTGGGTTTGGATCCT
>JAHZTW010000002.1:9275337-9288133 GCA_020283515.1 Alliaria petiolata | reverse complement strand
ATACTATCCAAAGCTGTAAAACTCAAATTCAGGAAACAGAAACGGCAGAGAATCTCGAACCCGGCGACGTCGCGGGCAATCACCGGGACTCTCCGGTCAAAGAAACAGAGAGCGACGGTGTTGAGGCTAAAGGCTAAAGGTTTGCCAGCTGTACAGAGGAAGGTGAAAGCGCTGAGCCGGTTAGTTCCCGGTTGCCGTAAACAAACATTACCGGTGGTTTTAGAAGAAACCACAGATTATATAGCTGCGATGGAGATGCAGATACGTGCTATGACTGCTATTCTCTCCGCCGTCAGCTCTCCGCCGCCGCCAGGTCATGAAGGGGGACAAACACACATGCTTGGTTAGTTGGCCAAACTGTCCTTTTTTTTTCTTTCAATTTTTTAAAAAAACTGTTTTTCATTATTCTTCGCTGTATTGTTTGTTGCTGTTTGAATATTTACTGTATTCAACCTCATATCGTCGTCATTTTACCATTTCATGTATATTCCTTTTTTCTTGAATCTCTCTGTTACCAAAAATAGTGCGAAAGAAGAAAAGAAAAAAAAACAAGACAGTGATTGATCTTCTCTGTAACCGTAATAAATTTCAGTTTCTTGATAAATCGTGGGAGCACATTTGAGCTTGTGATTTGGTTTTTTCAATGTTGTTAATCAAAGATAGTTTACACATAATGACAAAATCGATTTAATGTTTAAGTGTTTGGTAAATTAATGATGATATATATGGAGGGAAATGCAATGGATGATTTTTTTATTTATCTATATAAAATTTTAATTTATTTTAATTTAATACATTAACTAAAAAGGTTTTGGTTAAAGAAATTAAAGAGTTTTTTTAATTTTTTAATTATTTTTATTGTTTTCAATTTTTTTATTAAATGGCAATTTTTTAAAAAAATTAATTTTTTTAATCTTTGTGCTTTTAGCTAGAAAATCACTTAAAATAGAACAAAGTAAGTATAATTAATTAGCTTTTTTGGTTTTGTTATGTTTGAAGTTAGGTTGGTGACTGGAATTGAATTCGCTTTGTTTTGATCTGTTATGACACTTGCGATTGTTTCTTTTTTTCTTCTTTTGTAAATGGTACTGTATTGGGTTTTATTTGGTATATGTGGTTAGATTTTGGAGATGCAAATAAAAAGTAAAAACAAACAAAATCTAGAGAGTTAACACAATCACATGGTTGAGAAAGACATAAAGACATGAACATGATGACTCACATGCTCCATTCTGAAAAGAGAAGTATATAATCGACCACTGTATATATTTTGGCCAACTTTCTTTTTTTGTTATGTTTGATTCTCCCCCCCAAAGTAAGTTACTCGGGTAAAAAAAAATGATTAAAAAAGGCACTAAAATCTTCTTCTTTGTTTTTGGTCGGCCAAAAGGCACTGAATTTGGTGAAACTGTTAGTAATTTTGGAGGAATAGTGAGTGATACCAAAAATAAAAAAAAGCAAATTCATGAAACATAATGTTTTCTGACACATGTCATGTGGTTTTTACATTATCTCCAACTTTCAATACTTGTACAAAACCCTTAAACCCCACCAACACTTATATTTTTGTTGCACATGTGATGCATTCAATTGGTGGTGGACAATGAAAATCTTTGAATAGATATACTTCAGATGAGATGTAGCCTGTCTCTTATACACATCTAGATGTGTATAAGAGACAGGATTCGTGCCATGACTGCTATTCTCTCCGCCGTCAGCTCTCCGCCGCCGCCGCCGCCAGGTCATGAAGGGGGACAAACACACATGCTTGGTTAGTTGGCCAAACTGTCCTTTTTTTTCTTTCAATTTTAAAAAACTGTTTTTCATTATTCTTCGCTGTATTGTTTGTTGCTGTTTGAATATTTACTATTCAACCTCATATCGTCGTCATTTTACCATTTCATGTATATTCCTTTTTTCTTGAATCTCTCTGTTACCAAAAATAGTGCGAAAGAAGAAGAAAAAAAAACAAGACAGTGATTGATCTTCTCTGTAATCGTAATAAATTCCAGTTTCTTGATAATCGTGGGAGCACATTTGAGCTTGTGATTTGGTTTTTTTCAATGTTGTTAATCAAAGATAGTTTACACATAATAATGACAAAATCGATTTAATGTTTAAGTGTTTGGTAAATGAATGATATATATGGAGGCAAATGCAACAATGGAAGATAGATATAATTAATTAGCTTTTTTTGTTTTGTTATGTTTGAAGTTAGGTTGGTGACTGGAATTGAATTCACTTTGTTTTGATCTGTTATGACACTTACGATTGTTTCTTTTTTTTTTTTTTTTCTTTTGTAAATGGTATTGGGTTTATTTGTATGTGGTTAGATTTTGGAGATGCAAAAAAAAAAAAAAAATCTAGAGAGTTAACACAATCACATGGTTGAGAAAGACATAAAGACATGAACATGATGACTCACATGCTCCATTCTGAAAAGAGAAGTATATAATCGACCACTGTATATATTTTGGCCAACTTTCTTTTTTTGTTATGTTTGATTCTCCCCCCCAAAGTAAGTTACTCGGGTAAAAAAAAATGATTAAAAAAGGCACTAAAATCTTCTTCTTTGTTTTTGGTCGGCCAAAAGGCACTGAATTTGGTGAAACTGTTAGTAATTTTGGAGGAATAGTGAGTGATACCAAAAATAAAAAAAAGCAAATTCATGAAACATAATGTTTTCTGACACATGTCATGTGGTTTTTACATTATCTCCAACTTTCAATACTTGTACAAAACCCTTAAACCCCACCAACACTTATATTTTTGTTGCACATGTGATGCATTCAATTGGGTGGACAATGAAAATCTTTGAATAGATATACTTCAGATGATGAGATGTAGCAGAGAAATCATGTTAATCACCATACAGTATAATCAGATAACCAAAAAAAAAAAGAGTTAAAAACTTTGAAGAATTTAGTAAAGGCATCATTTATTTTTTTAGCGAATTAAAGAAAATCATAAATAACAAACAATTTAACAAGAATTCATAAACTTTATGTTTGGGATAATTTTTCTATTTTTATCTTTCAATTTATTTTTAAAATTGTTGTCTTTAATTATATATTTTTAAAATATATATATATTGTTTTTTATTTCATAATTTTAGTAGTATTGAATAGGTGCAAGTGCAATGTGCGTAGCTTAGCCTAAAATATTGCGTAGCTCGACATAAATATGCAAATGAAAACTAATTTTGGATTTTAAATATTAAATTAATGTAGTCATAAAATTTGTCGTAATACGAGAGAGAAATGAATGACAACCATGTGTTCATCAAACTAATTTATGTCCACCAAAACCAAAGAAACTAAAAAAGAGGAGCGCACATGGATTAAATGATTTTGGCGTAGTCGTAGACTCTTAAGTGTGTATAATGTCACTATGAACTTTAAAATGCTTTTCGTTAACCTCTTTAATTTGATTGTCAATAAAGACTGGTTATTGGTCATATTCCAATCACCTTTTTTTGTCAACTATTCGAGTCACTTAATTGTCGGTTTAGATACACTGTATACACTTTTCATGATCATACAAAATTTAGCTAGAAGTGTTCATTTTGAAAGATGCATTTATGCCGTTCACAAAAAAAAAAAGAGGCATTTCAAAACTATTTTAAAAGTTTGGTTGAAAGAAAAACGCTACAATATAATTCTCTTTAAAATATTTGAAATACCACCAATTTGTGTTTCATGAAGAATTGTTAAAATTTTAGAAATTTCAATTAATTTAGGGAATGGTTTTAGACTTTATGATTTAAAAACAAAATTATAAAAGTTTGTGACTTCTATTCAAATATCAAGACTCTGATAGTAATTTTGAATAACAAAGCATCAATAATCTAAGTATTTATTATTTGAAAAATATGTGTAGAATCATCTCCAAACAAATGCAGTGCATCAAATTTTAAAACTCGCCATAGGTTAATTGTATAATTGTTATGTAAAATAAAAAATTAAAAAATTAATGGATTATCTATCGGTAAAATAAAGAAAATAGAAAAAAACAGATAAAATAGAAAAAAAAAACAAAAATATGAATAACTTGATAAGTTAGATATATGGATTTAAATAATTAAAGAGACATACAAAATAGACTAGAGATTAATACTTCGTCTGTTTTTTAAAGATAAATTTTCAAACATTTTTTCTTCTATCTTAAAAATAAATGTTTAATTTTTTATACATTTTTTACTATTTAATGATACCAAATTGTAGATTTCATAAAGCATTTATTATTACACACATTAATCTCATATTCGATATAATATCATTGATTTTTAGACATTTAGTTATACTTTAATTTATTAATAAAGATGTCTTTTTTTAAAACGTATAAAGATGTCTTTTATATATATTTAAAAATGCACAACAATATATCGTCTGTTAATTAATAGTTTATAGACGGTTCTAGTTCGCCATGCCGAGCGGCCTGTCGTGTGCCGCTGTCTGAACCATACACGGGCCACTGACCACTCTTATTCGCACGTGGGGCACATCACCTGTTGGACCACACGTGTGCTTTCAGACTAACTCTTGCTTTTTTTAGTTAAATCTACTATTCATAATCGGGAAATAAAATACGTCCAATTGAATCTATTTAATGCAGAGTTTGATATATTGTTTTTTTTTTTAAATGTAGGCACTGTTTTTTTTTTGTCAACATTTTGGCCACTGTTTTACTTGCGCATTGGATGATGTATATATTTCTTAGGAAACTATGATAATTTCAAGAATAAGTTTCAACAAAATGTATGGTTTTTACAAGCCTAACGTATACGACAAGAACAAAACGTTAAATTCACAACAACAACAACAACAAAAATATTTAAATAGAAAATGTAGATAGGAATTATGGTACGTCGCTTGGTTGCTGTATTGATATCGAAACAAGAGATGGGCGTTTCTCTGCTGTCTCATCTCAATCCACGACAAAGTTTGTTGGGTTGTCAAGTAATATACAAATCTTCATTACTCAATTTCTTATTATTCTTTAGTTTTTTTTCTGTGAGTGTCAGCATTGTTATTCATAGTTTAATTGTTAAAAATGCAATTCAAGTTAGATTTTATTTGAAATTATTTATAGAAGAGGTTGGGTTTTTAAAATTTTAATGGTATAAAACATGCATGTTACTATGAATTTTGAATGCGTATGTTATTTTACATATTTTACAGGCGCATACAAGTAGTTTTCTAGTTTCTTTTCCTGTAATTACTATTTTTTTTGCTCACATTATTTGTATTAAACAAGATCCTCATAATTTTACTTCTTACCTCTACAAATAATTTTTTTTTTGGGTTTTTTACGTCTATTAAACCTTATGTAATGACCCGGATCCGGCCATTTGAATAAGTTTAAATGGATTGATTTGGCTACCTATATCATTAAAGTGCACTTATCTTTTCCGGTCACTTACCCTAAGAAAACTCTAGAGTTAAGCGTGCTTATGCTGAAGTAGGACTAGGATGGGTGACCTTTCGGAAAATTCTATGCGGAACCGTGTGAGTGAGGACAAGACACGGGAAAAAGTCTCGTGGTGATTGCAGGAACAAGTAAATCAATCGGTCGGGTCACAGACAAAAATAACGAACCGACCGTCAGACAGGAGCGGAACCCACGAGCCCGACGGAGGGATGGGTGACTCGCCGGTAGGGAGGTCGGGGTGTTACATTTTCGATGATGACAAATGACGATACGTGAATAAAGTTTTGCTAAATAATGCCAAGTTCATATTCATGTAATCCTAGACGGCCAGTTATGAACTATGCAATATGCTGAAAATCGATATCTATACTAACCGATGAGGTTTTCTTGTAATTAAGCTGACAAATTTTAGAAGTAGGGTGATCTTGCAATAATGCTGTTACATTTACATCTAAATCAGGATGGTGTAGAAGTAAAACTACTTGTTTTGTTGAATAGTAGGTTGTAGAGACGCAGAGCTAATTACTAAATTAGTTATACATGTAATGTACTACTATACTAAGATAGTTTAACTTAATTTTCGATCGATCTATCCAAGGCCTAAAAAAGCAATCTAGCACGAGGTTCACACGTTGCGATATTAGTGGCCGTTCTCTAGAATTATCTTTTAAGAAAAGGCACTTCTTGATAATCAATTATTGAGTGGCAATTAGATCCCTATACTTTGATTAAGTTCGAACTAATCATATTTAAACCTTGATTAGTTATTAATTGACTTTCTAGAAACATGCACCCGCAAGTTGTCGAATTCTTAACTTTTTTTACTAGTTTATCATTTACCAAGTTTCTCGCAATATGGATAATTAAGTTATTTTTTAAAAGGAAAAAAACCAAGCCAATCATGCATTTATGCCTTTTTTACACAACCCTAAGAACATCTTAAGAGTATTTTTTTCTATAAAAAAATTTTGAGTTTCTCTTTAATATATTACTCCATTTTTCTTTTAATATTTCAAATATATTCTATCTATATTCCTTCTTATTTTCTTTTTGATTTTTTTCATAAATTGTAAAAATATTTAATTCATCTATAGCTGTGCTAAATTATTTTATGTTGTTTATCTTTAATTTTTAATTTTTATATATCTTTAAGTTTATGGTAGTTTTTGGAATTTTATTTTTATAATATATATGTCATTATTGTATTTTAAATTTTAATTAATTAGATACCTATTTCTTTTTTATTTATAACATAGTTTTTGTTTATTTTTTCTATAGTTTTATCAACTATGTAACTTGAAAATATTATTTAATAAAATTACCACTACAAGAAAATGGTTATGTAGGGACGAAATCTTCTGTCACATATTATGATGTATTTATGATAATTTAAAAATAGTTACAATATGATCGTCACAAACAAAAATTGGTAAAAAACATCACAATATTAAAACAAATTTAAATAGAACTAATTCCGTCATAAATAGTAACATTACAATTACCAACTAAAAATAATAGTATCTCAAAATCGCTTTATATGGGACAGTCACAATGTCTTAATTTCATAGCTCATTATACTATTAAAATTAGAATCATAACGACATCTCATAACTTCTGCATATCAATTCATAACTACCTGCATAACGATACTCAGTAGTTATGAATTGATATGCAGCAACTTTAATTGGATATATGATTCTAATCCTAATAACTACAAATTATAGTCTCGTATCGTTACAAATCAAGACAGACAAATCATCACTAATCCCTCTTCATTTGCGGTTATTTGACAATCTCTTTTGTCACGCTTTATCGCTAAATTATCCGCACATTTTCATCGTAATTAGCTACAGATTTGTCATCTCAAATTTATTACAATTATTCACTAAATTATAGTTACAGTTTCATTTTAATTAGTTAGTGATTTGTCATCTCAAATTTGTCACGGTTCACTAAATTATTATTAGAACCAATTATTTACTATATTATTATCACTCCATATATATATATATATATATATCACTCCACATATATATATTTGTATTATCACAACATTCAACTAGAAAATAAATTACTAAAAATACAAAATTAAAAATAATATTATTCCCAGATGTATAGGTAAACGTCGTAGTATGATCCGAGTAAACATTGTAATGTGATCCAAGTAAAAATTGTAGTGTGATCCGAGTAAAATTTCTTTATGAAGCTAGATTCTCATGTTTGTACTTGACGGAGAAGTACATAGAGTTTTTCATGCATCCATATAACTCATGAGCCAAGACCGTAAAACAAGCATCAAGAGTCATCACAAACGCATTATCTTCCAAGGACATAAGTTGCAGCTATTTCCCCACTTCTTTATCCACCTTATAATGTAAACTATGACGTTTATCTCGAAAGAAGTGGAAAAATGGGTGCAACTTTACAAGGTGGATGAAGAAGTGGGGAAATAGGTGCAAGTTATGTCTTTAAGAGATAATGCGTTGTGATGGCTGCTTGTTTCACGGTCTTGGCTCGTGAATTTTACGGATGCATGAAAAACTCTATTTACTTCTTCGTAGAACAAAATCAGAGAATCTTGCCTCTCGTAGACCCCACGACATGCTCTCTCTGTCTTTCTCCCTCCATCTCTCTTTCTATTTCATTCTCTCTCTCTTTAAGGTAGCGGCGGTTTTTCTCTTTGGTGCATAAAAGTGTACATATATATAAAGTTTTTAGATAATTTGTTCTTATCTTATTATATAAAGTAGGATGCATCAAAGTTAATTTTTAACATGATCGTGACATGTGTCAAGTTAATCGATTAGATTTTGACACGTGTTAAAAAAATTCAACCAATTAGATTTTAACATAATGTTTACNTGAGACTCAAATAGTCGGTACACTGTATTACTTATTACGCACGCGTGTATAGTGTGTATTAGTGTATATATATATATATGTTTGAGAAAGGAAAGGAGTTTGGAGTAATAACTTTAAACCAACGTCGAGTAACTAATCCTCCTTTAGCTTAGTAATTAATTTCGTGAGCTCTGAATAAAGATTGTAGAATTTTTGTTACTGAAGATAGTGGATGAGGAAAGTTTAATTTATCACAAACGTGCTCTATCTTTTTGTTGAAATTAATTACCTCATCTAATACCATTATTAGGTTTTTGCTGAGTTTACAAAACAAAGTTCGGTAAAGAATAAATTAATCCTTTCATTTTTATTTCCAAATGTTACTTTCAAAAGATTTTTTTTTCTTTGCGATTGTTATTTGTTTATTTAACAGGAATATTTATGTAAATACAGAAATAGAGTCAAACTAACAAAAATGCCTAACCGGCTTCCCGACTGGGTCCCACGTAGTAGTCCCAGAATAAACTTATGTTGACCAATCATACCATGGGACCCGCTCGCTTCCTTTGACTTTTTGTTTGTATCTCTCTCTATTCAACTCTTTGGAATTTTTGTTTACATAAGAAAAAAACACACGAGGAATTAAACACTACATAGACTAATGACTATTTTAATAAAAAAGATTAATGTATATTATTTAAGACAGATTCAGTGTTATCTTCGCTAATCTCTTTGATAGTCATTTGGCTTGAAGCTTCAAGTAATGGTCAGGCTCTTATAGTGTAAATCCCTGATTTATGGTTACATAGAAAATAAAACCATTGTTTCGGCGGTGTGTTTAATTTGAAATATTTTCAATTATTTTCACATCTACCTACCCAGCCCAGCCAGTGGTTAATAATTGTAACTTGATGTGATCTAGTTTTAATATATACTACATATGAACATATTTAAAAAAGAAGAAAACTCAAAACTAAACACACACTGACACACATTTTGATTAAATAATTGGAAAATTGCATTCCATGGTAACAAATAATGTGATAATTAGTTCTCTCTCCCATGTTACTGTTTATCATGGTAAGTTAAGTACACAAAATCTATTTTACCCTCACACTTCTTAACTAATTACACAAAATACCATTATCTGAAAATCATGTTGTAAACATAAAATTTCGATAACATTGTTCACCATCAACGCTGATAACATTGTTATCTTCCGTATGATAATACTATTTATCCTAATTTACACAATTATACGATAATGATAACGACAACATTAATGATGATAACAATGTTTACGATCTAAGTTAACCAATAACTAAATTATTTTATTGGTTATCAGTATAATTTTGTTAAGTTAACAAAGTTAGTTAGCTAATAACACATGATTTTATATTATATAATAATTATGTTAACACTATAACTAGTTTGACCTCATGGTTAACAAAGTTAGTTAGCTAATAACACATAGTTTGACTCACAATAACTAGTTTAACGTGATAATAACAAATCTTTTTAAACTAATGGCATTTCGTGTAATTAAGTGAAATCAAAAGGAGTTTTTTGGATACAAAATTGTTTCTCTTTGCTAAATAACTAATTTTAAACTATCTCTTACCATTTACCTAAATAACTAATTATTTATGTATATAGATTAAATTCACCCTATAAAAAGTGTAAATGTTTAAAATCTATTTAGAAAAAAAATTGTTTCATATAGTAATATCAACCAATGTTTATATGCAGCTTCAACAAATTTTCAAATAACGAAGAAATATATATATTCGTTTGTGAAAAAAATGTCAAGATAAACACTTCATAAAAAATTGTGACTGATTAAAACATTAGAGCATCTGCATCAATGGGTTCTAAAAGAGTTTTTCAAAAACTATTAAATAATAAATAATATTATTATATCAAAATAATGAAAATTTTAATAATATAATAATATAAGGGTCTCTCAACTTTTTATATTTTATTGTTTTTTTAGAGACACTCTTAAAACCTATTGATGCAGATGATCTTAGAGCATCTGCAATGGTAGTCTTTTAATAAGTCTCCTAAAAACAATAAAAAAACAAATAACAATATTATATTAAGTAGATGTAATTTTTAACAATGAAAAAATAAATGGATCTCTCAAAACTTGAGAGACTCATACTATTATATTGTTTTTAATTTTTTTTAATTGTTTTTTAAGAAATTCAATGAGAGACTCTCATTGCTGATGGTCTTAGTATATCTTTCGGGTATAATTTATTCTGATTTTTTTTCTGACTCGTACATATAAGTAACTTGGAATTGAGTTATAAAATGTCACAGATTTGTGATATATAATTTTGTATCAAAATTTAGTCAAATTTTTTGTAGTGTATTTACATGTAAAATGAAAATTTTAAAAACTCAAAAGACCATTTTATATAAAAAAAATTTCAAGAGGTGTTGGAGAATATTTTATTCAAAAATGAAGTTTATAAGAAAAAGTTTAATTAGAGGTGTTAAAAATATTTTATTAATGGAATATTATTATCATACAACGACAACAACTAAAATTTCCAATAAAACCGCAAAAAAAAACTATTTAACAGTTTAAACTCTTTTCCCTTGATAGTAAACCAAACAAAAAAAATGATCTCAAAGGAAATAGTAATATTTTTGTTTTCATGTTATTAATAACAAGAGTTTCATGGGGGAAAAAAATAACAAGAGTTTTCTGTTGGGTCTAAATGTCAAATATTTTATAGTTTAAACAAATATTGTAGTTAGGCCTGAATTTAAGAAACGGACCTATTAGGATTTTTATAAACAGTCACCAATAAGACCCAATAAAAATGAAGCGGAGTCGAGTATACTCCTCCACACATCTCCTATTAAACGTGTCTGTTAAGCATAGTATTTGTATCAAGAATTTAGAGAGATGAGCCACAAGGAAGTCGACACATGTACCAATAATATCCATTGCTATACGATAATTAAAATATAATTCAAGATATATATTGGAGTCTGGAGGAGTGGCAGTATCTTAACCTAGAAGATCACTAAGAAGCTGCAGGCCCAATGTTTGCTATGTAGGCAAATCAATGTTATTCTAGATGTAAGCTAGCTATTAGAACTTACGTGATTCTTACGGCTCCGTCATTAACGGTTCCTTATAAATACACACATACCAATAGACGACCATCAGTCCGATCCTACCTCACAAATGCCTTCTCTGGCTAGCTTCATTTCTTCTAAAACTTTCACAAAGAAGAGCTTCCTTTTATTAGTGACTGATTGGTTTGGCTCATAGGAAGTAGTGAAAATGGGAAACCTCAAGTTCTTAAGAGCTGCTTTCTTGGTTTTAGTGATTTGTTTTTACGTCTTTTAGCTGCTAGATATCAACAAAAGCTCTTGGCAGCGGTGGCGGTAGCCGTTGAGAGAAGGAGAATTAAAAAGAAGAAGAATCAGGTTAAGGGAGTAGTTACGGTTCAGGGTAGTGCTTCTGGTGGAGGAAAATGGAGGTTCCGAATACGGGTCAGGTTATGGAAGCGGTTCTCTATAACACTTATACATATAAAAAGAAAAATCATTTTATTTCATTTCATTACATTTTATTACAGCATTATATATGCATGCAAATTAAGGCCTGGAAAAAGAAGCTACAACAGAAGTACTTTGAAGATAAAGACATAAATCTTATTTAGACCTTATTCATATGCATACGCATACGCAAGCAAACGTTATTGGTCATGACACTTAACACCGTAATCGAACATAAAAGCATACATGGTTTTGGACTCAGTTAAGGACGGGGAGAAAGGGGCTAGCGATGAGTTCGATGAGGTTGACGCCTCCGTTGAAGGTGGTTCCGACGAACATTAACGGTGCGGAGAGGACTTGGGTAGGGAGTGTGGCGTTGCAGCTGGAGAGAGGGGTCGTCGTCACGACCCTACAACCGTTAGTGAGGAGTGAAATAAGAAATTGCAGAAGTCCGGTTGTAGGAAANCATTTTTAACTTAGAGAATTTCTTCTCTTCCGATTGTACGATTTAATCTTTCGACGATTTCCATTGTAATCGTCGATTTCGATAATTCGTATAAGAAAGTTCTCGAACCCACCTTTTCACATATTTACGATAACCGGATTTCGGTATCAACAATAGTATATAAAAAACAACCTTTACCATAAAATTACTGTTGACTGGAAAGAAAAAGGAAAAAAAAAAGTATTACGTTCGGATGGGTGTAGTACAAACGTTTTTGAGATCCGATTAAAAACTTGCAAGTTTTTTAACAACACATATTTTATTGGGTGGATGACTATACTAACCTATAAAAGTAGGGATTCGGCTAGATTGATGCACATCTTTTTTCATTATCCAAATAACCTAGGGTACCGAAAATGCCCCTCAAGCCTTTGTTGAAAAAAACGGTATTTACGAGAATGTCATTACTTTTGGGTTGCCACGTAGGCAAGGCGTTTGACGGTAGACTTATTACTGTTGGTCAACGGACGAATGTTAAACGTAGAATTTGGTAGACTT
>JAHZTW010000002.1:9255557-9265952 GCA_020283515.1 Alliaria petiolata | reverse complement strand
AGGAGATGGATCCTGATGGATCGATGAGGCGGGTTTTGTGGCAAAGTTTTGATTATCCGACGGATACCCTTCTTCCTGGGATGAAACTCGGCTTCAATGTCAAGACCGGGAAGAGATGGGAGCTGACTTCATGGCTAGGTGATACTTTGCCTGCTTCTGGATCTTTTGTCTTTGGGATGGATGCTAATATTACAAACCTATTGACCATCTTGTGGCGTGGAAACATGTACTGGGCGAGTGGGCTCTGGTTTAAGGGTCGGTTTTCCTTGGAGGCGTTTAACAACTACGAATCCGTCTTCTCTTTTAATTCAACCGAGAGTGAACACTATTTTATGTTTTCAGTTGATCGCCACTATTCTGAAACAGTATTTCCCACGATAGTGATAGACCAACAGGGCGTTTTGCATATAAACAGGCTTGATAGAGAGCAAGCGCATGTCCGTTGTTTTCCTTTCACTTTGAGTGAAGAGGTTGTTTCCAGGGATTGGTATGGGAAAAATTTCAGCTATTGGTTCGAGAAAAATTTAAGCGATTGTTATGGGAAAAATTCCAAGGATTGTTTGCAGGCTGGTTGCATAGTCCCGGATATGCCATATGGGTTCCTGAATTGTTCGAACTATCGTTCTAACTATTTCAAAGAGACAGTATTAGCTTTCCCAGGCAATGGATCTGTACTTAATGAGACTGGTGGGAGGCTCAGTTCAGCTGATTGCCATGCTATATGTCTGCAAAACTGTTCTTGTCTTGCCTATGCTTCGACCAACGTGGATGGTACGGGCTGCGAGATCTGGATTGATCCATGCAAGATCTGGAATACTGATCCTACCAACAACAGGTCGTCTTCTCCTAGTCCCAGAACTATATATATTCATAAACAAGGTACGGAATGTTTTGAAATAGGTTCGAGAAAAGAAAATGATAGACCAACAGGGCGTTTTGCAAATAACCGAGAGAACGGAATTGCGGTAATTTGGCTAGTTGTTGTGGCATCAGTATTTCTAATCGTACTTGTGACCTGCCTCGTCATCTATCTTGTTCTGAGGAAATATAAAGTAAAAGGTAAAAAAAATGTACCAGAATCACTCGAACACTTTCTTCCCAATGGTGTTCTTACTAACAAGTTCTCAACTTCTTGTTTCTCTGTGTTTGATCCAGTATCTGCTATATTTCTCGGAACAGTCTACTTTTTACGGGGTAAAATCGTTCAACAAAGTAAGGCCGCGTTTTACTTTTTAAGGGAGAAAATCATTCCACCAAGCAAGGCCGCGTTTTACTTCTTATGGAGAAAAATCATTCCACAGAGTAAGGCTCAACTGAATATATTTTTGTATAAGCATGTAAGAAAATTGTCCTCGTCAAAACTGAGAATTGTGTTTGCGATTATTGCTAGTTTATATAGTGATTCGTTTCATACAAAGGAGGCTTCAAACACTGAGGTACGGTTCAACAATAGACCGTGAAATGTTACTGCGTGAATTGGGAATTGATAGGAGAGGCCGACACAGGAGAAGTGCAAGGAAGAATAATAATGAACTTCAGATTTATAGCTCTGTTAGTGTAGCCTTGGCAACAGATTACTTCTCTGATGAGAACAAGCTCGGTGAAGGAGGTTTTGGTCCTGTGTATAAGGTACGACAGATTCTTCAGATTCTGATATTAACTTAAAACAGATTTTGATGTTTCCGCTACTTTCTTGAAGGGGATGTTAATAAATGGGGAAGAAGTGGCTATCAAGAGACTATCAATAGCATCAGGGCAAGGATTAGTGGAGTTCAAGAACGAGGCCATGCTTATTGCAAAACTTCAACACACAAATCTGGTGCAGTTGCTGGGATGCTGCATTGAGAAGGATGAGAAAATGTTGATTTACGAATACATGCCCAACAAGAGCCTTGATTACTTCCTCTTTGGTGAGTGAGCTTTCTTTAAAATGCCAACAATCTATAGAAGAAACCCATCTGAAAAAATGTGGCCAAATATTTTGTGCAGATCCATTGAGGAAAAATGTCCTAGACTGGAGGGTGCGGTTTAGGATCATGGAAGGGATAATTCAAGGGCTTTTGTACCTTCACAAGTACTCTAGATTGAAAGTAATACACAGAGACATCAAGGCCAGCAACATTTTGCTGGACGAGGATATGAATCCCAAAATATCGGATTTTGGGATGGCTCGGATATTTGGAGCCCAAGAGTCCAAAGCCAACACCAAAAGAGTTGCTGGCACATTGTAAGTTAAGAGTGACCAGAAACAAGGAGAAGATTCTCCAATTTGATATTAATGGAAAATCTTCTCTTGATATGTGTAGTGGCTATATGTCTCCGGAGTACTTCAGAGAAGGGCTATTCTCGGCTAAATCAGATGTGTTCAGCTTCGGGGTTCTAATGCTCGAAATTGTTTGTGGAAGGAAGAACAATAGCTTCCACCATGACTCAGAAGGACCTCTCGTTCTCATAGTCAATGTAAAAGCTAAACCTCTTCTTCTTGTTTCATTTGCTAGCATCTCGAGTGCTTATTTGGTCTTTGGATCTTTTAAACTCTGTTTTCAGGCGTGGAATCTGTTTAAAGAGAATTGAATTCGCGAGGTGATAGATCCGTCTCTGGGAGATACTGCACTTGAGAACCCTCAAGTGTTGAGATGCGTTCAAGTTGCTCTCTTGTGTGTACAAGAAAACGCAGAGGATAGACCAAGTATGTTAGATGTTGTGTCCATGATATACGGCGACGGCAATAATGCTCTTTCTTTGCCTAAAGAGCCAGCTTTCTATGGTGGTCCCCGGGGAAGCTCGCCGGAGATTGAGGTTGAGCCATCGGAGCCGGAAAATGTATCAGAGAATAGAGTTACCATCACGGTGATGGAAGCAAGGTGAGCTGGCGAACTGGGAAAACAAAAAAATGATCGTATGTGAATCTCATAATTTACTTGAAATATCTGTACTTCTTTTATTATCCATGTTTCTTTATGTGGATTCAAAACATGTAAATTACCCTTATGACTATGTGTACCCACCAAATTCATGATAACAAAATTATTTTGAACGCGTCAGCATGAAAGTCAGTAGTTACTACGAATAATCTCGTTGACTTGTCCCCCACACTTTTTTTCTCCCCTAATTTAATACAAACATCTATTTTTAGTATGTTGATTTGATTACGTATTTGTAGTCCCCAAGGAAGCGTAAATTGCGTAGATTTGAACGCTAGTGTTTTGAGGGTCAAACCAAACTCAGTTGCAATAGCTCTCACTGGCTTTGATCCTCGGTCCAAAGGGAACAAGAGAAAAAGAAAATACATAGAAAATTCGAAATAATATGGAAAATTAAGTCTGTCATAATTGGTTGTTCAAAGTCTAATTAGCCAAGAAAAAACACTTAAATCGAATTTCAATCTTTTTAGTCTGTCATATAAACATGCTTTCGGCTAAAATACTAAAAATCACCCTGATACTAATTCTTAAGTACATTTTAGTCTTCGTTAGAAAGCTAAGACTAGTATTTTGGATTATCTTTTTTCTATGCGAATTAATCCTTTCATAATTTTCATTTTAGTCGAATATTCTAAATATAAAACGCAATAAATATCTGATTTAGTCTAAAAATATAAAACTAAAAATAGTTTTTTTTATTCGAGCTCAAATTTAGCGAGGATTCCAATAGAGCCGGACTTTCTTAGACCATCTATATCCATGTCTTTAGTGGGTTTGTTAAAAATATATTAAACAAATAATCAATATTAAAATAATAGATGGATTTCTTAAAACGTTGAAAAACTCACTCAAAGTTTCTTAGTAAAAAACTTTGAGTGAGTTTTTGAAGGTTTTAAGAAATTCATCTATTATTTTAATATTTTTTCTTTGTTTAATATATTTTTAACAAATCTTTTAAAGACATGATGGAGATGATCCGATTCCCCCATCTAGAGTATTGGGTCCTTTTAACCCGATTATGGTGACAAATATCCAGCAGCATCATCTTGGAATGCGATGCAATATCATATAATCCCTAGTACTTTTATATCGTTTTCTTGTTTTGTCACTTGTTCATATTCTCGTTCGGTCTTATATATTTTTGGCTTTTTTTTTTTTTTTTGTCGAGAAAAATAAAAGAAGAAGCGATTTTCCATACCCTGAATTCGAATACAAATTTAACATTCCACGTGGACGCGCTTCTGTGGCGCGGAGTGATTACGCGGGATTCACATACGGCTATATATATACATGATCCAGAACAAATATCTAAACTCGAAGAAACAGAGATATTTTGTTGTGTTTTGGGGATTAGGGAAGTTACATTTCTTTCCTCCTCGAGTTTCAGGTCTAAACCTAACCCTAAAATTCAGCCATGTCTTCCAAGCAAGGTAATTTATTTTCCCTTTCCTCTCAACTCTGTTAATATCCCCAAGAAAGAAGATTTCAGATGTAAGGATCTAGGCGTCGAGAAATGTCTTGTTCAAATAAAGCGTTTTGATCTATCCTGTTGATATGTTCTTGCTTTCTGATTTTATCTCATGGAGTCATATATATCGACCTGCTGGTTTATATTGATTAATCTTGTGTGCTCTTAACGCATCGATATTCAAAAAACCTGTCTTTTGATTTTTACATGGTTCCTTGTAAAACGTCATATGGTAAATCCAACCTTATACTGTATGTGATATGCATAATATGATTCTTGATTGATCGGTTTCTCTTTTGGTGTTCTCAGGAGGGAAATTGAAGCCCTTGAAGCAGCCCAAGTCTGGTAAGAAGGAGTACGATGAGGTATGGTCTTTCTTCAACTCGCTAATTTACCCTCTTTATTTTGGAAAATTTTTGGTCGGTTTATGTGTTTTGCCTGCAAATTTGTGCATAATATCATGTGCCCTGGGACCTCAGCTCCTAATCCTATATTCGAATCTTTAGGTCTCTTTGAATTACGACTTACACTTCTGCGTTTGTACTCTTACGAGTTTCATTAGCTCAACAACGTTTTACTTTGTTCCGAATGCAGCATGATATGGAGTTGATGCAGAAAAAGAAGGATGAAGAGAAGGTAAGAGTTTTTTTCTTTTTCTTCTTCTAATCTTAGTCATGGGCTCATTGAACAATCTCAAGAAGAAGTGGTTGCTGATTATCTTGTTTTGGTGATGATGAAAACAGGCACTTAAAGAACTCAGGAGCAAGGCATCACAAAAGGGATCATTCGGTGGCGCTGGGCTTAAGAAAAGTGGCAAGAAATAAGACCCTAATCTCCTCAAATGTAATATCTCCCTTCTTGTTGGGAATTCATATTTCAAAAAACTTCTATATATATATATGCTTCGTTATAGCCATTAACATCATGTTGCAAAGCTTCGACTAAACAAACAAACAAAGACCATTTTCACCAGCACAACAGGTGTTAGAAAGCCGATTTGCAATAGCATTAACCAAAAAGACACGAAAAGAAAGATGATTCGAGAGAAACAGAAAAGATCACAGCTTTTTGAAGTCCAAAACCTCCATCAAAGTTCAAACACTTCCTTGGCCAAAATCTTGAATCCTGCCACCACGAGCGCTTAAGCTTCCCATTGCACTACTCCCAAGCCCAGAACTCATCTCAGCCAACACATGAGGATCGTTGTAATGCTGAACAGCTTGAACAATGCCCCTTACTTTCTTGAACGGATCTGTTGGACCATCGAAAACCTCCGAACCAACGAAGACTCCATCGCAACCAAGCTGCATCATCAAGGCTGCGTCAGCCGGAGTCGTGATCCCACCTGACGCGAATTGCATAACCGGAACCCTTCCCATCTGCTTCGTCTGAGCCACGAGATCATACGGTGCTGATATCTTCTTGGCGAACGTGAACACCTCGTCGTCGTCCATGTTGTTCAGGACTCTAACATCGCCCATCAACGACCTAACGTTCCTCACGGTCTCCGCGATGTTCCCTGTCCCGGCGAGATCTCCTTGGATCCTGATCATGGCCGCGCCTTCTCGGATTCGCCTCAGGGCCTCGCCTGTATCACGGCAGCCACATACGAACGGGGATCGGAAATTGTGTTTGTTGATGAAGTTGTCTTCGTCCCCGACGGAGATGATCTCGCTCTCGTCAATGTAATCGACGGCGAGAGACTCCAAGATCTGAGCCTCCACGAAATGACCGACGCGAGCGCGTGCCATCACCGGGACAGACACCGCACGCTTCACCTCTTTGACGAGAACCGGATCCGGCATCCGACGGACGCCACCGGGGGATCGGACTGGATCTGAGACGATTACAGAGCATGCACCGGCGGATTCGGCGATCTTAGCCTGGTTTACAGAAGAGACCTCGACAATGGCGCCTCCGCGAAGCACCTGAGCTAATCCGACCTTGGCGGAGAACGAATGGTTTTTCTTGGCGGGGTCGGTTATAGCTGTTCCGCTGTAGAGAGTGACGGCACCTTGATCTTGATCCGCCATTGTTGGATTGTAGGATGGTAACCGGCGAAGCGAAATTAGTTAGACGATCTGGTTTGAAAGATGTGGATGAGAACGAGAACGCTGCGATGAAACTGGGGAGAAAATATAGAAAACGGAGAAGAAGAGTGTGGTTTTGTCCAGAAGCTTCTGAGAATGTCAAAAATAAGGTCGTCGTCCCTGAGAATCGATTAGGTCGCCGATTAAGGAGAAGAAGAATCGAGTGTTCTCTAAACGCCGTCGTATTGCCAAAGAGAGGAACAACAAAGTGGATGGGCCTCCATGAAACGAAGACCCAGGTAAGAGGACTTTTTTTATTTAGAGCCGTTCGATATGGATGAAACACGTGGCTTCATCTCGTGTGATTCCCGCTTCGTCCGAAGTCCGTCCAAAGATATTTTTTGAAATAGATATGAACACGAGTCAAAAGAAGAAAGCACGAAAATTACGAAATAAAGGGAGCGCCAAATCAATCCAACAACTGTCTTACGTAGTGGCCCACCACATGTGGGGTACTGTTTTAAAGACAATCGTCACGACCTGGACGGCGTCGTTTTAGTGCTCCTCACGTGCTTCATTTTTTTTTTTTACAGGTTTGGATCAATTATAATCGAGTGCGCGAATTTACTCGTTCCTTCGATCTTACTCTCCCTGCTACACCACTGCCAAAGTTTTCTAAAGTTGTTTTTTTGGGTTAACTCTTTAATAAAGCTTGTACAATCTAAATTTTATATGTTTCTAAATCGTCATCACTGTACATGTAAAGTACAAAAGGAAGAATAAACTATTTAAATAATATTTGAATTTGATTTTTCCAATTTTGATAATCCAGTCTTATAATTCATCTAGGCGGAGTTTTATTTTATAAAGAGTAAAACCCATTTGTCAATTTATTTTACAAATACAAATTTAACATTGTAATTTTATAACTCTCTATATACTGTAGTAGTAAACTAGTAACAAGGAATATAATGTAAATCCAAAATCGCATAGAATAATGAATAATGAATGTTATGTAACCATTAGAATTGGTCCACAAATCTCATTTATATTAGATAAATTGAAACGACATTTTTAGAAATCGAGTTTAAGGGAGCGCGTCTGAGAGAGAGAGAGAGAGAAACAGCGACCAATGCCTCTCTGCTACTCTGCGCTTTAATTTGAACTTGTGGAGAGAGAGAAAGGGTTTAGATAGATAGCGAGAAGAAGACGGAGAAAGAGAAAGAGAGAGAGCAAAAACTGTGGTTAGAGAGATCCGATTAAAGGATCCGTTTTGGAGCTCCGATTCGAGCTAGAGGGAGAACTCAGATTGGATTTCCGGCATTCAGGTAGGCGATGAACGGGAGACAGAGATCTGGCGCAGCGGCGGTGCACCACCAGAGGCAGCTCTCCGATAACCTCCTCGACATGTCTTCCTCCAATGGCAGGTGGCTCCAATCCAATGGCCTCCAGCACTTCCAGCCATCCGCCAATGTAATCCCAGAATCTGATCCTTTTCTTCTCCATCTTACATTTCTCTCATCGGGATAGAAAAAGTGCGAGAGTAACTTGTTTTTAAATTTTCGAAATTTCTACGCTTTTCTAGAAAAAAGATCTATATTATTCCAGGAGATTTCTGGATCTTTTTGCTCGGGGGCTTGTTTAATTTTTCCCGATCTGGTGTTTTTGATTGCTCGGAGAAGCTCTGGGCAAAGTTGTTTGTGTTCATCCCAAGTTTAGTGTATTCGATCTCTTAACCTAATGGTGAGAGACTACAAACAGGATTACGGATACTATGCTGGTGGTGGACAAGGCGGCGGCCAAGCAACAAGAGGATACCAGAATGCTCAGAGAGGGTTTAACGGAGGAAACGACTTCTTCGGGGAACCCACTACTCCTCAGTACGGTGCTCGTCCATCGAGCCAAAGAAAGAACACTGATGAATCCGAGTTTAGTCCCGGGCTCTTGGATCTGCATTCNCGACGGCGAGCTTTCTCTCCGGGATGAGCGAAAGGACAATCAGTCCAATCGTGGCTTCGGCTACGGGTGCAACGCCGGATCTTGAATTCAAACATCCGGAAATGATCGCTTGCGTAAGGATCATCAGTGTCGGAATCATAACAATACTCTTTCACCTCCTTGTTGCTGTCTTCGTTGGAGTTGTCTTCTTCATGCTCAGATGTAATCTTGTTACTCTTGTTCCAGTTATGTTTACGCGGGGAAGAACGAGGGGAAGATTCCGCAGGAAAGGACTTGGAAGACAAAAGAAGCTTTCGCGGTGGAATCTCCACCGTTGGTCTCACGACGTCCATGGTATTAATGATAATAAAACTTTGAGTTTTTCTTGTTTGCGTGTGTTTTGGTCGGAGAGATAAGAGCAAGATGAGAGAAGAAGATATTGCATGTGGTGTATATATATGGGTTTGAGTGTAGATACAGACATGGGAATAAGTTAAAACATATATATAAATATAGTTAGTTTTAGACTATAATATTAATTTATGAAAAGTGATGAGATGTAATAAGAAGACAAAAGCTGAAGGGAGTGTGAGAGGGTATGGGGGAGAGGAGTCGTGGCGAGAGAAGAGAAAAGTAAGAGAGAGGTTTCATGCAAAGAAGCAGGAGCTGCCTTTCTCTCCTTGCTTCAGACCTAACACATGTGCCACTGTTTTCATCATCATAATCCTTCTTCTCTCTCCCTTATCGATATATCCATTATCTTATCTTTTTTTCTAATTTTTGTTTGTTAAAGGGTCTAAAAACTAAAAAACCATCAATACTTTCACGGCCAAGTTAACTAAGAGCAACCCCAATGCACATCCTTAGGTGTCTTAAGTCATAAAAAATAATAATAATAATAATAAAATAATAAAAAGGCAACATTTGGGTGTCTTATTTAAGACTTGAATGTCTTATTTAGGATCTTTTTTAGAGTGTCTTATGACACATGTCAGAATATGAGAACTTGGGAGTGAGTGGTGAAGTTGACGGGGCTCCTTGGTCGACAACTTTTGCTATGGCTGTATGGTGGGAGTGGAAATGGAGGTGTGGAAATATCTTTGGGGAGAATAAGAAGTGCAGGGATAGGGTAGCCTTCATTAAAGATTTGGCCAGAGAGATAGTAGCGGCAAGAGTGGCAAACCGAGAGAGGTCGAGGACAAGGAATCGTGTGGAGCGTTTGATAAGTTGGATGGCTTCAACAGCGGGGAGACTAAAACTGAACACCGACGGTGCTTCTCCAGGCTTAGCTACTGCAGGTGGGGTGTTACGGGATGGTGATGGAAGTTGGTGTGGAGGTTTCGTTGTGAACATAGGCAGGTGCTCGGCTCCTTTGGCGGAACTGTGGGGGGTGTACTATGGTCTATATATCGCTTGGGAGAAGAGACCCTCGTAGTTAGACGTCGAAGTAGACTCGGAAATGGTGGTAGGATTTCTTACGAAGGGGATTAATAGTTCGCATCCCTTGTCGTTCCTGGTACAGTTGTGCCATGACTTTATCTCAAAGGACTGGATGGTCCGATTTTCACATGTGTTTAGGGAAGCTAATAGGCTTGCAGGCTTAGCTAATCATGCCTTTTCCTTCCCATTAGGTTTCCATGCTTTGGTCTCGCTTCCCCCGAATTTAGATTTGATTTTGAGTGAAGATATGTCTGGATCTGCGTATCCAAGGAACGTTTGTGTGTAATTGTTTCTTTTGCATTCTGAATAAAACAGGGAGACTTCGTCTCCCACCCCATTCACCAAAAAAAAAAAGAATGTGATTCTTCACGTTTTTTTTTTTTTTTTTTTTTAAAATTGTTTTAGAAAAAAAAAAATAATAAAAAATTATTTTCTTTTATTATTATAAAATTTTAAGACACTCATCTTGAGTGTCTTCATTGGGGATGGTCTAAGAGCATCTGCATTGGTGAGAGACTCACATAAGTCTCTCACCAATTTAATAATAATAATTTTAATTATATTATATAGTTTTAAATTAAAAAAGAAAAATAAA
>JAHZTW010000002.1:9207044-9217893 GCA_020283515.1 Alliaria petiolata | reverse complement strand
CCAGATGGGAGGATAAAGCAGAAAAGATTTCTCAAGAGCGAACCGATTCAGTATCTCTGGTTTTTCTGTTGTTCTCACATGGAGGAGTCCGAGAAAAGGGCGTTTAATCTGGTACAAGTGATTCCTGGTGCTTCAAGGACTCTGGACTATGGAGATGACGCAACTTTCGACCAATATGGCCTCGATAATTCGATGATCTGTGTTACTTGGGAGTGAAGATTTGGAGTTTAGACCCTGGACTTGTTGTTCTTTCTTATATCTTGATTTTATTAGCTTGTTTCTTACTTGTTTTTGCGTAGAAAATCATCCTAATAAACTGCATTTTCTATATACAGCTTGTTTTTCTCTTTCAAATACCGATTCCCTGTTTTGCTATTTTGATTTGTAATCTCAATGAGACAGACGGTCTGTCACAGACCCATAAAACTAATATATTTTTCACTAAATAAAATTGAAAACAAAATATCTGAGAAAAAAAGCAATAACAACACAGTTTCAAACCAAACGAAAACCAGAAAATCACGACAACATATATATATGTAATAATATATAGACTTTGGTTTAGTTTGGGTCGGTTTGGGTTCGGTTGGTTCAGTATTTTTGCCCACCAGTTCAAACAAAATAATTTTAGATAAGTTTTTTTTATATGTTAAAAGTTTTATTCGGTTATATTATTTTCTTAGTTGCCGTGTTGCCGCCTTAGGAAGATGTCCTTAATCCTACATAAGTTTTTTTTTTTTTTTTTATCCTACATAAGTTAATCAAAAGTAAAGTAATTAAAGATTGTGTATCTCTAGGAAAAAGGAAATATCTAAACGGAAAACGAAATTTCCTTTTTTACTGTGCCTTAGCCTTAGTTTAAAAACAAAGTCGGTGTAGAAAAAGCAAACGAAATTTCCTTTTTTACTGTGCCTTAGCCTTAGTTTAAAAACAAAGTCGGTGTAAAAAAAGCAAACAAACCTATAAAACCCAAGCTCACATAATCACTACGAAAAACTCTCGCAACTTCTTCTTATTTTCTTCAAAATTCGTCTTTAATTTTCCCCAAGACTTGTTGAATTTCTCTCAGAACAGTGAAACAATGGGGGCAACTTTTTCGAGGACTAACAAACAGAGAGTGATAAGAACAAGGTCGCAGCTTGACGAAGAGATGAATCTCTTTCTCGGCAAGGAAACCCATCAAGCTCCGTCTACGAATCCTACTGACCAACAGTATGATCAACTTGTCTCGTCTTTCTTAGAGATCGCTGTCGGTCAGACCGTAGAAACCGCAAGAAGTTTCCTAGAGACAACAAATTGGAACATCGAGGAAGCCATCAATCTCTTTCTCCTCGGCAACAGATATGATGATTCTTCGATGTCATCAGGAACGTCCGATGAAGAAGAATCAGATTCGGGATTTTCTTCCTTGTATCGTCCTCCTTTAGATCTTCTTTTCGAGGGTTCGTTTGAAGACGCGAAATCAACTTCTTCCCAAGAGAATCAATGGTTGCTAGTGAATCTCCAGTCCAGAACAGAGTTTGCTTCTCATACGCTTAACCGAGATGTATGGTCAAACGACGCCGTTTCGGAAACGGTTGAGTCCAGTTTTGTCTTGTGGCAAGTCTATGATCACACAATCGAAGGACAGAAAATCTCTGCTTTCTACAAGATCGACTCTGCTCCTCCTGTGGTGCTTGTAATCGATCCCATCACTGGTCAGAAGATGCGTATGTGGAGCGGCGAGATTGAAGCTCATAGTTTCGTCGAGGATCTGATGCGGTTTTCGGAGGCTGGTCCTCATGAACACGTTGCTTCTCTGACAAGGAACAGACGCCCTGAGACAAGGAACAGTACCGATCAAATCCCGGCTCCTTCTTGGGGTGAAGAGTTTGAAAAGGAGGATACTTGTTCGTATCAGATCGATGCTCCTTCTTGTGGTGAAGAGTTTGGAAAGGAGGAGGCTTTGTCCTCAAGCAACAACTATGATCAAACCCCGACTCCTTCTTGGGGGCCAGAATTTGAAGAGTCTGCAGAAGTAGAGGAGGAGGAGACTTGTTTAGAGTTTCCGGATCTGACAGAAGAGCCAAAGGGAGATTGCGATCGAAGCCTTGTGTGCAGTCTCTGCGTTCGGTTTCCAGATGGGAGAAGAAAGCAGAGGAGATTTCTCAAGAGCGAACCGATTCAGCTACTTTGGTCGTTCTGCTATTCACACATGGAGGCATCGGAGAGAAAGGCGTTTAGGCTGGTACAAGCGATTCCTGGTGCTTCCAAGACTCTAGATTATGAATCTAACGCCACGTTCGATCAATCTAGGCTTGCCAATTCGATGATCTCGGTTACTTGGGAGTGAAGATTTCGAGTTTTAGTTTAAAGCAAGAAAGCAAGAAGATTCAAAGTATAGATCGGACGTGTTGCCTTGTTTTCTTGTTTTTTTCTTGTTGTGATTCATTGTGAAGAAACAATTATCTTTCAGTAATTCTACTTTATTCATTTTGTGGGTCAATTCAGATATCATGTGTAAATTTACAATTTTCAGAAAATCAGCAACATCCTGTCTTATTTTCTGTGGCAGCAACATATATAGTTTTTGTCAAACCTTATGTTTAACTTGAGCTTCTCTAAAATACTAACAAAACGTTCCAGAGTGGTTGGTCCCAGTATTCATCAAAGTGCCTTTTGTGCATTTGAGTGGCTTCAACGTCTTACAAAAAAAAGAGAAATGAAGAGGGTTTAACGTAGCCTGTCAATTTGAGTCATAACCGTGCGGTGGGTCTCATCACGTTTAACCCGCCGCAGGACGGATGTGAGTCAAAAAAGTTTCATCCAGTAAAAAATCGGGTTTCGCGGGAGGAGATTGGCAGGTGAATATAAAAAATTTATCTCGGGGGTTACCCACTAATTATTTTAAAATTTAATAAATGTTAGCGGGTAAATTTTATTTAACATTTATTAAATAAAAAATTAGATTTGCATATGATATTAGAGATCTTAAAATTTAATTAATGTTTGCAGGTTATCCGTGGGTATATGTAAACTCAAGTCGGACAAAACATTTTGTGAGACAGGTCAAAATGAGTCAAAAAAATATTATAACCATTGTAAGACGGGTTTAGGCGTCTAGCGGAACGTGTTTGATCCGCTAGAGATGCCTAGTTTAACTTAGAGGTGGACAAAAAAACCGTAACAAGAGAAACCAAAGTACCAAACCATACCAAACTGAAAAAGTGATGGCTTTGTACGTTTGGTGAGGAGGATGAGATTTTTAGACGCAGCCTCTGAGCACAGTAATTAGACGCGGCGATTAGATGATGTTCGTTTACAATTTTGGTTCATGCGTCCATAAAACCGTGAAACCATATTTTTCTGCCAAAACCCAGAAATCTGTCAAAACAGCAAAATCACGTTTTCTCGTCAAAACCGCAAAATCACATTTTCCGGTCAAAACCGCAAAAATCACGTTTTCCAGCACAAAACCGCAAAATCACGTTTTTCCGTCAAAATCAAAAAATTACGTTTTCCACAATAACCAAAAATCGAGTTTTCTCGCCAAATCCGCAAAATCGCGTTTTCTCGTCAAAACCGTAAAATCACGTTTTCCCGTCAAAACAGCAAAATCGCGTTTTCCCGCAAAACCGCAAAATCACGTTTTCACGCCAAAACCCAGAAATCACGTTTTTCGTCAAAAACCAGAAATGACGGTTTTCCGTCAAAACCGTGAAATCACATTTTCCCGGCAAAACCCAGAAATGACGTTTTTCCGTCAAAACCGCGAAATCACGTTTTTCGCCAAAACCCATAAATCACGTATTTCCGCAAAACCGCAAAATCACGTTTTTCCGCCAAAACCGCAAAAAGCACATTTTTCCGCCAAAACCCAAAAAATATGTTTTCCGCAATAACCGAAAATAGAGTTTTTTCGCCAAATCCACAAAATCGTGTTTTCCGTCAAAACCGTGAAATCTCGTTTTCTTGCCAAAATCTAGAAATTATGTTTTTTTGCAATAACCGAAAAATCGTGTTTTCATGCCAAAATCGCAAAAATTACGTTTTTACGCCAAGACCACCAAAATTGAGGAAAAACGTGATTTATTAAATTAAAAATAATAATTTGAATAGTTAAGTAAAATGGTTAAAATAAAAAAATGAACTTTTAAAGAAAAATAAGGGTATTTTCGATTTTTATCATTTTTGAATGAGTTTAGTGCAGCTAGACGCACCAAATTATCTCATCCAGAAATTCTGATTTTTTTTGGATGAGTTTAAGAAACGCATCCGGATATAGAGTTCAATTCATGCTTTTTATTAGCACTAAACGAACATCCACCTGCATCTGCATCCAGATAACGCGTCCAACTCACTAAACGAACAAGGCCGATTTGGTTTGGTTATGGTTAAACCTAAAAAACCATTTGGTTATTATTTTTTAAAAATTTTGGTTTAGGTTTGGTTTAGTTAAAAACCGTCAAACCGAATGGTTTTTTTGGTTTCAGAACTAAATTTTAAATAATTTATATTTTTTTATTTTCTTAATTTAATTTATGTCCATATTTTATTATTAGGCTTAACTCATAAATTTAAATATAATATTTACAAAAATATCTACATATAAATATTTAAAATATAATATATACAAATACATACTATGAATAGAAATATTTGTTTTTTAATTTTTGGCTTTTATAGACTTGATTTTATTGATGATTTAGATTTATTTCCTATGATTTAGATTTTATTCTATTAACTTTTTGTTTTCTTTCACGCATATCTATTATTACTATTCATATTCATAGTTTGAATCAAAGATTCAAAGTTTTTCGTAATAGTATAATTTCGAAAAAACCGAAACCGAACCATATCAAACCGAACCAAGTTACATATGAGTTTTGTATGGTTTTAATTTTTATAAAATCGAATAACCGAAAACCGAAGAAAACCGAACCATATCAAACTGAAATATATATGGTTTTTATATGGCTTTGATTTTTATAAAACCGATAAACCATAAAACCAGAAAAACCGAACCGAAACCAAACCGAAAACCGAAGTGTACATCCCTAACCAATGATTTAGTCACATGCCTTGTCTTTAAATAACTTATTGACTGTCTAAGAAAATTAAAAATTAAAATAGCAGTCAAACTTATATTTTAATGAATTGAAAATTGATTAAGATCTCTGTCCAAACACAGGAACTCATATATACTAACTAGTATATAAGTATATTATCAATCACGTTCTATCGAAAAGAACGAGACTCCGAGAACGATCTGACTCATCTTAGAAGTACAATTGACAACCTAAACAAACACTCTTTCTTGATACCATTTTTGTTTAATAATAGAATTGGTCATTATTATTTGTATATTTGTGATTAGAGAGACACGACTAATCCTAGTATTGAAAAACTTAACAGTCTTATTACAAACATGTCACCGTTCACGCAAAATGAAAAAAAAAAAATATATAATAAAAAATATAATTTTTGTTGCTTCAAAAGATTGTTATATGAGATCATATCGCCTCTATACAATTTCTCTATAAAGACGCTACGATCTTAAGTTTGTAAGAGTGAGGAACTTCAAGAAGAAAAAGAAAGTAAAGGGGTCTTTTTGAAACTATCTGTTAAATTTGGGATCTAAATCAAATTATCTTAAAACTTTTTTGCCGTTTGTCCTAGAAAATGTACTGAACTGAATCCCGATAAGTTGGTGAATTATCAAAAAGTGGCAGTCACAAAAAAGAAGAAGACAAAAGGCCGTGTCTTGCTCAGAATCACAGATACAGAGAGATTCAGGTTCGAAAGTAAAAATCAATCATCCGACTCTCTTTTTTTTTTTTTTTGCTTCTTATCTCTCATTTCGAGGATCTGGACAAGAAGATGCATCTGATTAATGCGGTGGCGGCGGCGAGGATGCTGTCCGGATTCGGACAATCTAACGGAATCGACGGAGGCGATGCGATTCCGTTTGGATCGCTGTGGTGGGTCATCTACGCCGGCGTGTCTTGTTTCCTCGTTCTCTTCGCCGGAATTATGTCTGGTCTCACTTTGGGGCTTATGTCTCTGGGTCTCGTCGAGCTCGAGATTCTCCAACGCAGTGGCACTCCCAACGAGAAGAAACAAGCCTGTAAATTCTTCTTCTTCTTCTTCTTCTTCTTCGTTCGTCTTTTGTTTTCGTGTATCCCAATCAATTTGTCATGTTGAATTTTGATTTCTTACTGATCTGATCGTGATTCTGTTTGAATTACTTGCAATTGTTTTGTTTGTCGGAATTATTTCCAGCTGCGATTTTCCCGGTTGTTCAGAAACAGCATCAGCTTTTAGTGACACTGCTTCTGTGCAATGCTGTTGCAATGGAGGTAATCTCGTATTCAAGTCTCTTGCTTTTGATTCCAAAACTTTGCTACTCCTTTAGGATGATGATGGAGCTGGCTTGAGGACTTAATATTGATAATTTGACTCGAGTGAGATCTAAAGTTTCTTGATTTATGGAAATTGGCAGGGGCTTCCTATATACTTGGATAAGCTATTCAATGAATACGTTGCCATTATTCTTTCCGTCACTTTCGTTCTTGCTTTCGGTGAGGTATGTGTTTTTTGGAGGCGTCTCTCTACTCTCTAGTTTTGCAAATCCAAGTTTCTAGTGTTGCAAGCAAGCCTTGATTTGAACATTTTGTTTTCGCCTTTTAAGGTTATTCCTCAAGCGATATGCACAAGGTATGGACTCGCCGTTGGAGCCAATTTCGTCTGGCTTGTCCGCATTTTAATGATTCTCTGCTACCCTATTGCTTTTCCCATCGGCAAGGTAAATCGATGTTTCGAACATAGCCGTTCATGATTCGGAAGCAAATAGTTTAACTCCTGTATACTCATCTTATCCTTTGATTCTATCTTACTTTGTAACAATGCTTTTCTTGATTGCTGAATCTGTCATCATATGCTTATTCTTGTTCTATACGATGAGTTTCTACAAGCTTCTCTTGTCACTCTATGTTTTTTGTTTTTGTTTGGTTTAACCTCCTATATGCTTTTGGATAGATCTTGGATTTGGTACTTGGACACAATGACGCTTTGTTTAGACGGGCTCAGTTGAAAGCTCTTGTATCCATTCACAGCCAAGAGGTAGTAGAAACTTTGGAGATGCTGACTGCTTTGGAGTTTCGGGTTACTAATTTGGCTACCTTGTTGCTCTGACTATGGTTTTTAGGCTGGTAAGGGAGGCGAACTTACGCACGATGAGACGACAATCATTAGTGGAGCACTTGATTTGACCGAGAAGGTACGTGCGAGATGAAACTTGGCTTTCTTGATTTCCTGAATCATGGATTCATCTGTAAAAGAAGAAATCGTAAAAATTGTTCATGCAAAAGTGGTATCTGGTTTGACAGACTGCACAGGAAGCCATGACACCAATTGAGTCAACCTTCTCCTTGGATGTAAATTCAAAGCTGGATTGGTGAGTTTGGTTCTCAACTGTCATGCTTGTATGAAAATTTTTTACACGTTGTCTCACTATTCCTCTGTTATTGATTCTGAAACTCTTGCATGACCGTCGTTTCCGAAAACAGTATCTTATAACTGCTTTCTGTGTAAATAATCTCATAGGGAGGCTATGGGCAAGATTCTGGCACGAGGCCACAGCCGCGTTCCTGTCTACTCCGGGAACCCGAAAAACGTTATCGGACTTCTCTTGGCAAGTGTTGCCTGACTCTTATTTTGCAATATTTCAATTCTTGCTTTTGTCAAACTCTAATCAAGAAACTACTACTGTTTGATAGGTGAAGAGTCTACTTACTGTTCGACCTGAAACAGAGACCCTTGTAAGCGCGGTTTGTATACGCCGGATCCCAAGGTTTCTGCCATTCTTTTGCCATTTCCTGTTTCCTACAAGCATCTCTGTGTTTAGAACGAAACTTTAGTATTGTTGATCGGTGTTGTAATGCTTCAAACAGGGTTCCAGCTGATATGCCTCTGTATGATATACTGAACGAGTTTCAAAAAGGAAGCAGCCACATGGCTGCAGTCGTGAAGGTCAAGGGGAAGAACAAAGCTCCTCCTTCGACTTTGCTCGAAGAAGAAGACACTTACGAAAAGGACTCGGACTTGACCGCGCCTCTGTTACTAAAACGAGAAGGAAACCACGACAACGTCATTGTCCACATCGACAAGGCGAACAGACAGTCGTTGTTTCAAAGCAACGACGGTGTACCACACGGGTTCTCGCATACTTCGGAGGATATCGAGGATGGGGAGGTTATCGGTATCATCACTCTGGAAGATGTGTTTGAAGAGCTCTTGCAAGAAGAGATTGTGGATGAAACTGATGAATATGTTGACGTACATAAAAGGTTCGGTTATAATACTCTTATATGGCATATATGTAACGAATGTTTGATGAGCCGCTGAAAAAAAAAATCTTCGCCTTTTTTGGTAGGATTCGAGTAGCAGCAGCAGCGGCTGCTTCATCGATAGCGAGAGCTCCTTCAAGCAGGAGGTTAATTGCACAAAAGGGAACTGTGAGTTAAAACAAGATAACGTTTTGCAGACACTAATGATTTGTACTTATTATGTTGGAGAGAAATTTGAAGTTTTTGGGAACGTTTTATTCGCAGGGAGGACAAAATAAGCAACCGCAGACGATAAAAGGTTCTGGTCAGGAACAAGATAAACTGCTTGGAACTATAACCGAGCCAATTCGAGGAAACAGATGATGGATGCTAAAAAACCGATCTTGTGATCTTGCTTGAGGAGCCAAAAACAAAAAAAACTCTGTTGCGGTATATGAATGGAACAAAGAATAAACTTTTAAAAGATCTATTTTGTAACTTATACTTTATCCAATCATATATCTCATACATATATATAAGTCAGCAAAGGCAAAAGTTCTTCCCAATTTTTGAAGATGTTTTGTTTTGTCTACCAAGGATATATGTGTGTACAATTTTGTAATTTACTCAATAACTTAAAAATTCTTTTTTTGTTTGTGTGTTCACTCTATTTGTGTCGTAGAATGCACTTGTCACACTATTCTCTTAATGGTCATAGACTTTTGTAACAATGGATCAACTTTTTCGCCATACGATCAACTTTTTCGCCATGTACTGAATAATACACCAACTATATATATTTTTTTTTCTATTTTAGGTGATGAATGTTTCTTTGGTTTTTTTATTTTACCTTTTGGTTTTTGGATTTTGGTTTTTATTTTTAGATTTTGGTTTTTGGATTTTGGTTTTTGATTTTTGTTGTAGATTTTGGTTTTTCTAAAAACTTGAATGGTGATTTATTTAGTTTTTGGTTTTAAGTATTTTTGTGTTTTTTTGTTTTAATCTAGATTTATTAATTTTTGTTTAAGATTAAAACTGATAAAATAAATATTTATTTAACTAATACAACAATATTATTTTTTATAGCAATAATTAATAATACAAAAATATTATTTTTATAGAAAAAATTGATACCTAATATTACTAAATTTTTGCAAAAATAAAAATAAAATTAGATGTGAAAAATATCTATTGTACATAGTATTTAGGAAAACCCTAAAAGAATAGATATTTTGGTTTTATGAATAAAAAAGATCTTCCAACAATATTAAGAAAAAGAAGGTGCCTTATGTTTAAAAACCCATAAATTGTGGTTTTTGGTTTTTGTGTACAAAATAAAAAAAATTTTAAAAACTAGTTTCCCTAAATTTTAAGAAATCTATTTCTTCAAAATCTTGAATGGCAAAAAAGTAGTTTTTGAAAAACAAAAACTAAAAATCATTCCAAAAACCTTAAACATTCAAGCCCTTAATGCATCACTTTTAATCATCAATCTGTTTTACAACATAAGATGTTTTCCGACACAAAGCGCTTCTCGAGATTCTCTAGCACAAAACGTTTCTCAGTTTCTCAACAAAATTCTCTGGATTCGCAAATACTATTTATTGTATGTCTATTTTTTTTTGTTTTAATCTCGTGAAATTTAGTTGGTATGTTTTTTTTTTTTTTGAAAAGGGCCATCATATTTTAGTTGGTATGTTATTATGAAATATTTCTTTTTATTAATTTTTTTTATGCTCTTTTCCAATTATCCCAATATTAATTATTTTTAGAAGATAATTATAATATTTGAAGATAATAACGAAATTTTATTAATTTTATATGTAAATAAAGCTGTCATGTTATCATGATAAAAAAAAACTTTTTCTCATTAAAAATCCTATTAAGTATATATATCTTTTAATTAACTTTTTGTAAATAAATTATAGTATGAACCAGTGTAGTTACCAAAAAGAAAGTAGTATTTTTTTTAAAAAATAAACGATAATCTAATTTTTTTTTTCTAGTAAAACGATACTCTAAAGTTATTTCTACAAATTTCATGTGGATTTGGGTTGAAAACTGCACGAAATATTAGGGACCAATGAGAAAAAACAAAACGACAATTTGCTGTTTATCCTGGAAAATTCAAAATTGTACTAAACCGAACCCGTTTAGGTCGACGATGGAGATAAAAACAACAAAAACAGAAAGAAAATATCTTCTCAATAAACCAAATCAAAAAGCGTAGGAGGAAGTTGCAGACAGAGAGAGAGAGAGAGAGAGAGAGAGAGAGAGAGAGAGAGAGAGACGACGACGACGAAGATGCATCCGATTAATGCGATGGTGGCAGCGAGGCTGTTGACCGCCGTCGGGAAATCTAACGGCTTAGAAAGCGAGACGATTCCGTTCGGATCATTGTGGTGGAGTATCTACGCCGGCGTCTCCTGTTTCCTCGTCCTCTTCGCCGGAATCATGTCCGGTCTCACTCTAGGTCTCATGTCTCTCGGTATCGTCGATCTCGAAATCCTCCAACGCAGTGGCACTCCAACGGAGAAGAAACA
>JAHZTW010000002.1:8800768-8832762 GCA_020283515.1 Alliaria petiolata | reverse complement strand
ACCTTTGGAGGAGGTTGATGCGATGATGTGCTTCTCTAAGGGGTTGGGAAGGAACTGCTAGCTCATAAGCATCAAAGAAGTAGCGCTCACTCCCAACTTTCGGACTCATAGGCTCCTCTTGGTTTTCCTCGGGGTCAATCTCGGCGCTTGCTTGACTCGTGGAGCCCCTTGCCTTCTTCCCGGTCTCAAGTGGAGGATCAACTGAAGGGTTGTAGAGATCATCACTTGGGGGGCAGAAACGGATGTTACTCCTCTCGCTGAAACTAGTCAAATGGGGGCATGGGAGTCGGATCCTTGCTTCCGTTCTTTCGCCATAAGCAAACTTGTAGACATATCTACCTCCCGATGTTCCACTAAGGAACCTTGTCTTGCGAAGGTATGAAATATCCATCCATTCCATATCATGTGTAACCTCCCCAAGATCCGCTCCACATGCCTCGAGAATGGGTGTCACTATACCTCCCACGCTGAGTTGTGGTGCAAAGAGCCACGATTTGTTCCCCCCGCATACAAACCTCCTTACCCTTTTCCAGGAAGATTTAAGAAGGAACTCCTCGAGAAATACAAAGCTCAGGTTGCAGAGCATCTGAAGAAAGTGGAACCGACCATGCCGCTCATGGATGCTTTGGCATTGGTACCACCATACCAAAGATTCGTGAAAGATGCTATCTTTGCAAGAACAAAAGAACTTCAAGGCATGATGGTGATGACGCAAGAGTGTAGCGCCATTATCCAAAAGAAGATAGTGCCCAATAAGCTAGACGATCCGGGAAGCTTCACCCTCCCTTGTTCAATAGGCCCACTCACATTCAACAATTGCCTTTGTGATTTAGGGGCAAGTGTGAGCATCATGCCACTGTCAATAGCCAAAAGACTGGGTTTCACATCCTACAAGTCAAGCCGAATATCTCTGATTCTGGCGGACAGATCCGTAAGGTTGCCGAAAGGGCTACTCGAAGACGTTCCCATTCGGATTGGTGATATCGAGGTACCAACCGATTTTGTGGTGCTCGAAATGGATGAAGAACCGCGAGATCCTCTTATCCTTGGGAGACCCTTTCTAGCCACGGCAGGGGCAGTGATTGATGTGAAGAAAGGCAAGATTAAGCTAAATCTTGGAAAGGACATCGTCCTCAACTTCGACATAAAAGAAGTTATGAAGAAACCTACTATAGGGGGAAAAGTCTTCTGGGTGGATGCAATGGATGAGCTAAATGACGAGCTCTTTGAGGAGCTATCTTTGAAAGACCCATTGCTGGTCACTTTGACAAAAGAGAAGAAGCAGCACAGATATATGGGGGAGGAAAGCGAAGTCTATGTCATGCTTCTGGATGCAAGAAAGGCCACTGAGGATGATGAGTTTCCCGAAGACTTAGAGAACGGAAGGCATAAGATCGCATGGGAAACAAAAGTAGGAGGATATCGGGATCAGACCGATAAGGACACACCGAGCTCGGCTGGGCAGTGCATACGCGGAGATTGGAACGAACTTGATGCCCCGAAACTCGAGCTAAAACCTCTTCCAGAAGGGCTAAGGTACGCTTTCCTAGGTCCTAACTCATCTTACCCGGTCATCGTCAATGAAAACTTAAATGAATCATAATTGTCCTCCCTTTTATGTGAATTGAGAAAGTTTAGGAGAGCGATTGATTATTCCCTGGATGACATCAAGGGCATATCCCCTTCTCTCTGCACACATAGGATACATCTAGAAGATGAATCTATGACTTCTGTAGAACATCAAAGGAGGTTAAACCCTAATTTGAAAGAAGTTGTAAAGAAAGAGATTCTTAAACTTCTAGATGCGGGTGTTATCTATCCAATTTCGGATTGCACTTGGGTTTCACCTGTCCATTGTGTGCCAAAAAAAGGGGGAATCACCGTAGTTAAGAATGAAAGAGACGAGTTAATACCAACAAGAACCATAACAGGCCATAGAATGTGTATTGATTATAGAAAGTTGAATTTGGCCACAAGAAAAGATCATTTCCCCCTCCCTTTCATAGACCAAATGCTGGAAAGGCTAGCTAACCATCCATACTACTGTTTTCTGGATGGCTATAGCGGCTTCTTCCAGATACCGATACACCCGAACGACCAAGAGAAAACCACATTCACATGCCCGTATGGTACCTTTGCATATCGAAGGATGCCATTTGGGTTATGTAATGCACCAGCGACCTTCCAAAGATGTATGATGTCAATTTTCTCTGACCTAATAGAGGAAATGGTAGAGGTGTTTATGGACGATTTTTCTGTGTATGGTCGCTCTTTTGGTGTTTGTTTGTCGAATTTGTGCAGGGTTCTCAAGCGTTGTGAAGAGACAAACTTAGTACTGAATTGGGAGAAATGCCATTTCATGGTCAGAGAAGGAATAGTGCTTGGTCACAAGATATCGGAGAGGGGTATCGAGGTTGATAAGGCCAAGATAGAGGTCATGTTGCATTTGAAGCCACCTACCACAGTGAAAGAAATTTGTAGCTTCCTTGGGCATGCAGGCTTCTATAGGAGGTTCATCCGTGATTTCTCCAAGATAGCTAGACCACTCACTAGGCTCTTATGCAAGGAAGCCGAGTTTGTCTTCGACGAGGACTGCCTTCAAGCGTTCACCACGATCAAGAACGCTCTTGTGAGTGCTCCCATAGTCCAAGCCCCTGATTGGGATCTACTATTCGAGATTATGTGTGATGCAAGCGATTATGCCGTGGGAGCTGTTCTCGAACAAAGAAAGGATAAGAAGTTAAACGTGATCTACTATGCAAGTCGGGCGCTAGAAGATACCCAAGTGAAGTATGCCACGACCGAGAAAGAGCTATTGGCAGTCGTGTTTGCCTTTGAGAATTTCAGAAGCTACTTAGTGGGATCAAAGGTAATTGTTTACACGGACCATGCTGCACTAAGGTATATCTACGCGAGAAATGACACCAAGCTGAGGCTACTAAGGTGGATTCTCTTGCTACAAGAGTTTGACATGGAGATCCTGGACAAAAAAAGGAATAGAGAATGGTGTAGCTGATCATTTATCACGGATGAGGATAGAAGATCTGATTCCCATCAATGACGCTCTACCAGAAGAGCAGCTCATGATAGCAGATATCCTTGGAGGAATGTACCAAGTGAATAAGAATTTGGAAACTGTAGCCAGCATGGAAGAAAACGACATCCCTTGGTATGCAGACTACATCAACTACTTGGTAAGCGGGGACATCCCAAACGACCTCGATGCTTACCGGAGGAAGAAATTCTTTAAGGACATTAACTATTTCTTCTACGACGAGCCGTACCTCTTCAAGAGAGGGGTAGATGGGATCTACAGAAGATGTGTGTCAAAAGGAGAAGCGAAAGGGATCCTATTCCATTGTCACGGTTCAACCTACGGTGGCCACTTTGCCACGTTCAAAACCGCAACAAAAATCATGCACACAGGATTCTGGTGGCCAAGTTTATTCAAAGACACTCACGAGTATGTCTCCTCTTGCGAAGCGTGCCAAAGAAAGGGGAACATTAGCAAACAGGACGAGATGCCACAGAACCCGATATTGGAAGTCGATATTTTTGACGTTTGGGGAATTGACTTCATGGGACCATTTCCTTCCTCTTATGGCAACAAGTACATACTAGTTGCTGTCGATTATGTCTCGAAATGGGTCGAAGCCATAGCTAGCCCCACCAACGATGCAAATGTAGTACTAAAGCTATTCAAGTCGACTATCTTTCCAAGGTATGGGATCCCAAGAGTGGTGATAAGCGACAGTGGTAGTCATTTTATCAACAAGCTGTTCGAAAATCTCCTGAGGAAGCATGGGGTCAAGCATAAGGTAGCTACACCGTACCATCCACAGACAAACGGGCAAGTCGAGATATCCAATCGCGAGATCAAGGTGATATTGGAAAAAACGGTCGGAGCTACAAGAAAGAACTGGTCAACAAAGTTAGACGACGCTCTATGGGCATACAAAACTGCTTTCAAAACACCCATTGGAAGATCTCCTTACGCCCTCCTATACGGCAAGGCATGTCACTTGCCCGTGGAACTTGAGTACAAGGATTTATGGGCCATCAAAATCTTGAATTTCGACATCAAGACAGCTCAAGAGAAGAGGCTGATAAACCTACACGAGCTAGAAGAAATCCGTTTGGAAGCATTCTAGAGCTCGCAGATCTACAAGGAGAAAACAAAGGTTCTCCACAACAAAAAAAATCAAACCGAAAGAGTTCGCACCAGGGAACCAAGTGCTGCTATACAACTCGAGACTGGGACTGTTCCCCGGGAAGTTGAAATCGCGGTGGTCTGGACCATACACCATCAAGGAAGTATTGCCATATGGAGCTGTGACACTGTTTGGGAAGGAAGGAGAGGATTACACGGTGAACGGACACAGACTGAAGCCGTATTTGGGAAATGAGAAATACCAAGTTTTGGACAAAACCGTGGTTCGTCTCCAAGACCCCAGCACGGTTTAAACGATCTGGAAAAGTCAATCTGTGAGACTCTAAACAAGCGCTCTTGAGAGGCACCCCAAGCTTATCCTTTTACTTTATTTTGTTATCTTTCACTCTTTGCTTTGCATTCTCAAGAATAATTATGAAAGGATCGATGATTTAGATATCAGGACGTGGAATATCGGGGAGCCGTAACGAGAAGAAATCTGGAAGAATTGATCGTTACGGCCGTGAAGCCCATGTACCAGCCGGCGTGATAGACACACCCTCAGATATCTAGTCGAGATTACGGTCTAAAGCCGTTATAGAAATATAACCTGGCCGGGAAAAACGGGTTCACCCCGTAACGATCAACCAGATGCAGTCGCGCCCGTCTGAAAAATTACTGAACCACACGATACCGGGCTCCTCCAACGATCACAGCCCGACATAACCAAGAGTAACACTTTCAAACCATTGTTCATAACCTTTTCTTCTTCATTTTCGCTCTTTGCTTGAATTTTTGCATTATCATAAGACCTTATTCTTCCTCACTTCTATCACACAGGGACTGTGTGAATTAAGTTTGGGGGAGTCTGTAGTACATGCACTCGCTTAGATTAGACATCATGCATTCATCAAATTTGCATAGAAAAACACAAAAAAAAAAATTTTGAAATTTTTTGAAAGTTTATCCCACAAAAAGAATTCATGTAGTTGCATTTCCATATTAAGATTGAGTCTAGATGCATTCATTTAGGATTCATAAGCATTCGCATAGGGTGTTAAGTATGATGAGTCCTTGTAAATAGCCATTTTTAAGTCATGAATTCAATGTCTTAGTTCTTGTTTGTTTGATGCATTTGGAATTAGACTGAGCTTAAGGCAGCACCACATTTGGAATTTGCCTTGTGAAATTCGGTTTTAGCTTGATGCATTGCGATTTGAACCATTTCCCTATTGAACTTGAACCGTTAAATGAAAATTTAATTATCTTGTTCACATTTGTCATTCAACTCATAGATTTCACTTGGACTCTCTTTCCCTTTTAACCACTCTTCTGCTAGTCCAAGTACCAGACCATACCCTAAGCCCAAACCTTCGTTTTAAGCCATAAACACTTTTGTGAGAGCATATGAGGCCTTTGCACCATTTTCGAATCTTCTTAGGCAAAAAGTGTTGGGTTTAGATCGACAAGGTTAGATTTCCATGTAGACGTTGGCTCACATCTCGAGTCAACACTAGGTTAAGTGGTATTGTTACTGAAACGGCTTGATACCGAAATCGGAGGCCGATATTGCTGGGTAGACTAGGAAAAAGGGGGGGGGGGTGTATTCCGATTGATCATGCATTGACAAAAGGGGAAAGAAGAAAACCACTGAGTCAGATGGGGACACGAATAAAAGAGATGGCGGCAACAAATGAGGCTCAAAACCAAAAGAAGAAAAAAAGGTGATTCCAAGAGAAAGCAAAAGAAGGCCAATCAACAAAGTCTAAATCCGGCCAACAACACCAAAGGTGAAACACAAGGAATGCAACAAAGGAGCCAGAGAGCCGAAACCGATCTCAAACAAAGAAGAAGTTCCCCGAAGATGACCAAGAAAGATAATATCGAGAAGTGATATCGGGTATAAGGCGAAATGCCAAGACAAAGGGTAGCTTAGGAGGGAGCAGTTTAGATTAGGGTAGGAAACAAAATAGATGTTCTGGGTAGATGGGAATCTAGCCTTGTATGCATCCATTGGTTTTTACCCTTAGCATTTTGCATTAAGAAGGTTCCTTTCATGAGTGATCCCACTTAAACACTTAACCCGATCGCGCTACGAGTTCATATTTAGCTCGTTACCTTACCCTGAACCAAGTGAGTTGATTGACAGGTATGAATGAGATCCACGTTTTAAATTTCTTAATGAATGTGAAAGGGAATTGGGAATTTGAATGTGCATCTAAGTTAGGATTGATTTTGCTTGATTTTGCGATGAATGTGGCTAAGGCTTTTTGGATAGGTAGAATTCGACTTGCATCCTAGAAACCTGAACTTAGACATTGAGTTGATTTCTTTTAAATGGCGTTTTGGATTCAAACTTACACCTTTTCTTTTAAAACCTCACCCCTCCGGTTGGCTTTTGCTTGAGGACAAGCAAAAAGGCAAGTTTGGGGGTGTTGATATCTCTGTAAATTGCATGTTTTTAACACATATTTCATGCTAGTTAGGACTTCATTCTTGCACTTTCATCTTAGCTTTCATCACATTTTCACCCATGATAGGATTAGATGCATTAGGTTAGGTTTCTGCATAGTCTTGCATGTTTGGAGTGTGTTCTCAGGTGCTTAGGATGGTCCGAAGAAGAAATCAAGGAAGGAGATCACAAATAGAGGACGAGCCGGCAATATCGAGCATGGATCACGACCTAGAGGCCGATTTAGACGAGTAGCAGCGACTTAGTCCCGAAAGGAACATCTCGAGGCGAAGATCCAGCAAGAGGATGCTATGAAGTCGGATATCGGAGCAAGGCAACGGGAAGTACCCGATTCGAGTAACAAGGAAGGCGAGCCTTCACGACATGATCCCGAAACACTTGCCCGATATGGAGACTGCCCGAAGAATCAGAAGAGTTAGCATATCGGCTTGCTCACAACGACTTGAGCCCGAAACGCTAAAGTCCAAAATAGTACCATTTCGGGAAAGTGGTCCCAACGTTTTATGTTTTTCCTCTTTTGTGTATAAATACCTACTCCCCTCCCTTATCTCTCTATCACGTTTTTCTACTTTTTTATTTTCTGTTTTCTCTTTCAAGAACCGAGACTTTTGTATTTTCCACCATTGAAGCTTGTTCAAAGCTTTGATTTTTATGCAATCTTGAAGTTTTTAAGTATTATTGCTTAGTATATTTCAAGAAAGCTTCTTCCTTTTCTCGTTTTTGATTACCTCGCAGCCTATGAGTTACCCTCTCATCCTCATGGATCTTGAGGTTTCTCAAATGGCTTGTGAGTAGTCTATATCGGTTTTGGGGCAAGGGTAGGGAAAATGAGTTAAAGTCCCAATCTTTGATGCGGATCTATGCTTAATCCATCTTAATCCTTTCTTATTTGATATTATTAATGCTTAATCATCTTCGCTATTTGAACTTTGCCATCGAGCTTCTTCAAACAAACGCCATGTTTGAATGTTTGCAAGGACCAATCTCATAAGAGATTCGCTTATCCTAGCCTAAGGGATTAGATGCCTAGGGAGCGTTTGGGCATTAGTAAGAGTTGTCTAATCAAGCTTTCTGCTTTCATGGATCACTACGTGATAGCGAGGTTAGTCGTGAGACAGTAAAGAGACCTATACTACAACAGTGGATTCGTCCAGATCCTGAACTCTACGCTAAAGGATTAGCCTTATAGGAAGTAATCCAGCATCAAAAGAAAGATCTTTAACGTACTAGACCCGAAGAACCCTTGTTCCTTAAACCGACTATAATTTTTTTTGCAAGTTCGTATCTTTAGCTATCATACTTTCAGTTCTTCAGCCATACTTAGTTTCAACACCTGTTTCTTGCTCTTTTATAATCTAAATGATAGATTCTCACCATTTCACCCTTTTTAATCTCTCTTAGCTTGTAGAAGAATTCCATAAATGCAATACCTTGAAATCTCCCATCGGATTGATAAGACCCATAACCTATACTAAATTCGGTTATAAGTAGTGGGTCATTGATTGAGTAGAGCCCATAGAAAACCTACTTATCAGCGGCCAGTGGTCGTATGGACGACCAACCCGGAAAACTCACGTTTTCCTCCCAAACCAAACTTCCCGCATTTTGGTACAATCTCGCACCGAAAAATCATTTCCGTTAATGTAAGTTAACGAATTGTATTGATTTGTGACAACCACGCAAGGTAAGTTCCCTCGTTTTAAAATTTTTGAAAATTAAAGGTTCCTTGCTTATAAAAACACCTTTTTAAAACAAAAAGAGAATTTTTAGGATCAAACTCACTTTGCTTCTTCTGTTCCAAGAGACTTGGAGATTTTTGAGAGATTCTAGGTTTTTCAAATTTGAACTGTTTTCAAAAATTCTTTGGCCTAAATTCATCTAATTTCAAAGGAGATTCAACTTTTAAAGGTCATTCATTCTCATCTACAAGGTATAGTCTCTAATTTTAAAATTCTCTAGAGAACTCGATTTTGAGATCTCTCTTGCTTGACTAGATCAATGTCTAAGATGCTTGGATAATGGTAGAGAACCTTGAATTGATGAATTAGGTTGTTTAGATTATGATTTTTGCAACCCAATTTTGGAGAAGTTGAAATCTTTGAAAAGTTGAAATTAGAACTTGCTCTAAAAACGAATTATTGAGGTATTAATAGACAATTGACTTAGTTTGAACTTGATTCATGCTAGGTATGACTTAAGAACCGAAATTTAATGAGAATAAGTTGAAAAAATCAATTTATTGGAAAAATCTTGGTTTGCAAGCCCAAAAATCCGAAAATAGAGTTTGAGTACCAAGTTGATCTTGAGATTTATGCATTTACTCGATTAATATTAGTTTTGGAAACTCTTGATATATGTTTTGTATATCATTGCACTTGAGAATCCTCATGACACATCAAACTCATGTTTGGTCGAGTTTTTGTTTTGTTTTGCAAGGTACAATGAGCTATGACCGAAACTTCGAGGTGCGTTCGAAGAATAGAGAGCAACTAAGCTCTTCAAGGAGTTCTTCGCTATCAAGAAGATGAATTTCGACTTGAAACCTGCTGCAGAAAGGCGCCTACTTCAGCTCCACGAACTCGACGAACTTCGTTATCATGCTTATGAGAACTCAAGGCTCTACAAAGAGAGAACTAAAGCATATCATGATAAGAAGATTGTCTCCAGACAATTCGAGCCAAATGACCAGGTACTTCTATACAACTCTCGTTTACAATTGTTTCCTGGTAAACTGCGTGCTCGTTGGTCCTTTCACCATCAAAGAGGTCAAACCATATGAAGCAATTGTCTTAACAAACTCCAAAGGAGAGGAGTTCACTGTGAATGGGCAGAGAGTGAAACACTATTGGGCTCAAGCCGAGATTCCAGACGGACACATTGTGTCTCTGGATGATGCACCCAACGCCTAGACGCATGAACAGTCAAGCTATTGACGTTAAACGAGCGCTTAGTGGGCGGCAACCCACTGATAGGTACTTAGTTAATTTTTCATTTTGGTTTAACTAATTATTTTGGCTTTTAGATAAAAAAAACCTCGGGGATACAGGTAAGTTCTTCAAAACCCGACACTTTCTCTTCTTTCTCATAACTTTTCAAAAACCGTGAGTTAGAGAGATTTTCTCCCATATCCAACTTTCTCATTTCTTAACCAAATTGAGTGATTCAAAGCTATAATCCGTGCAGATTTCATCACTCTTTCATAATCCATTGTCCATTAATTCGATCTACAAAGGTATGTTCTTCAAATCTCCCAATTTCATTTTCGGACCTAAGGTGAAAATTTCCGAATTCAGCCTATTTAGCTTGATTTCTTTGTTGAATGATGCTTGTTTAGGTTGTGGCGGACGAGATCAATGATCACTGGTTTGGCTCGCGACGTCGTAGTCGTCGAGCCGAGATTTGCGTTTTGGCTTGAGGGATTCTTTCCCTCGGTGCTGACCATGACTTGTGTGGTCGATCTGTTGGATTCAGTGGTTTTTGGATCCATTATCGTTCTAACGAGCCTTAGATCTGGCTTCAAGTGCTAGAGATTACTTTTATCTTTCTCCACAAACGGCGCCAAAATGTGGGCACTAAAACCCACACTCAGATATTTGTAGAGTGATTGAATAGATTGGAGAAAGGATGGATAAGAATCTCTTTATGAACCGAAGGATATAAGGCTTAGATTGAATAAGTGGATTTTATTGATGAGAACAAGTATTCGAGTACAAGGTGAATGAGAATACAAGAGCTCGTAGTGAATACAAATGCGAATTAGGTAAAAGTTGGCCTATCTATGTCGACTTCTGCTTCTTATATAGCCTCTCTCGATCTCCAGCTGCTGCGCGAATATCGGAGACTGTTGCACGTGTTCCAGATATCTCGGGGGTTGCTGCTGCACCGAGCTCCGGATCTTGCGGGATACTCGTCTAACTGCTGACTTAGTCTCGATCCTTATCCGTGTGCGGTAGCTCGAGGGTCTGCTGAAGATGCAAAGATGGACCATATTGTTGATGGATCGTCGTAGATGGCCTTGAGGTGATTCCTAGGTGGGTTTCACGGTGAGCCGGATTTAGGTGCTAAATCCAGCTCCAAAAACGCCCATCTCCTCTTCGACCACCTTTTTTCAGGCGACAACTCCGAATGTTCTATGGTCTTTTTGTCTAGTACTTGCCCTCCAAATACTGACAAAACTCATTATTAATAATACCCGAAGGATCGTATCAAGACGTGCGTAGCTTGATTTTTTGTTGGTCAGACTTTCGTAATAAGGCAGATATTTATAACCCTACCACAAGGCAGTCTTTCTAGTTACCGGAGATGAAAATCGGAGGCTTGGCCTCTTGCTTCTTCGGACATGATCCTCTCGAGAATCAATACAAAGTATTGTACCTACCATTTAACATTGGGAGATCCCAAAATAAAGCAGTGGAGGACCATCCAAGGCGTTGAATCTCACTTTCCATTGTTTGGTGCAGTTTTCATCAACATGGTTATCTATTACATAACAAATGCTCAAGAATGTGATTATCCATTCAAGTATACGTTGATGAGTTTTTATGTTAGGTCCGAGAAATTTTATCATGTCGTCGACGCTCCAGAAAAACTCAAGGATCACATTTCGTCTCAGATAAACTACCAAGGGAAGTTAGGGTTGTGGGGTGTCGCAAAAAGGGCGTGGGGGTTTGGATTAGGGAGGATGGTGATTGTTGGAGCTGGATTTAGCACTCAAATCCGGACCACCGTGAAACCCATCAAGAAATCACCTCAAGCCCATATATGACGGTCAGTCAGGATTACGGCCCATCTTTGTCTTCAGCAGACCCTCGAGCTACCGCACACGGATAAGGATCGAGATTAAGTCAGCAGTTAGGCGAGCATCCCGCAAGATCCGGAGCTCGGCACATCGGAAACTCCCGAGATATCTGAAACACGTGCAACGGCTCCCGAGATTCGCGCTGCAGCTGGAGATCGAGCGGGGTTATATAAGAAATCGGAGTCGCTAGAAGAGGCCAACTTTTACCTAATTCTCAACTTGTATTTACTACGAGCTCTCGTATTCTCATACCTGGTACTCGAATACTTGTTCTTATCGATAAAATCAACTTATTCATTCTAACCTCTATATTCTTCGGTTCATAATGAGATTATTACCCATACTTTCTCCAATCTATTCAATCACTTTACAAATATCTGAGAGTGTGTTTTAGTGTCCACAGTGATCACAAGACACAAGGCTGGTCCAAGATTTTCTTTTATGAGAGGAAGGATTTTGAAATATGGAGTATCTCGGGTGTTACTCGTGGTGAGATCGTTTTTATTGATTGGAATTACCAACATGAAGACATATTTTGCGTCTTATATTATTATCCAAAGCAAAACAGTGTGAGAGATGTTGACTTTGTAGACACTTATCCGGAGGAAAAAAGGCGTCACAATACTAATTATATATGGACTCTTCCGGATTATGTCGAGAACACAATGCTTTTATATTAGTTAAGAGTTTTCCGAGAGAACTTGTGTTTCTTCTTTATTAATATGACTAAAATAATATAGTCTAGGCGAAGATTTGGGATTTCAATGTTGAAGTAATTGTAGTCAAAACATATTTTTGGTTTGTTTGGGTTCGTTCGATTTTAACAAAAGTTGGGCAACCCCAAGTCCCCCTAGCTATAACTTATAAGCATGTTCTAATGACGTCAAAACTAAAAGAACAAGTTTTGTTCTTGTTAATTAAAAACTATATTAATTAAAAAAACACTAACTAGAGTCTATACAGTTTATCACCCTTGATGACAGGGTTTTGGATAATTAAGTCATTAATGGCGGCAGATTTGTAATCCGATGGGCAAGAGTGCTCCTCCGCGTAACGATGGGACCCGCAGAACACGTGGCCGCATCTACATTGAAACCCTAGCAGCCCAATCTTCTTCTTGCACGCATTACATCTACCATTCTTCTTCTTCTTCTTCTCTACCACAACCGTCGCCTCTTCAGTCTTCTCCACCGCCGTAGCCACTTCAGCCGCCTCAGCTGCTGCTTTCGTGTGGATACTAAAAGTGGCCAAGTATCTGGCAGACTCATTTTTTAAGAAATCGTTGAAGCACTTGGAACAGAGGTTCTTGGTCTGTGACGTGCTGAAGAAGCCACAACCTCTAATGCATAGAGAAGGTTCTCCTGTCATACTGTCTTTGCCTAATCTAATGTTTGCAACTGCAACTATGTACGTCTCTCTCTCTCTCTCTGTCTTCGCCTTTTTTGTTTGGTTTGGCTCTTCACAATCTAATCTTAGTTAGCAACTTTCTTAAGTCTTTGTCTTTACCTTCTTCTTGTTTTGGCTGTCTCCACAATCTAATTTTATGTCTGCAACTTTGTATGTCTTGAGTTTATTATATAGAGCTGTTAATAAATAAAAAAAAGTCATTCTCCTGCCAGTATTCAGGGTGTTTTATGTCCTAAGCAAATTAGGTTTTTGCTTTTAAATTACTGTAAAATAGAATCATAATCCAATTCCAATTTTAAAAGTGAAAAACATAGAACATTATCTTTTTGGAAATTAATTAATATAAAGTTTTGCCTCCTTGAAAGTCGAGTAATAAAAAAGATTACTCAGAGAGGGTTTTGCTTATTTTAGTCCTTTAAGTAGCAAATCGCCAGAAAAGGAAGAGACAGAGAGAGAAAGAGACCATGAGCTCTGAACAATGCAGGATGCGAAGACCAACGGGTAAAGTTGATTCCATGAGAACGTACATCGCTTGCATTATAAGTTTTTCCCTTCGTCTGATTTACTTAGCACGATTCTCCTCCCTGAGATTAATTCAACGATTCTCATTAGCAAAACCCACCAAATAGCAAACAAACCATAGAAAGACAAAAAAACTGAGAGAGATGCAGAGAAGTCCTTGAACCTGCAGCTTAAGGGATTCGGTTTTGTCCCCATTGTTGGCAGATTTGGAATTGGCTTCAACACGCTTCCCTTTGAATGAGAAGTTGAATCCGGAAGCAGAAGTAGTAGTGGAGGTTGATACAGAAGCAGAACCTCCAAAACGTTTTGAAGAAAGATCCAAGCGTTTGATCATCCGTGCAACCCCATCTATTTCTGCGTTCATCTCACGTTGCACTCCTTTGCTCAGTTCTTTCACTGAGTTATTGCGGGCAAGTAGCTTCTCCTTAAGACCTTGTTTGCTTTTAGAGATCGATTCTTTGTACCTGGAAGCTTGTCCCTGATCAGATTTTAGTACCGGCTTCTGAAACAATGAAGAGAGATTGACATACCTTGCGGAAGCAGCAGCCAGTTTGGATTTAATGGCGTCAGGAAGAGATGATGCTTCAGATGTATCTGGAGATGATCTAGATGGAGAAAGGCCAGGGGAGAATCTGATTATAGGTACAAGAAGAAGCTGCACAAACGAACAGACATGGTCTCGAATTCCATCGCCATGTAAACTAAGTGAAACAAGAGATATTAGTGCATCCCCATTGTGCTATATATGACGCATTGAAGTGCCCAAATCTCGATTTAAAAGCACGGGTTGGAATACGTTGGGGATCTTCTCAGACTAGAAATCAAACAAACATCGAATCAGGCAAACGTGACTAGGCGAGTTTCTCTAACCTAGAAGCATTAGTTTGATGACCTAACCTCTTTCGAAGAAAGATCGTATATATTATGAGAACTCCGTAGGTATATTTTTTGTATCATACGACGCAAACAAACACACAATATATCAGATCTGGTTCGTTAAACATTCACTGACACTTCGTGAATATGCGTTAACATCTCACGAAGCGACTGCTCGGCTAAATTGGGTCCGGTAGAAAGATTCAACACGTTAGCCGGTCTTAACAATCCTAAGATCAAAGCCTAGTTCATGATGCTAGACTCATGCAATATGTACAAACTCAGGCGAAAGAAAATCCCAGAATACGGCCTAAGAAATCGATGAAGCCAGTATAAGAACAGTTAATAAAATTTCCCAAATATCCCTTTAAAGACCGCCCAACGAAAGTTAACTACTCAAGCACAGAAGAAGAAGAAGAAATCAAGATTGATGAATGCATGACTTGTATAAATCGAGAAAGAAAAGGGTTCAAGAGATGAATCTATCTCCCTTGAAGAACAAAGAGAGGTTCGCGGCCACAAAAGATGCCTCGAACTAAAAGAACGTGAAAAGTGATAAAGTGATAAAATGATACTAAGAAAAACCCTAAACATCGAGTATATATAGGTCTTGAAGTCCCGTTGGTTGTCACTTAGGTTTGGACTTGCATTTGACGGCTTCAGATTTGAGTTGGGCTTGCAAACGGGCTTGGAATCGTCGAGTGGGTTGGCCGCGTGAATGGTCGTGGCGCGGCCACCTTGCTCCTCTTGATGCTTGACAGACCTTCTTGCTTCCTTTGTAACTTGAGATCCAACTGTGTGAATGACCTCAAACCACTTCGGCGTGAAAGACAGTAGATATGGCTATCTTGTCTCCAAAAATGAGCTTGATCTGTTGGTGCTGAACTTATGTCATCGAGCACTTATTCCGAAAATGTCCGTTTTAAGCCAAAATATGCGTCTTTTGCTAAGTTTACCTAAAAAGAGTCTTGATCATACTGTCGAAAGTTGGTTTGATTGTCACCGCCGATTTTTACCTATGCATCATACATACCAGAGAAACAAGCGGTTATTTAGAAAGAATAGAGGTGTTCGTGTTCCTCCTCCTATATGTATTTCCGGGGCAGATTTAGAAGCGCAAATAGATTATTACGGTGCACATCAAACAGTCTTGCGTGGTGGAAATTGGCACAGTACAGCGAATATGCCAGATGGATACGAGGACCATCACAATTGGCATTGAAAAGTATTTTTTGCGAGCTTCCGTATTGGAAAGATCATCGGTTTAGGCACAATCTCGATGTCATGCACATTGAGAAAAACTTTTTTGATAACATCATGCATACAATGCTTAACGTTAAGGGGAAAACTAAAGACAGCGTAAAATCAAGAAAGGACTTGCCTGAACTTTGTTCACGGAATGAGTTGCATCTTTCAATAAAAGGGAAAGCACCAATTCCAATATTTCGATTGGATGCCGCAGAAAATTCATCATTCTTCAATTGGGCGACATCTGATGTGATGAAGTTCTCGATGGGTACGTTTCCAATCTATCTAAATGTGTGGAAGGAAAAAAACTTTCGGTGGATGTACCCGTTTGAGCGATTTATGGGTCACTTAAAGCGGAAAGCGAAAAACCTGCCAAAGGTTGAAGGATCAATCGTTGCAGAAAGTTACAGAAGAAACTTCTCTCTTCACGAGATATTACAAACGAGGAATTCAACCACCGTAAGGATAGCCACTTTACCCCGTGGTTAAAGTCGGAAGTAAGTTTGTATATACTAAGTTACTAAATATATATATTAACTAAATAAATAATTAACATTTTTTTTAGGTTGTGAATGGAGACACGGCATATCCACTCTGGTTTGATGAATTAATCAAAGGCCCGATTTGGAAAATAACTACTGCATGCATGTATTGTACACGTTGATATGTGTTTCATACTTTCAAATAAGGCAATCAAAGGACTACTGCAAACTACAGTGTTTGTGTTTGGGGAAATTGATTTTTATGGGGGTGTTGCAAGAGATAATTGAAGTTGAGTACCCTAGGTTGGTTGCAATGAAATGTGTTATCTTCAAATATGATTGGTTCGATCCAACTGTTGGTCGAGGAGTGCGTAAAAATAAAGATGGGACGGTAGACATCAATAAATCACAACTTACAACAAGTTCGAGCGATTTATCCTTGCATCGCAAGCAGAACAAGTCACCTTTGATCCATATCCCCGAGTTCGCACAACAAGCATCCCATGCTTAGCAGTTATTAAAGTTTCTCCAAAGAGAAAAATTATTGATCTCCCAATGCAGCAAGATCATTTCTCTAATATTCTTCAACCCAATGAGAGTACCGACAATATTCTTCTAATAAATCTGCAAAATAGGTAGCTTGAAGAAAGTGATGAAATAGAGATATTGAAGACACCGTGGATGATTAACCAGAAGGCGTAGGATGGAATGAGTTCAATGAGACCAATGAAGGAAAAGACCCTGATGATCATAGTGAACAGTTCAGTTAATCTGATTAAACACTGTTTTCAATATTTGTATTTTTATAAAAAAATAGTATTTTTTATGAAATTTATGAAAGATGTGAGAGAATTGCGACAAACCTATCTCGCAGATACGTCGTAAATTAGCCGGAGAATTGCGATGGAGACCTCGGATTTTCCTCGCAAAAATAGAATTTGCGAGAAAGTTGCAACATATCCTCGCAAATCACTCGGAAATCCTTTGGTAATTTGGTCAAACTTTCGATACCCTAAATCATAAACTGAAAAATGTTTTCTAAGGTATCCTTTATATGTATAATGCAGATACTATATGATTTGGTGAATAAATATCCAATTTGAAAGAGAAATGTCCATTATAATCAAATGAACACATAATAGAGTATAGATAGAGTTGATGTTTATAGAGAAGTATATGAGTTATCTAATAATCACTTTGAAACGTGTAGCATTTGAAATTTATGCATATGTATTGCTGTGTTACATTTTGATAGGATGTTTAACAATCCTAAACATCATAATAAGATAACGGATACAATTATATAAGAGTTTTTAATGATTTGAGATATATAAAATTCGTGACAGACTTGCGAGGATGCCGTCGCAAATCACTCGCAATAGTGCAATTTGCGAGGGCCTTGCGACTATGTCCTCACAAGTCTGTCGTAAAGCATCACTCTATCCATATCTTAAAATATATGATGATTTATACTTTTAATTTGCGAGGGATTTGCGACGGAACGTTCGCTATTCCGTCGTAAATCCTGAATTTTTTTAAATTTTTGGTCGAAAAAATTTGAAAGTTTTAAAATATTTTGTGGAATTCATCGCAATTCACTCGCAATGTTAAGCGCAAATTTTAAATGGGTCGCCCATATTGCGACAGACATGCGATGGAGCCCTCGCAAATCAGTCGCAATATCTTTAATTATATCAACTGTTCTTCTCTCTCCCTCTCTCTCTCTCTCTCTCTCTCTCTCTCTCTCTCTCTCTCTCTCTCTCTCTCTCTTCCTTCTCCGCGCGGACCTCCTCCATAACTCGCCGGATTTCGCCCCTCCTCGCCGGATCTGTTCCCTAATCGCCGAATTTCCTCCATCTCTCGCCGGATCCTCTATCTCTCTCTCATTCTCTTGTTAATTATGTTAGATCTATTGTAGCATTAGATTTTAGGGAATGTTAGATTTGCAATTAGTTAGAATGTGTTAGCTTTTAAAGAATGTTAGATTTACAATTAGTTAGCATTCGAATTTGTTAGATTTTTAGGGAATTCTAAATGTTAGTTTTTTAAAAATTGTTAGATTTGGATTTTAGGATTTATAGAAATTTGTTACATTTATTTTTACAATTTTGTTTGATTGATGAAGGTTTTCTTAGTATTTTTAAAAATTGTATCAATTAATTGTACAAATTAAAAAATATTACAGAGTTTAGATTTAGGATTTGTTAGATTTAGAATTTGCTAGAGTTGTAAAGTTTATAATTGTTATTAAATTTTGGAATTTGATAGATTTGAATTAATTTTTGGATTTGAAAAATCGTTTTAAATTTTGTAGACTGATTTTTTGTATGAATTTTTATTTCTTAATATTTACTCACTTTTTTTTGTGCAGATGTCGCGAGAAAACAATTATTCTCATTATTTGTCCCCTCGGTATGTTCCCCAACTCCTGACGGGACCAGTTCTATCTCTCATGCGACTCGAGGCATTTATTCCGCTATTCCCGAGACGCACCACCCACCATCTCTCGCACCGCTTCCTCCCGAACCGGCTCCTACCCGAGAAGATATTCTTCATGACTTCACCATTCGACAACTTCTGGAGAGTCCCCGGTCATAACAATTTATTGCAGCTCGATTCAAACCGTGGAGATCGTACCATTTGGTATAATTTTTTAATTATACCAAATAATTTATTATTTAATATTTTAAAGATATTATAATTTATTTTGTTTCTATTTGATAAAAAAAGTTTTTTGGCATCTTCGATCAAGACAGATTATTGGATGCAAACTCCCAAACAATCGGCTGTAAGTTACTTAAACTTTATAGTCAAATAAATTTCTTAAAACTTTTATATGGTTAAGCTGTTTTTTTCTAATATTTAATTCATTTTTTTTTTTGTAGCAAATGCATCACTGGGAGTGGGTCATGAAAGGGGAAGTGAAAGGTGAATCTGAAAAAAAAATTAAAAATACAGATGACCGACCAGGTGGGACGGTGGAAGTCAAAGTGCAGGAAGATAGGCGATAACGCTAAGCCCAAGTGGCTTGACCTGAATGTCTGGACGGGTCTCGTTAGATATTGGGTAGATCTTGGGATTTCTAAGCATCGCTCTGGTCAGACGTCGTTCACAGCACGAGCTCAAAAAATAGTAAGTTTTATTTTCTCAATTACATATTTTCTTTTTCTAAATAATTATTTCTCTTTAATATATTTGTGATAGGCTGAACGGACCGGATCATAAATTCCGGATTTGCTTGCCGTCCTCAAAGAGACCAAACGCAAGCTGCATGGATCTTTTGTCGATGGTTGCTCTGAGGTTCTCTACAATGACTTCACTTCGAAGATGAATGAGTTGTCTCAGGGTAATCCCGATGAGCCAGAGAGCACGACATCTTGCGGACTTACTCTAACAGAGAAGAACAAGATCTTCGTCGAAATAAGTCATTTATAAATAAATTTCTGTGTATTATTTATACAATTAACATTTTTTAAAAATTTCTTATATCTACTTTTCTTATTTTAGGTCGCTCTGCGTAAAAAGGGGAGAATTTTAGGACTGGGTTCATTCCAATTTGATATTGACTTAGTTACTGCTACTGCTTCTTCTTCTTTCGGACCAGATATGGATGCCCTGCAGAATATCATTCAGACTCAGGCTCGTTTGATTGAGACTCTGTCCGAGAAGATGCAGAGATACGACATGTTCTTTGACTATCTGACCGAAAAAAATCCGAACTCCGTCGCTATCCGAACTCGTGGTTTTGGAAACTCTTCCTCTTCCGGAGCCGCAAACTACACGTCAGATCAGTAATTTTGCTTTTTTTTAACATTTATTTTTATTTTATAATGGATTATGTTTTAATTTAAATTTAAATTAAAATTTTTAATTTCAATTTATAATTTTATATTTTAATTATATTATATTTATAATTAAATAATTTAATATATCAAAACAAATATTGTAGTTTGCATACGTCAAGACTGGCGACGTACAATTCTTACTCGCAAGTCCATCACAAATTTGCGACGTCAAAACTGGCGACATACACTTCTCAGGCGCACATTCGTAGCAAGAGCTGCATCTGATTTACGACGACTTTTACTTGGGACAGTTTTACAGCTTTACAGATCCCTCACAAAGTTGCGGGTCATTTGCCACATATACCTTTTGCGACGAATTTGGGACCAATTTTGCTTTGCGGCTCATGATTTACAACTTTTTGGCCGCCCTCGCAATTCCGTCGTAAACATCGATTTGCAGCTGTTTTGTCCGTCGCAAATCCGGTGTTTTCTTGTAGTGAAAGGGTCGCTCACTTTAACAGTCGATGAGATTACAGGCTAAAAAATGAAGATGTCGGATCTTGATGCTCGACATCCAAGCTCTGGTCAACAAACCCCTGCGGCATGACGGCGTTAGTAGGACTAGGAGATTTGGTTCGGGTAGGGGTCTTGACGGGTGTCACATTGTCCTCATCAGTCGTCCCATCCAAGAGGATAGACTCTTATCTATATGGTGCCACTAAGATAGCAGCGGAGGCAGAGGTGAGCAGAGACTCTCGTGTTTCACCTATTGTTTAAGAAGAAGCCATATATAAGCATATACTTTAATTCAATAGCAGAAATCAAAGAAGAAAATTATATACTTTTCTTATAGGCAGTCGCCATTTTCTGTTTAGGAGATTCTTCGTAACAGGAAGAGTCAGCAATCAATGACAATGTTAGCGGGAGATATAACCTACAAAATGATAAGCTTCGATGGTGATCAAAGCTTGAAAGCAAGAACAATGGCCCCAATTGGATAAGACTGACTATACGATGTGACTAAAAACCGTGACTGTTAGTTAAGTATTTATGGAAGTCTCATTGTTAACAAAAACTATATATGGTGTAAATATTATTTTAAATATTGTTTTTAATTAAAATATAAATTATGTCAAATTTGAGTAATATTAATTAATTAATTAATAATAAAATTAAGATACTTATTATTAGCATAAATAAAAAAAATATAAAATCTATAATAAAATATCAAAATACAAATTTTAGAATTACAAAATATCAAAAAGCTTGTAATCTACAATATATTTGTTCTTAAGCATTTTGTGGGATGCAAATGGGGGGGGGGAAAAAAAAATAAACAAAGAAGATAAAAATAATGTCCCTGGTTCGCCTTCTGGGGGGTGAATAATACTTGAGCAGGCGCTGAGCCGGGTATCTGGGTCTTGGAATCACTATCATATGGGTTAAACAACCCTTGGAAGGAACGAGAAAGGACTTTCCTCCTAAACGTTTTCTGACGCTCAATTCAGACGTGCACAACTAAGAAAAAATAGTCAGGAGGGTTGTTTTCGTGAGGTTTCGGTGGAACATCACGTCCGTGAATAATGATGTCCATATGATGTTTGGTAGTGGGAAGGCCATAAATCGGCAGGAGAAGGGTCGGGAGGCTCTCTTACCGGGTGATGTAATGAGGGAAGAGTTACTTACCTCGGCTGGCATTCCCTTGCGGGATGACTAAGGAAGTCACCTCCTCAAGATAATGCTGTCCAGTTATGTGGGTAGAAGGGGTTCATGCAGTATGGTCATCGTAGAAAAAGATGGATATAATAAAGTTTCCGGTCTGTTTCCATGTCGCTCACAGAGTTCTTCTGGCTTTCTCCGGCTCTCTCCAGCTGTCTCTGAACAAGGCTTCAGCGGGGTCCGTCCATCCTCGTTTCCGGCCGCCCCCTCTTTCTGAGCCTTCAAACTCTATTTATACTCCTTTGGCCTCTCTTCCTACTGGCTGTCCCAACCCCGTTGATTAGTCACGTCGTCACATAGATTGATGTGAATCTTTTCTGACGAACTCCTATTCCATCCTTCGACGCCTATCATCATAGTCTGGAGCCTACCGGGAGGCAGGTAGGTCGGGTATGTACTTCTTTTGAGGTGGTGCCTCCTGATAGGCTTAGGTAAAGTTGGCTTAGGTAAAGTCGGCTTAGGTAAAGTCGGTTCCAACAATCTTATCTCTAACTACAAAGAATCTATGAAAACTTCGTCTCCCTCAAATCGTTTTATTGTTTCATCTTTAAAAAACTAACAATTTCATTCCTGCTTTCTAACTTACTCTTATGGACTTGTCAATTTCATTAATTAAGTTATAATTTTATCAATTTCATGAATAACAATCATGGCGAGACGAGGATATGGTGATGAAGATATAGCGATATAGATCTTAAAAAAAAACAGCAATGATTAGTTTATCGAATAAATTTTTTGATAAAAAATTATATAAATTTAAATAGAAGTTTCAGTTATTATGGGGAAAAAGGGAAAAAAAATATATTTTTTAAGAAAAAGAGAAAAAGGAAATGAGTAAAAGTGAAAAAAAAAACATGATTGGGAAAAAAAAACTATAAAAAATGTACAACTCTCCCCAGCCTTTACAACAATAACGCCAATCATGCCCTTAAGACTTTTGTTGGCAATTTGGATTGCCTATTTTTGGATTTTTTCATTGATTTAAATTAGAAGTACAAAAACTACAGGGATTATCAACACTTACAACCAAGGAAATGGAAAAGTGTAAGAGAAGACTCCTAAACAAAAGGAAGAGTACCTATTCTTCTATTATTAAAAACTGAAGCAATTTGACTCAATCAAAGAACAGAACGTGAGATGAGTTTTAGTTGCAATAATTCCGGTTCGGAATTCTCACACGGGTTGATGTCATCCGGTTTGGTTCGATTGCTGGTTCACTTGGTTTTGCAGATGCATCACAAAACATAAAGAGAAATGGGAAGGAAGAAAAGAAAATCCTCTTGCTCCGAAATTGCGGGTGCGAAACGAAGGATAAGAGTCTGGGGCTAGTCGGCTTATGCCTCAATCAAGGATAAGAGTGTGGGGCTAGTCGGCTAGTCGAATGACTTACGAGAGGTGTACTAATATGTCCGCAAAATATTTAGAATCACAGACGAATTTAGGAGTATATAATAAATAGAAAGGTGATGAAATTTAAGCAGTGCCAAAATTTATCGAAAATTAGGGTAATAGTTGTAGATATAAAAGCATTTCCATTGGATAATTATGGGGTTCGAAAAAATATTAATAAATAATTATAGAGTTTTTAAAATGGAGAAAAATGATTATAAAATATCTTATTTAAGAAATTCATACAATATTATATTATTATTTTCTTAATTTTTTTTAATTTTAAAAACTTTATACAATATTATACTATTATTTATTTTTTTAATATATTTTTAAAATCTTTCTTAAAATACAGGGATGGAGATATCTAACAACATAAAAAAGCATAGGAAATTTGGAAACATTACAAAATACCAGAGGAAAAACGGGAATATCGCCGGCGAACTTTCTCTGAGCCACAACCAACATCCACGTATCAATCCACCTAAGCCACCACTTACCCAACGCTCTTGTCTGTGCGATAACAAGATTTCACACAGTAGCTTCGACTTCGCCACTCAATGTGACCCATCAGTTCCGACAGCGAACAAATCTCAAATCCAACGTATCAAAACCAAATCGAGGTGGGAATTGAACGCCACTTATAAACAAACTTTGAATTCTATCGAGTTTCCATGGTTTCATCATTGTCATAAACAAACTTTCAAAGCTTGAAAGAATTTGGTTTTGGCTTTAATTTGATTCGTCTTGCAATAGAAAAAATTTCTTCTTCNTTCGCGGCGTCACCAATCAAACGTTCGCTGTCCGTGAACGCGACGTAAGACGGCGTCGTCCTGTTACCTTGATCATTAGCAATGATCTCTACACGGTCGTGTTGCCAAACTCCGACGCAGGAGTACGTCGTTCCGAGGTCGATACCAATCGCTGGACCTTCTCCTTTACCCGCCATTGTTAAGCTATACTCAAAATCGAAGTAACAAAAGCTTTAGGCTAGGGTTTTCCTTGGTTTTTTCCGAAAGATGCGGTCGAAGGAGAAGTCTATATAGACTCGCGGGCTAGTGTGAGAAGTCTATTTTCGACCTTTAAAAAATGAGGCGCGTACGAGTTTGGGACTCAAAGGCGTTTAAAAGGTTCGAGAATGTTCGATTCGTCGATGACTTATGACAAATCAAAAGTCATAAGTCATTGCGTTTTCATTGGCTTTGAATTGTCCATTGGTCACCGACAGTATTATCTAAACACGTATTCTTTTTCAATTTATATTTTTAATCGACTTTAGTTAAAATATGAGTGATTTTGGTGAATAACAAAAAAAAACAATAACTTATAAACTAATCAAATTCTTAGAGAGAGATAAAAAGAGATAGAGAGAAAAATTGGTTAGTTTATAGGTTATAGTTTTTTTTTTTGGTTATTTACCAAATTTTCTCTTAAAATATCCTTTTTAAAAAACTTAAATATCGGGACTGCTTTTTTAAAAAAAAAAGAACTAAAAATCAGGATAGACCATGGACCAAATTTCATACTGAACCCCGAAGCTTATAGAAAATCGAATATCATTGCAACTTAGAATATTTACAATGGCTAAAGAGAAAGCTTACATTTGGATGTCTAAAATCCAGGCTAAACCTAAACGTGACGTCTATAGAAAATAAGTTGGATTGGTCTAAAAAAAAAATCACGTTTTACAATTCGGGGTTGGAGAAAATGTGACAAGCAAAGAAGTTAATGTGCTGTTATTATTGTAAGCTGCATTGGATGTGAGGAAGTATTTTTTTTTTTTTTTTTTTGACTGCAGTATGATATTAATAACCAAAACATTATCAAAGAATAATTTCAGTAAATGCAATTAAATCAATCAATATAAAAACAGAATAAGAAGATGGAATTAATTTTCAGATTTTAATATATAAAAAATGATTTTTTTTGTGGCACAGAAAATTGCATCCATCAAAGAAAATAAAATAGGTGTACAAGTACCAAGTATCTTATAGTGTAGGACCTAAATGATTATACCTTCAAATTCCATGAAGCGTGCAACGTGTTACCACTTGTTACCACTTCTTCTTCTCTTTTGTCTCATTCCATAATCTCAATATAGATTTATCAACGCTTCATAAAAATAAAAATATATAGAGATTTATCAAACATTACCTTTTTATTCCGTCAACGAAATTTCACATCATTTTAATAAATAAGGTCGGTTATGTGGCGATATAACAATTTCAAAAACTTGCCAAAGAAACAAAATTAAACACTCGAGAAACTTGGAGAAAGGGAGAGAGTTTTCAAAATTAATTTTGGAACCATTTCGTTTTTGTTTTGTGGTATCTGGAATGTAATATGCTGGTTTAACTCGGTTCCCAATTTGGTTTAAACCGGACCAAATCGTATCCAAAAATCAACTAAAATTGTATTTTCGGTTTATCCAGTTACACTTTTTTTAATATACAAGAACGAACAAGCCATAAGAAGAGTATCGACAAGAATTAAAAATGAATCAAGAACCACTTCGTTTTTTTTTGTTTTTTTGGGTCAAACCAACCCTAGCCGTCTAAAACCGTATAGAACCAAAATGAATTTGGTCAAACCAGGCTAAATGAATATAGCATGGCCTAAATCAAACTAAACTGGTAAACCATTCGGTTTAATTCAGTTTCCCTTACACTATGTATATAACATGGCATGGCCAAGACCCAAACTGTCAACGAAAATTACATGCTTTAGTTCAGTTTCCCTTTTCTCCTTAGATGTATAAGCATTGCCTAAACCGAGACTAAGCTAATGCATTACAGAATCTGGTTTGGTTTGGTTTGGTTTTGGTCCCATTACTATAAAATATAGAAAATGAAAATACTTGGAGTTAAGAGACAGCTGCTTAAAGTTTTAACTGACGTTGCCACTTTAAATTCCATCTCACCTTATTTATACGTACTCTTCTTGCTCACCATAACCTTCGTCTAACAAAAAATTCTCTACATAAAAAAATCCACAAAACAATTCGTAAAAAAATGCGCGACACAATATGTCTCGAGCGACTTGGCCTAGCTTTGAGGACCGCCATAGCTTGTCTCATCGTGAGCTTGACCACTTTGTATGGTCCCAAACAACTAAGCCACTTCACAACATTTCCAGCCTTTTCTTACCTGACCACAATCTTAATCTGGCTATCCGATGCTGAACCAACATACGGTGAAGTTCTCAAGTGCTGTGTTGATGTCTTTTACGCCACTTTACAGACGATAGCCATTGTGCTAGTGAGTGTCTTGGTGGTTGGACCAGATTCGCTAGGAAATGGCTTGGTGGCTCCAGTTGCTGTGGCTGTAGCTTCGTTCATCGTGGCTTTCCCAGCGTCCTAAACCCAATTCTCATGTTCCGAGAAGAAATTGCTCGGTTTCTTCTCTGCCTTTGGTTCCATTAGTTTCGATAGGATTCAGTAGATATATAGAGGCTGGTACGATGACAAGGATCGCATATGTGGGCATTCGTTGATAGAAAAACGGTTTTAAGTTTTCGCTTTGCACAAGTGGAACTGATTTATAGTGGGCTCCAATGGGCCTTGCCCCTTTATGAAGAACGGTGTCATTCTGAATTTCCTCGATTATATAATATAACCTTTCGCTTCCTACCAGATCTGCTTTTGTTCTTCTTTTTTCCCTTTCAGTGTTGTTGTTGACTTGTTCATTGCTAGAGTTTCTACCAGAAGCAACAATGGCGTCTCCGGCGAAGTTTCCATGCTCTAAACCAACATTTCACCTCCAGCGAAGTTCTCCTCAAAGACTCTCGTTTCCCCTTTTTCCCAGAGACTTGGCTAAGTCAACACCGGTCAGATTTCCCGTCATCAGAGCTTCATCATCAACGCCGTCGAATCCCAAACCGTCGCTGCTAAAAACCACCTGTATCACCCTCACCGCAGCGGCGGCTCTGTTCTCAGCATCCTTTTACCTCATCAACATACCTCCCGCCATCACTCCGGAGGAGGCGACGCTCGAGAGGCACCTCGAGACACAATCGGACGACGTGGAAGCTTTACTATCGCTGGCGAAAATCAAATTCGAGTCGAAAAAGTATGACCAGGCGATAGCGATTCTGAACCGTATGATCGAAATCAATCGAGACGAACAAGAATGGCCTGTTATGAAGGCTCGGATTCTGTCATGCCACGGGGAAACCGAATCGGCAATCAAAGCCTTCGAGGAGATTCTCGCAAAGGACCCGACTCGCGTCGACGCGTATCATTACTTGGTGATGGAGTGTTACGACTCCATACCCAAACTAACAGAGCTGGGGAAGAGGATCAGCGATGCGATTGGGAGATGCGAGAAGGAGAAGAAGACCAAAGAGATTCGCGACTTCAGGCTGTTGATCGCACAGATTAAGGTTATCGAAGGAAACTCGGTTGAAGCAATTGGGATCTGTGAAGAGTTGGTGAAGGATGATCCAGAAGATTTCAGGATGTATCTGTTTCAAGGATTGATGTATTCGTTGATGAAGAGGGAAGACGAAGCTGCGAAGCAATACGAGGAGGGTGCAGTGTTGCTTCCGGAGGATCATCCGCTCAGGGACTATGGGAACGATTCGGAATCGGAATGGAGAGTGATTGTAGCTTACGATAGTGTCTTCTGCTATCTATGTACATTTACTAAGCTTTTTGTAGCTTCCTCATTTGCCAAGTTCCGTTAACTTTGGTGGATTGCTTCTTCAGCTTTCAACTGTATCACCCAATGCTCATATGAGTTTGCAAATTTACACCCTGTGATATTATTTTCTCCAAATTCTCACATTCATCCACCTCTCCCCAAGAACACAGAAATATGATAGCCATTTCCAATAAGAATCTAAAACAAAAAACTTGCAAATACCAGTAGAATATTAGCAAGCTAAGTAAAAGAAATTGTTTCAAATTTAAATGATAAATAGTCTCGTCAGGCTATGAATGATAAATGGGCTTTATACGAACCCACTAAAGAGACTCGAGGGCCCGTTTTATTTATTTTGCTCACATTTATTAAAGAGACTTCATATATAAATCCCGTTCCTCCGTTTTTAGGGTTTCTGATTGTCGGAGCCAAAAGAAGAGTAGCAGCGGCGCATCAGTAGAACACAGAGTTTAGCTCACGATGGGTATGGCGATGAACTATCATCCCTTCATCTTTTTTTTAATTGGATTCGTCGGAGGATTACGTCTGATTTATCTCTATTGTTTTGTTCTGTTTCTAGCGAGGATTAAGGTTCACGAACTGAGGGACAAGTCGAAGAGCGATCTGCAGAACCAGCTTAAGGATCTTAAGGCTGAGCTCGCTCTCCTCCGTGTCGCCAAAGTCACCGGAGGTGCTCCCAACAAGCTCTCTAAGATGTACGTGTTTTCTAACTGAGAAAACTTTAGATTTTCGATCTGGAGTCTAGGATCCTGAAATGAGGTCTGCATATGCTATTTCTCTTTATCGTTCTTGTTAAAAAGGTTTGCTATGCCCTTGATGATTTAGGTAGTGTAGGATATGGAATTATATAGACTGAGCACTGATTCTTGCTGAGAAAGCGGATTCGTTATTGGTTTTACATTTCCTGGCTTGAATATATATGGGTTTCAATCTGAAACTGTCTTGTGTTTTGTGATCTCCAGCAAGGTCGTCCGCAAATCCATAGCTCAGGTCTTGACAGTGACATCTCAGAAGCAGAAGTCTGCTCTTAGGGAAGCATACAAGAACAAGAAGTTCCTTCCTCTCGATCTCCGTCCCAAGAAAACCCGTGCTATCCGCAGACGCCTCACCAAACACCAGGTCTCTCCACTTTCCTAATTCAAATTACATCCAATTTATCTAGAGTTTCTTGGTGAAAACATTATCAAACACAAGAGCGCTATTTGTTTCCATCACTATTGTTTTCTCCCCTTTTTGTCTATAAATCTTTCTCTGCGAATGCGGTTGTTCTGATATTGTTTATGTGGCTCTTTGTTTTCTCTGCTATGCAGCTCTCGTTGAAGACAGAGCGTGAGAAGAAGAAAGAAATGTATTTCCCAATAAGGAAGTACGCTATCAAAGTTTAATCTCTATATTTCGAATCTAGCTACTACTAGAAACTGTTTCGGCTTTGGTTTTTGATGGAAACTTGTTTTTGTTCTTCACCAGTACTCTTGTGTCAAACAGTTTCACAGACATGGATTTTGGTTCCTATTGATAATTTGCTCTCTTGTTCGTTTCATGATTTTGTTGTTTGTTCACCATTAAAAACACCCATCTCTCTCTCTTGCAAATTCCAGCCATTATTCTACTTGAACCTGAAGTTAATAGAGGACTAGAATTGGTTCGTCTCCCATCTTTTATTGTTACAAGTTAATTGTTAATCGTGTTGCTGTATTGTTCTTACAGAAACAGAGATAAAACACAAAGGTCCCAAATGAATAAAGTTCTCATAGACAACGTTGTCTAGTAGCTAACAAATGAAAAATATTGAACTACTTTTTGCTTAATTATCCCATTTAGGTTTTTGTCATGAACACGAGGAGAAACCATGATATATGTCGTTTACGAACATAACATTTTCCCCATTCGTCCATACTCCATAGTGTAAATCCAGACAAAATAATACGACCACAGTGGGAGTCTGTCGTTTACGAACATAACATTTTCCCCATTCGTCCATACTCCAAAGTGTAAATCCAGACAAAATAATACGACCACAGTGGGAGTCGAACCCACGACCTTTTGATCCGAAGTCAAACGCGCTAATCCACTGCGCTATGCGGTCTCTCTGCTCTTTAATTATGTTTTATCTAAATAGACATTTACATATATTTATAAACGTAACTCTCCGTACGTCAATCAATTATTCGATAAAGTAACCAAAACTATAGAAAAGTAGACGGAAATGCCGTTACTTATTTATTACATAAATATGTGAACAGTACCACTGAAATGACATATTTGAGACTAAAACAGTAACATTCGGCTATTTTGGTAATGTATACCATAAAATTTTATTTGGAAAAATAGTATCACTAACGTGGATCAAATGTCATCAAAATTTTAGTTGGAAAAAACATTCTGTTATATGGTGAAATATACTCGATCATACCGACAAATCTGCCTGGATATCATGTTTCATGTTTGATGGTATGTTACATCGATATGAATACAGAATATCATGAGATCTAATGAATGCTATTTGTAAAACAAAATCATGAATGTTCTAGGTGAAATATTAGTTGGTATACGTATACACAGATTAATCATGAATGTTCTAGGTGAAATATTAGTTGCTAAATCGTAATGTATTTTCTCTCATATAAAGATTTTCCTTTTTGTTAATGGAAAATCACTATATATCGCGAGTGTTGTTATATTCCAAAAGAAATATTAATAATCTATATTTACGTGTTAATTTCGTTATAAAGTTTAGTATATGCCATAAATATTTATAGAAAACCAATTAAAAAAAAAAAAAAAATTGCCACAAGTTTTTGAATTCTCTGGATATTTATAGATTTTTTTTTGACATCGAATACTCTGGATATAAATGTCGTTGCATATGAACTAATGCATGATGTTATTGAAGCCTAATTGCTTTGTCCCATTTTTCAAACGGGCGTACTTGTCGTGAGTCACGACTTGAGACTCCTGAGTTTGCGTGTACGGACCAATCATCGAAGAATAACAGTGTTAGCAACAACAATAATAGCCATGGAATAACTGAGCCAACAAATATGAGGTCAATATTAAGACATGAAAGTTCTATACAAATGTGAATATGCACCAAGAGTAAAGGGTTTTTTTTTTTATCTACGCGGCCTCGTGGAACGGTTGAAAACTCGAAATCAAAAGGAAAGAAAATAACGAAAATAATATTCTATTATTCATTTCATATTATCGGAAATCATGATCTGAAATTCTTACTAATTTTTATAGAACATGTGAAAAAATCGAACGTGTTGATCTCCCAATTTTACGGCGAATCATTCAACCAGTAATTTCTTACCATTCATAAACTGTTCGATGATGTCAAGAGCTCTCAAGAGTTGTGACAATAAAGTGAATTAACCTTGTCCCATATTCTGTCTGTTTTCGATTGGTTAGGTTATCAAAGAAATTAATTAACTTTGAATTCTTAAATCTTAACATTAAAACCAAAAAAAAACTTTGAATGCTTATCTTCCAAGTAAGCTCAGACGAATTTTCGAGAGTCTACATATAACCATGAATCTTCTTGTGTTGAGTATGTACAAATATTATTTATATATACTAATCTTCCTCGATTCTCCTTAGAATCCTTGACAGACAAAAAAAAAAGAACAGAAATGTATATATAAATTAATAATTTAAGTTGATTATCGGGACTAAAAAGAAACACCAGTCTATTTTGTAAAATACAGTAGTATATTAGGTTGATTTTTTTTTTTAAACCGGTTTAGTATATTAGGTTGTTGCTGTTGGGTTTCAAATTTGACGACTTATATGTATATAACTATATATGTATGTATTGTTATTCATATCACGTCTTGCGAATATTTAAAGTTTTTTTTTTTTTGTTGGCAACAAAATATTTAAAGTTGAATTTGACTGATAATCACTATTTTAAAATCATTTGAAAAAAATCGAATGAATCTGCATATGAAAATGTATATAGGCTATCTTTTTCAATGCATAAGCTATCTATAACAAATTGTTGACAAACAAAAAAAAGCTATCTATAACATAGTTAACACGTGGTTTAAAAAAAAAAAAATTTATAAGTCCATTCTATATATCTCATCGAAGATTGAGTTTCAAAAATCTTACGTATAAATGACTTTTACAACAAATTATTTAACGATATGCAAGTAGACAATTTGATCTGTAATATTAAAATACTTTTTTTAGTATATATAATGTAAGCCTGGAACACACATATTCATTTTTGGACAATACCACATACGTCCAAAAAGCATCCCTTTCTAAACAAATAACAAGAGATGGAATGCAAATATAGGGAGAAGAAAATGATTGTGTTTGGACATCGGGAAAATATGTATATATATATTATAGAAATGTAACATTTACTCAAGTCGTTATAGATTGCGTCAACATCGGCAATTTTATTATATGGGTGACGCGATCCATTGAACTTTTGTTATTAAATCCTTTTACTTCCCAAATTAAGAATACTTTTT
>JAHZTW010000002.1:8708156-8729070 GCA_020283515.1 Alliaria petiolata | reverse complement strand
TAGGTTAACAGAGGAAGACACAACTTCTTCCTCCCGTATCTTTATCAAGATGCTTTTCCAAGAACTCTGTGAGCAATTGGGAATAAGGGCTTTAAATGAAAAGCTTCAGGATCCAACCATGGAGGAGACCTTCGAGTCGATCTTCCCAAAGGACCATCCTAAGAACACAAGGTTCTCCATTAACTTCTTCACCTCCATTGGCCTCGGGGGCATCACTCAGAAACTCAGGCAGCTCCTCCTCAAGCGCCAGAATCCGGAACTAGTAGATGAGACGGAGAGGAAGCTTAAAACAAGAAGAGGTTGATTAGTAGCATTTGTAAGCTCTCTCTACTGAGTTGTGTAGCCCTTTATTTGGCTTGATGATGATCTAAAAGGAAAATCATAGCTATTGCATTCTTTCTTTCTTTCTTTTTGATGAAATAACAAAGATTCGAAGATATTTCAAAGTGTGATCCTTTTTTGTATCTACTGATGCTTTGTTAGGACCAATTTATGTACAAGTTCAAATTAGGGGAAGTAAAACATAAACTTGGCACGCGTAATTTGGCCACAGCAAGTAAAGAAATATTGATTTACCAAGACAAGAAACTCTCTCTAGATAAGAGATTAATAGGATGATCGATCTATTAATACCATACTAATATTTGGATGATGTATATTACATATGACAAGTTGTGATTAAATATTTGAGAATGAATTTGAAAAACACAGTAGAGATTACCAGGCCCCTGTTCTAGATTAATATCATACAAGAGACTGAAACAAGAAACTAAAGACACAAAAGGTAAATGACCCTAAACGATGTGTAGAAACTAGATGGATCCAAAATCACATATTTGTAAGCATTATGTCAACAGAGCCACCAAGTTGGGATTCTCAAGTGCTGCCGCCACACGTTCTTTATCTCTTAGTTGTTTATTGACTGCAATTTTAAGACCAAAATAAGAATCAGACTGAAACTTTTATTTCTAACTGAAACCAAAGCAGCAGTTCTAACAACAAATCTGAAATTTTGTACCTGCAGCCTCTGTTGCATGACTCCCCGGTGCTACTCTTACATCAACCTGAACAAAATAAAAAATATGCAGGAAATTAAGAGATTTGGTTACACCCTAATGATTTTCTGATCACTCTTCAAGAAACAAATCCTTTGTACCTTGAATCGAGGAGGAAGGCTTTGTAAAAGTTTTGCGTAGATGCACAGACCAATTATGTTTGACATGTGACAATGTGGACTAGTTGGAGTGAATGTAATTCTGTAAAAGATATGGCACAATTTAGTAAAGATTGGACCAAAGAAAAAGAGGTAAAAATTTGTTTTTTTGTTACCTTGCGTAACTCTTGTCATTATCAACTTCAACTGATTCTTCTGTAACCACATGGAGCTCCTCCAGAGAAAGCTTAACATGCTCTGGATCTTTGATATCTCTTATATGATTTGTAGATTGTCAAGGGAAAAAAAAAAATACAGTAATCCAATAATAAAGCATAATAATTATGAGAAATTCAGTGAATAAGAAAAACTTGAAGGATATCAAAAATCTCGAGCTGGTCTATTGGTTCTACCGAAGACTCATCGGTGTTGCTCTGATCAGTACGAACACGCCGTTTGCTCTTCGGGTAAACAATCGGGTTCGCGTTAACCAACACAGAATCCATATTTTTGTCTCCTCAACACAGCAGCAACCCGAGAAATCAATAAATACAATCACAGACTACAACAAAACAAAAAGAAGCTTCTCAATTGTGAATCGGGAATCCAAAATAAATATAAAAAAAACCTAAATTCCCAAAGGGAGATTCAAAACAAAATAAGCAAACATTCTTACAGCTTTTCTCGATGCGGTTTAAGGAATGTTAAAAGATGAGTAAACGATATTCACCCGAACGAGGCTTTGACCTAATAGGGCTCGTCTAGTTTCCTTGTGCTAATTAACAATTCGAATCATGAGGGGGATGTTATACAATTCAGATTAGGAAATATGCCACATAGGAAAGCTACGCGCGGGAAATCGAAAACGACGTCGAGTTGCTCTGTAATTGTTATTCTCGTATTTTTAAATAAAAGAATCATTTGGAATCAGAAGACCAATGAAAGCAGTAAAGTCACACGTACAGGCTATTCGACCGAGATCCAACTATTGTTGATTAGGCCATAGTTTTATTTTATTTTATTAGGCCGTAGTTTTTTTATTCGAATCCAAAAGTTTAGGCACCAAACCAAATAAAAGAATCATCATACTTGGATTTTCATTTGGAATCAGAAGACCAATGAACAAAAACAAAAACAAAAGAAGCCAAAGAGCACAGAGAATTTATAACTATAATTTATCATTCAACTGAAGTACAAACTGACTGATGAACTATATGGTAACATATGGCAGAGATAATTAAATACGGACCAAAACACAAACGAAGACCATTATCGGCTAAAATACAAGGCTGCAGCCATTATTACACATTAGACCAAACCTAAGAAAAGACATCATTAGGGTTATATTATTACTTAATTAAAGACTCCGATTATCTCTGCTTTGTTTTTAAATGTGGTTTATTCATTTACAGGTGCAAGGGTCACACTTGCAGTCAGATCCACACTTGCAAGCATCGTTCTCAGCGTTACTCTCGCCAGAAGCCTCGTACTGGTTCTTCATCGCCGGTGCAACACCGAAGACAAATGTTTCAGTTGTGGTCGTCTCGCCTGAGAAGCCCAAGTCTGGGTACATTTTGCAACTGCAACAACCCAACAATACCAGTCAGGATCCGATTATAACAATTATGTATCGTGTTTATAAAAAAAAAAACAAAAACAAAGAAATTCGTAAATTAAAATTCGAGATGATCTATGATCCAGAAATTTCGGGATATTCTTTTCTAAAAATCTCTCAATTTTTTGAGAAACCAAATCGCGAATCAAGCAACACGAATCAACCGTAAAAGAAATATCTCTTCAGTAAATTTACAAAGAAGCGAGAACCAAAAAGGGGGATCTAGGGAGAGATGTTTAAAAAATTTCTGAATAGTTTTTTTTTCCCAAAAAACCACTAATAAATTTAAAGAAGCTTTCCGAGGAATCAATTCACAGGTGTTGCACGTAACCTATTCCAACGAAAAAAACTGAAATTTTTCTACCGAGAAAATACACAGAGAAGCGAAAACTAAGCGGAGAGGCTCGAGACTTACCCTCCGCAACCGTTGCCGCACTTGCAGCCAGATCCACAACCACAGTTTCCTCCGCAGCAAGACATTTTCTCGTGAAAAATTCGAAGAAAGACCAAAGAAATCTCAGGAGAGTATTTATTTAAATAATTTGATGGATAGGAAATTGTTGTTATCACAGAATGAAATGGAAGAAAGATGAAGCTCCCAAATTTATAAGCTAAATGAGAGAATATTGACCATACAAGTGTCGCAATCTTTCTCCGCTCTTATCTCCTAAAGCCCAGTACTAATTTCTTATTTACATCTTTACCCTTGGCCTATTGATTCTCGTACGTCGCATCAATAATTGTCGGTTCAATAATTGTGGAGCGTGAGTCGGTTCCGGTACGTTCTAGAGCGTACCGCAGTTCTGTGTGTTACGGAGTCTTATCACCGTCCAGATTTACACGCAGATCTCTATATCCACGGTTGCGATCTAAATTTAATTTTCGAGATCTTCTTGATATTCGTGTTACATAACAATCGAATTATTGGGTTTCTGTTTCTATATTATACTATTATTGCCTTTTACGAAAAAAAAAACAACAAGTATATTGCCTTTTTTTTTTGTTAGATTAAAACTTTAAAGTAACTTTGAATGTAATTCACTCATTAAATATGAGATATATTGTTATAAACGAAAATATCTTCTTCTTTTTTGGTATAGCAAGGAAAATATCTAAACAAAAGAGTTTTTTTATATTATCAGTGTTCCTTTTTTTTGTCGTCTCTAAATAAAGAGTTTGCAAAACCCAATAAGAAGAGATAATCTGTTGAAATAGTAAAGGCTGAAATCTTTTAACGGAGATTACGGATTCAAAGCTGATGATAAAGAGTATAAATTAACGTTTTTCTGCTCTTTTTGACTTTCCAATTTTTTTTTTTACTTTTAACGGAGATTGCGGATTCAAAGCTGATGTTAAAAGAGTAGAAAAAAAAACGAATCCTGGATCTTATCCACGTAATATTACTATAAATAAAAATAAGTGGGCAGTAAAAAGTTAAAGAGCAATTTGGACATCCCTGCTATTTTGGGGCGTCGTCGTTTGTGGCCCGAGTTTTTTTCTTTGTAGCTTTCAAACCATTTAAAAGTTTTCTTTTTCCATTCGTTTTACTTTTAGTGTCCAGTTTGGTTTAAACAAAACCAAACCATTTCTGAGAAGCCCACTAAAGTATTATTTCGGTTTACACTTCTTTAGTTCTTTTTTGTTATAAGAACAACCCACAAGGAGAGAGTACAGAAAAACCAATAAAAATGAATAAGAACACAAAACTTGTTTTTCACACTTCTCTTTTCGTTATTATGTAGGATTATTAATAGCAGCAGGTCGAGATCTTCAATGTAATAAGATTAACTGTCTTCTTCTTCTTCTTTTGGTCAATAGGTTTTCTAATGAAAGCAAAAAGAATCCAAAAATGGCTGTTTTTATGTTTGGTTAAAAATACAACATATCGAGTTGAGATAAATAGATAGTAAAAACTCAATGAACCTCTCGCCAAAAAAAAATAATCTAAGTTACTTTAATTAGTCTCTTCAAAGATCAATTCCCTAGTAATAATACTAACAATAATATTCACATGGAAGATCTCCAAATTCTTCCTTCAAGTGAAATAACAATCACAGAAACATCGTCGTGATACTTGCGACGATCTCCTTGCGGTATCTCCAGTAATTCATGAAAGTCCATACCTAAAAGAACAAAAGTTACATGTACGTGAGTTGGATTAAATAAAGATGCGTTTAGAGTCTTCATTAACAGCGTTAATTTTGCGTTTTGTTCTTAGTACCATATTTCTTGGCAGCTCGAAGGAGGACTTCTTGGATGAGATGTTGAGCAGGATCACCTTCAGGGAAAGCTGAGATGAACGAGTCAACTTCGAAGATGGCTTCCTCGTTGGAAAAGTATTCGTATAATCCGTCGGAGGAGAGGATGAGGAATTTGTCACGTGACGTGAGTCTGTGGTGGTGGAGCGACGGAGAGCACGTGATGTACGGCGATGTTCCGACGTAGTTAATTCTGAACATCTCTAGAAGCGCCTCGTTCCATTTAGGCTGAGGAAATAGATTAAAAATAAAAATATTGTTTTCAAAAAAACAAAAAAAAAGAGATTAAAAATAAAAAGTGAGACATTAGATGAGAAAAGTCAAGAACATTAAAAGTTTTAATCATCCAAATTTACTCTGATGAATTTAAACCTAGTTAACACCAGAACTAATTTGAAATATTCAAACTAAGATTTATTGGCGATATAAGTGAATAACCAAAAGTAAAACCAAAAATAGTTTTTAGTTTTTGTCTAGTACTTTGTATAAATATGTCAACAAAAAATGCTAAATCTTGAATTTGTCTAAATAAAATCGTGTATATACCTGTTTGAGAAATCCAGCACCAAATGCACGAGTGACCTTGAGGTAACCTTTCACTCTATCTTTCTCTATCGCCAACGCATCATCAGGATGTTCCTTCTTGATTCTTCTCACTTCCTGTGTCACGTGGAAAAGATCATCAGTTTCTCTTTTTTTTTTTTTTTTTTTTTTAATCAATCAAACAAAAACAATTTGAATCAGGACTCCCAAAAGATTCACCTCTTCAACACTTGTGCTATGTTCCATGTTGAGCTGAACAGGAACCAAAAGACTTAATCCTCATACTGTGATAAAGAAGGTCTCTAATGGACTCTCTTCCTTGATTCTCTCAAGCTCCTTTCGCTTCTTCTTCCTCCTGTGATCAGGTCTTCGAGCCAAAACCGCTCGGCTATCTCCGACGCTCATCACGTAAACATCTTCTCCTTTCATCAATGTCACAAGAAGGCACGATCCCATCAATGCTAGTTCTGGATTCTCGTCCACCGTCAGATCAAACGCTTCCTCTGTTTTTTTCAACGCTTGTTGAAGAGCTCTTAGAACGTCTTTGTGGTTAACCACACCCGAATCGTACTCCTTGTGATTCTGATTCGTGTTGTTGTTATTTCTTGAGTTATGCTCCCACTCGCATCTCCATTTCAACTTATTTGCATTATTCGATATGTTTCTTGATACGCAAGCAACATTGTTCCCATTCATCACAGGACAGTTTTCTTGACCCACATCGAAACCATGCTCGAGCGGACTCTGTTTCTCACTCTGCGACTCGCTATACGGTTCTAGATTCTCGGATTCGGATTCGAACTTGTCGTTCCATAGCAACCCTTTGAGCTCTTTGAGAACTGCGGAGTAGAGATTGTTGAGGAGATAGTCCGGTGGATCTGGACCGCTGAATCCGTCGTAAATCCCGACGAAAAGCCAGCCGTTTTCCTCAGAGAGGATGACGTGTACTCTGTCTTCCCCAGCTTTCCCCTGCGCCCATTGAATCTTTGGCTCCTCCAGAGCAGACTCAGTCTTCTCTTCTTCTTCTTCTTCTTCTTCTTCTTCTTCTTCGTCGTCGGTTCTATGGCTTTCGTGGCTGCTCAGATTCGTGCTTGAGTAGTTGATCTCAGGTCTGAAAATGAAATGATCGGAATCTGATGATCCGTCAGATGAATCGGGACCGTCGATTGGCTCGACCACGCTCTTCTTTGAGCGGGATAGATTGTTAGGTTTCAGATTGGTGAAAATGGTTTTGAACTTGAGAAATTTCTTATTCGATTTGGTAGAGGATTTTTTTCCGCTGATCTTTATTGGTTTCTCTCTCTCCTTCTTTTTCTTTCCAATGGAACCTGAAACCAACCCGCTTTCGATCGGACCCGATAAGAACCGGCGCTCGAACAGACCCGACCCGTGACCCGGCTTCTTAATCGGAGCACGCGGCACGGGCTGGAGCGGCAGGGAGGCGAATCTATTGGAGCTCTCGAACCCGGAGGCAAATACCGACGTGTTTGTCGACGGAGAGGCAGAGAGCGCCGTTGAAGTATTGGCGCTAACCGATGCGCCGGAGATTGAACGGAAAGTGGTGGTGGTTCCGGGAATCGGGTCGGGTCGGAGGGACGGTTCGGGCGGGAAAGGAGATTTTGATCCAGTGAGAACTGGCCGCACGTAGCAGAATGAGTGGCCGAGATTGTCGTGAACATCGTATTGACTGGGAATTTCCCCGGCGGCGGTTCCCGCGCAACAGCCACTGACTCCATTTCCCATCTGTGAATTGGTAATTTAGTAATTACGCAGCTACTAAAACTGCACCGTTTAGCGAAGGCGAAACGGTGTCGTGTGGCATTTGGAGGCGAAACGGCGCCGTGAGTAGAAAGAGATTTGTGAGACGTTACGAATAGCTTTTTTTGGCTATTTATGTTGGGAGCCAAATGGTGAAGACTGGAGAGGATGATGACATAAGAGTTGACTTTAAAGAGGTTTATTCTGTTGGTTGTATGTTTATTCCGATTTGTTATTGGAATTAGTAAAACCTATAAATGAGACTTTTGACAAGAGCTTTCTCGTTAAGGAAAATAATATTGCAAGAAACCCCAAGTCCAAATGATTTTTTTTTCTTTACTTTTACTGATTGTAAATTAGATCATTTCTTTTGAACCCCGGAGCAGTAACATTTTGTCAATTTAATCTTAGGATTTGGAGATGTGAATATCTAACATGTACAATACTACGAGACTGTAGATAAGATTTTGATTTTGCGACCATAAAGTTAACTCATTCACTATAAAGTATAAACATAAGTTCATTTAAATAATTTCGTTTTTGGTTCAAAAAAAAAAAAATATTTCGTTTTTGGTACCCTAAAAAATTTGGTAAAAATTTTCATTATTCATCTAAATAAGTTCGTTTTTGGTACGAGGGAGTTGACTTTTAAAGAACGGTAGTACTAGTACGTGTGGTTTGATTTTTATAAAAATTAATAATCTAATGGAATGCAAAAAGTCAAATGACTTGGATGTTAATTCCATGACTAATGTGGTTAGACCAGTCACAACGAAGAAACTAAATTGCAGGAAACTTGCTCTAGCTTCTATCTCGGGAAAGCAAATCTTTGTGCTGTTGACTTTCAGAGAGAGTAGTTTTATTGCTTAAGAGTTTAGTTCAATTTTTCCCTCTCATCACTTTTGTTTTACTATATACTAGTACTATGTTTACTCAGTATATCTCATAACTACTACTTAGGGTATATATGGTATAGTTCAAAAAAAAAAAAAAAAAACTTATGAGAAAACTGATTAGATCATTTTCAAAGAGGTTTAAAACGCAATTGTTTTCTGGTTCAGTTTCCGAAACCATTTAGTAAAATATTACTTCCGTTTCACTCTTTATAATAAGTGGTGTTGAACTAATAATATTCAAACATTTACATTGTCATATGAATAGCGCAATGACTAAGTATTAAAGTATGAATGCAGAATACAAAATTATGATTTTTTTTTTCAAATTGGAAATTAATATCATAAAAAGATACCAGATATTCTTGAAAGAGCAGCTGGCTGCTTACGTTGCAATATGCATTGCATGAACTCTGCAATCAAATTTCTTAAATTTTTGTTTTTAAAGTATATTGAAAATTTCAAAATACCATTACCATGTTTCAATTTTTCAGAGACCACGCAATAATATGATAATAACATTAATACTGCTACTAGTCGATGAGAATAACTCGATGAAGTGCCATGATCAGGAATTCAGGACAGAGTGTTCGAACATTTACTCTCTTTTTTTAGTATTATTATTAAACAAGCCAATTAGTCGATCAACTTAACCATATATTATGCTTAAGCACGTAATCACATTTTGCGGATCCTTATAAAAACTTGTCAACGATTTCGGGATGGAGAACGTGGAAGCAAAGAGTTTTGCAATTAAAATCTCTTGACTTTTTCGTATATATATATAGTGAAAACTTCTAACTATATTACCACAAATATTCATGTGGTAAATCTAAAAGTAAGAGGTAAAGATGCATACAGTATAGAGATCATGAAGGGTTTTAATTTTACCCCCCAACCCTAAGTAGTTACCTTAACGCTGCACTCTTGTTTAGACGTGTGGAGGACATATATATACCTCATTCGTATGGTTTCGTCACATCCATTATTCTTAATTTCTTCATGACGACGTCAAGTAGATAAGATCCCACATTGAAAAGGAAGAAAGAAAGAACAGTAATGGTTTTATAACTCTAAAAGACTTTTATATTTTTCACAAGCTGACTTTTAAGGGTGAGTTCTACCCATTCCATGTTGGAAATGTTTATTTTTAAGAACCAAATCTAACAATAATTCATTCGAATTTCGAGAAAAATCCAAACTAGGGTTACACGTGCAACCTCTGTAGGATTGGATAAGGAACGAACATTCCATCATTTGGCCACACTTTTAACATGGATACATTCATTCATCGACCTCTAATTGTTTGTAGCTATTTGCTTAACCCATAAAAGAAAAAAAGATACCTTACAATAGAAGATATTTTAACGAACTATTCTTTGATTTTAGCCTACGTTATCTAAAAAATTAAAAATCTGCTGCTCCCATGACACTGGAAGTAACTTATTTACACATAACAACCAACCTCGGTTCAATACATTACGATCAGCATATACATATACATATACAATCTCAGGAGATTCCAACGTGGCAATATGCCAAAATGGGCGTAATCGATCAAATGGAGACATTATAAAACATGAAGACTGTGAGAATTGTGTTGCTTTTGTAATAAATACTCTCTCGGCGATCAATGAATTACATTAGTAAAACAGAGCAGGTGACTATATCTTTGATATCTTCAGCTTCAAGAACATTAAACCCTTTAGGACTCAACCGAATTGAGAATTTTTGAGGAAATGGCTGTTCCGGAGAATCGAAAAACATCCAGAAGCAGAAGGATACCCGGCAAGTTTTCAGGTGAAATTCATGTTGTAACAAGAGGGATTGCACGGGTAAGGACAATCGATTAGCTTCACCGGTTTTCGGTTGAAGAACCAGTCACCTACAGACTCCGCAATCGTCTGTTCCAACAACAAAACAGAACCGAAACGAGCCGGATCAGTTCATTTGTAAGAGGGAAGGCTCGAGAAAGAAAGCAACAGATTGCGTCAAATGTCTTTCACCTTATTTTCGATTCTTGTTGAGGTTGGGGAGTGCCATGTCATTGGCATCAATGTCTGGCAATGAGAAAAGCAGGAATCTATGAACATCCCACCAGCTTTGTTCTGATGAAATTTCCCAATCCCATCCATCAGAGAGCTCCGAAAACCTGCAGGATCAAACAGGATTCTTATCAAACTTGACAAACCTATTTTCTTAATATTATAGCGCTAATCCACAGCTTGCTCAGTCACAAAGGGACCAAAACAGAACATATCTACTGTTTGTACTTTGTAACAGAAGAGATTTTTGATAATCGAATTATAGAATAAAGTTTTGCTCATCCCTGGTTTAGCATCGTTAAGCTTATTTTGGAGTAAAATTACCATGTAGAATTTTCATCTGTGCGGCATCGCATTCTTTAATATTGAGTCTGCACTTTACCCAACTTTTATCTGGATCAGCAGAAGCTGGTACCAAGACATTTTGAATCTGAATATATGCTTGGTATTAGCAAAGCATTAGATTGGAGTAAAATCAAATGGAAATGTGTGAAAAAGTGTTCATGTGCAGATTGGTAAATCATAAACCTGCCAAAAATCGTAGGCTGCATTGACAAGAAACACCGGAGTTCTTATGTTTTTCAGGAATTCATGGGGAAACATACACTGCAAATCACAAATCAAGAAGTCTCAATACCATCAAGATTTTACCAGTAGCTTGAAATACAAAATCAAAGTCAGAGACAAAACCTACATTAGATGGCTCCGTTTTGGCTATACATTTCTGATCCAAGCTCTTTTCTACTCCCTGGTTGGTATCGCAGGCCAGAATCATGCAAAAACCCAAGGACATGTTCTTGCTCATTATGATGAAAAAGATTCAAGATAATATATAGGGTCGTAAAGTATGATTTCGATTTTCCACTATTTACAAAAAAAAAAGTAAATAGGAACCTGTAGCTTAACAACATCATGATAGAAAGATTTCATCGTAGGGTTTCCAAGAACATCAGGCCTGAAATGAAGGACCATAGGTTTTACTGAGAGACATTGTTAGCCAATTTCACATTGACAGTAACTTCCTTAGCTCTGTGGAGTTAAGTTTTTCATTAAACTAGCTAAGATCCAAAGAACTTAGCGAAAGAGCACGGAAACTCGCGAGCAGAACAGACATAAACTCCGTGGTTAAGACATGAGAAAAGACGATTATATGGGCGGAAACATACACGTTGAGAAAGAAGCCTCCATCAGAAACACATTTGACAGCTGCATCTTTTGGCAGATGATCCCGAAAGTAGTCACAATGTATAAGAGTTGCCAAGCCACCAGCAGAACATCCTGTAAGTATCGCCTACAATTTCTCTCAAATGTGTAAAAAGAAAAGTTACCAAAGCAGACGAATTCTGAAAGCAAAGAAGAGATCACATCAATATAGTTCACTCTACATGATCAAGAAGACGCTACCTGTTTCGCAACTGACATGCCCATCGACAACAGTTCATCCATAATTGCCTCCCAAATGAGCTGGCCTCGGAAGAAAAGCCGTGTTTCGTTCTGAGAAGAGAGAGAGAGAGAGTCTTAAGATTCATGAAACCATGGATCTTTCCCAGCTCTCGATAGAAACTGACACAAATTCTCAGCCTACCAAAAAGCCTTGTTGTTACCTTGAATTCAGCTTCAGGGCGTCCGGCGAACGAAGCACCATCACAGTACCGTATCTTAACCCTGTTCCAGTTAAAGAATTCTGCAAAATACAGAGACGACTGTAGCTTCAAAACCAACTTATACAAGCAGTATAGAAGGAGGTCAATTATAAAACTAAAAAAAGCAACAATGGAGAAGCAAGCAGCTACAATAGATTTCTTCTCCTACCAGGATTTTGAGATGGGTCACTGCTTAAAACACCTTGAAAAGGAACTTCACGTTCGAAGTAGTTGGAAGAACCTAATTTAGTCATTGCTCGAGAAGAACATGACGCAATTGTGTTGCACCAGCCTCCACCCTTATATACATTTCACTCACATAAATTATAACATCCAAGTAAATTCAAATTCAATCAACAAATAAGAATACCTCCAAATGAAGAAGCCAGCTTTTTGAGCCAGATCCCGAACCCTTATGAAAATGGTAACCAGGCAAGCTTCCATCCAAGCAAACTGCGAAATTCCATAAATTTTAATAAAATCGCAGAAAGTGTCAAACTTTAAAACGAAAATTAATAGAAAGAGACAAATTGGTAAGAAAAAAAGTACAGGCTCCTCTCTCTTTAGCTTTACTCGACAGATTCAGTTTGACCAGAACGTTTGGGAGTGCGACGGGGAGAGATCGGTCAACGGAGGAGGGGACGGGATCTGAAGTGGAATCAAAGAAGAAAGAGAGGAAAAATACTATCAACACGAATCCGATGGAGGCGACTAGCCAATCACTCTTAGCCAATTTTCTGCCTCGTAGCAGAGAGCTAAACCTGGGAAACGCCATTGAAGAACAGACCAATGGAGCGAGATCAGTACACTGTTAATTACATCTGTGGGACCCACGATTTATGTAAAACCCAATCAAATACGTAATTGAAAAGAACCTCAGAACCACTTAGACCAAGTTGGGGAAACCGAAATACCGGATTGATTCGGTTCAAACGCGGGAGAGACTTTAACCGGACTGTAAAGGAAGTAAGGAAACCAATGTTTGAGATGCTAAAGCCTCCTTTCCGGTTAGTGGGTTTTCGTGTAATTTTGAATCTATGAAATAAGCTATTTTCCCGCCTTGCACGGAGAATTAGTGAGGTGAAGGAAAAGAAAAATCATTGAACGCTTCCATGGCGTCGTCATCGTCACGATCGCTGGTTTCTTCCTATACCTTTGATGACAAAGACCTAGATGACGCTGATTTATGGGCCGTGATCGATTCCGCCGCCGCTGCAGTCTGCCAGGCTAACGCTGCTTCCTCCGCCGTCGGGAAATCTCCCAAACCCCTCGCGATTAAGTATCCGAACTTCAAATCTCCCCCGACGCCTATTTCTTACCCTCCTCCACAGTCGAAGCTTCTTCAGATCCCGAATCATAACCCTACTAGCTTTACCCGGCGGTCACACGACGAGTCACCGCGTCCGAACAAAATGGCCAGATCTCGCGTTTTGTCTGAGGTGAACAGTGAGAGTCCTATGGCTCTTGTTACGACGGCGCACAGGAATTCGACCCCGATCATCCATTCGACCAAGTTTTCTTCGCCGGAGAGTTACTTGTCGCCTGGAATCAGGCAGTCTACGCCCTTCACGGAGGTTTCTCCGTCAGCGAGCTGCGTTAAGAACGATTCGGTGAATGAGATGCGACATAGTTTGTCTGGGAGCTTTCCTTCTGCTACTTTGTTCAAGGAATTCCAGAATTCAGCCATGGCGGTAATTCGACTTTCCTCTTATCCATTAAATTATCCTTTAAAGATTTTGTATATCCCATGGAATTGATACGGGTGATTTGGGAACCTATGAAGAAACATCAAGCTTCTTCGATGATTTGTGCATTGAAGGTGTTCGATGAAATGTCAAGCAGTGTTTTGCATCATATTTTTTTTTATCATGACTTGCTCATAACTTCGTTTCTTCATCAAGTATGTATATATCTACTGCTCAAGAGAAAATGAAAGAACCCAAGCTAGACCACTAGTGTCTGTGTGCGAGTGTGAAAGGGAGTTTATGTTAGCTGTTTTTGGAGCTACATAACCACTATCATATTTGTTAAATGCTATGATTTTGTGAATTAACAACTTGGCTTCATCAATTTTACAGATTCTAGAGAAATCTGATTACACGATGATATCCGGGAAAGCATACATTAAAAAGTCAGGTGAAGATTATGCTTGCTTTCTGCTTATTGTAGTCTTAACATTTGATGATATTGATTTTTGATGCTGCATTGTGTGCAATGTTAAGGTTGGAGGAAAATATCGTTTTACTTCAACGTGTCTTATGAAATAAAAGACAAGACTATTGAGTTTGACGAAAACAGAAATGTTCAGCGTGCTGAGTTCATCGTCCGAGCTATCATGCAGTAATGTTCTTCTCTATAAACCTGAACTTGATAGGTAGTGTGAAGTGATTAATTGTTGTTTAACCTTTTGGGTTTATGGGCTCTCTCAGTGGGGGAAGATTTGCCGACGGATGGGGCTCCTGTGAGCGACGTGAGAAGAAATTTCTCAAACCAAATCACGATATCCCCAGCACCGCAGAGACCAGAGCCAAAAACAGGGCTTGCCAGGTAAACTTCTTCTTCTAATGCTCCAGTTTCTGAACAAGTTGAAGTCATTTTGCCACAGACTATATTTGTTGAATTTGAAGAATCTGCATGACAAGTCTTAAACATGTAGAGGTTTAAGCCTTAAGGTTCTGGGTATATGAAAAGACTTGTTAAGACAAGACTACACACTGATATCTTGCTTTTTACCATAAAATGGAATGCTCATAGCTAAACATGGGTGCTGCACAATGTTTGATTCCAATATCGAAATATTCTTGTTACAAGTTTCAAGCAATGAATTTAAGAAAAAGAAGAAAGACTAAAGCACATGAGTTCTAAAGTTGTAGAAACTCATATTGGTATGGTTTTAGATATTCCTAACGCTCTAAGAAGCTCTTTCTTTCTCCCGCAGGATCTTTTAGGAATAGGTGAATACCGACAAAGCCCAACTGAGTTTCCAAGATGATCAAACAACATCAAATGTGTGTTCCCGGATCCCGACTTTGCCAGTACCAAGCTAAACAATCTACACAACCAAATCAAGATGGAAAAGGTATATGTGTATATGCCTCTTCATAGTTTTACAATGAAAGCTGATCCCTCAACGGTTTTCGTGGATTTGAGTCTTTACTACACAGGAAGAAAACGAATGAAACATGGTTGTAGTATAATGGATTATGAATTGTGTCAAGTACTTTACTCGTTCCATCTCAAATCAACAAACAAATATAATATTTAAACTTCTTATTATCATTGTTTGGCATTTCTGTTTTTATACTTACCTCTAAAGCTGTACTTCATCTTTCTTCTCTTCCTGGATAAGCCCATATCTTTCCATCGTACTTGCTCTTATAACCGCTTCACCGCTGAGCTTCCCCCAATGAGATTATTCTTGTACTTGCTCTTATAACTTGCGTCTAATACAAACTAATCACTTGTTTTTGGTTTTCAGAAGATTATTCTTCATGTTTATGTTACTACTAATTTCTTTTAGTGTCAGTCAGTTGATTGCTATATTTTGAATCTAATCAGTTTTGCGGTTCCGTTGTTTCATAGTTACCTAATAAAGCTGAGTACTAGTTACGGTTTCCGCTGAGTACTAGTTACGGTTTCCGTCGAAAAGAAGGGAGTTGCATTAACATTGACAAAACAAAAAAAAAAGAAGGAAGGGAGAGGCATTAACTAAAACATTTTCTGTTTTGGATTAAAAAAAAACAATGAGTAAGCTAAGTAAAGCTTAGCCAAAACAATCGAAAATTTGGCTTCGTGTCGATGTTCATATGGAAAGCCCCCAAAATAATAACACACGAAAAAGAAAAAAAGAGGGGACAAATAGAGAATGAAATGTTGGAAATACAAACACACGAAACTTGAGCAGGATAAAGAGAAAGAGAGAGAGAGAGAGAAAGCTTAGTCGACTTCCTCGATCTTGGGACCTGCGCCTCCAGCAGAAGGTGGAACATCATCGTCCATTCCTCCTGCAGCAGCTGGACCACCAGCTTCACCACCTTGGTACATCTTCGCTATGATCGGGTTGCAGATACTCTCTAGCTCCTTCATCTTGTATTCAAAATCATCACACTCTGCTAACTGGTTCCCTTCAAGCCACTCAATGGCTGCTTCAATCGAGTCTTCAATCTTCTTCTTGTCATCAGCCGCTAGCTTCTCGCCAATCTTCTCATCACGGATTGTGTTCCTCATGTTGTAAGCGTAGTTCTCAAGAGCGTTCTTAGCTTCGACCTTCTTCTTGTGATCTTCGTCCTCCGACTTGTACTTCTCTGCTTCTTGAACCATTCTCTCAATCTCGTCCTTTGACAATCTTCCTTTGTCGTTGGTGATTGTGATCTTGTTCTTTTGACCTGTCGTCTTGTCCTCGGCCGAGACGTTGAGGATACCGTTTACGTCAATGTCAAAACAGACAGTGATATAAGGAACACCTCTGGGAGATGGAGGGATACCGGAAAGCTCGAACTTTCCTAAAAGGTTGTTATCTTTGGTTCTTGCTCTCTCGCCTTCATAGACTTGGATCAAGACAACTAGTTGGTTGTCTGAATAAGTTGAGAAGACATGTTCCTTCTTTGTGGGAATGGTTGTATTTCTTTGGATCAAAGTAGTCATGACTCCTCCGGCGGTTTCAAGACCAAGAGAAAGCGGTGTGACGTCGAGCAAAAGGAGATCTTGAACCTTCTCGTTACCCTCGCCGCTGAGAATAGCTGCCTGAACAGCAGCACCGTAGGCAACAGCTTCATCAGGGTTGATGGATTTGCAAAACTCTTTGCCGTTGAAGAAGTCAAGAAGCAATTGCTGGACCTTGGGGATACGGGTTGAGCCACCGACTAAGACAACATCATCGACAGAGCTTTTGTCCATCTTGGCATCACGAAGACACTTCTCAACAGGCTCCATACATTTTCTGAAGAGATCAATGTTGAGCTCTTCAAATCTGGCACGGGTGATTGGGGAGTAGAAATCAATACCCTAGTACAGAGAAACGATTTCAATGGTGGTCTGAGCTGTAGAGGAGAGAGTCCTCTTCGCTCTCTCACAGGCTGTTCTCAATCTCCTTAGAGCTCTTGGGTTTCCGCTGATGTCCTTCTTGTTCTTCCTCTTGAACTCTTGGACAAAGTGATTAACCATTCTGTTGTCGAAATCCTCACCACCAAGATGAGTGTCTCCTGCAGTCGCCTTCACTTCAAAGATACATTCTTAAATGGTAAGAAGAGAGACATCAAAAGTACCACCACCAAGGTCAAAAATCAAAACGTTCTTATCCCCAACACTTGTAGCCTTCTTGTCTAGACCATAAGCAATGGCAGCTGCAGTAGGCTCGTTGATGATACGCAAAACGTTCAAACCAGCAATGACTCCGGCGTCCTTTGTTGCCTGACGCTGAGAGTCGTTGAAGTAAGCTGGAACAGTGACGACAGCGTTTTTGATTGTAGAACCGAGGTAGGCTTCAGCAATCTCACGCATCTTGATGAGAATCATGGAAGAGATTTCTTCAGCAGCAAACTCTTTATCTTCTCCCTTGTAGTTTACGACGATCATGGGTTTGTCAGCCGGTCCAGGGATGATCTTGAATGGCCACAATTTCATGTCGCTTTGAACAGAGCTGTCACCGAATCTACGACCAATCAACCTCTTGGCATCTGTTACATGACAAAATACAACACATAAGAAAAAATCTTTCCACCACCATTAACAGGCAATATTTAAAAGAGTACAGAGGATTTCTAAAACAGGTTATCTCTCAAGAGAATGCAGCAGAAGTAAATATCCATAGTTATAGCAAAACCCCAAACAGTATCACAATACATCGATTCAAAAGCCTTTTTAAATTATATGAATTAAACCAATATCCGATAATCGTTGAAGATTTATATTGCTTTTTTGTCAGAAGATTAATCTTGCTACTAAGTGATAGACGCGGAAGCAATCAAATCGAACATAACCACTCATTAGAGCTTCCTATGAAACATTGAAATCATCCCTATGCATCTCCCATCCCATGTACAGATCTACTAATAACCTAGCTCCGATGCACAAATTCGATAACAGAACCAACAATCGAACATCAGATGAAGATGAAAGAGATAAATACTTACCGAAAACAGTGTTAATCGGGTTCATGGCCACCTGATTCTTCGCGGCGTCACCAATCAAACGTTCGCTGTCCGTGAACGCGACGTAAGACGGCGTCGTCCTGTTACCTTGATCATTAGCAATGATCTCTACACGGTCGTGCTGCCAAACTCCGACGCAAGAGTAGGTAGTTCCGAGATCGATACCAATCGCTGGACCTTCTCCTTTACCCGCCATTGTTAATCTATACGCAAAATCGAAGGAACAAAAGCTTTAGAGATTGCAAAAAAGTAGAAGAAGAGTAGTGCGGCTAGGGTTTTTCTTTTTTTTCCGAAAGATGTAGTCGAAGGAGAAGTCTATATAGATTCGCGGGCTAGTGTTTCGAGAATGTTCGATGGTTTGTTCTGTAACCGCACGATCTTTTCGGAGTTCGATCTGACGGTCGCCGAACAATTCTTCTCCCACTTTTCCTTTTCAACCTTTAAAAAATGAGGCGCGTACGAGTTTGGGACTCAAAGGCGTTTAAAAGGTTCGAGAATGTTCGATTCGTCGATGACTTATTTCCAAATCAAAAAAGTCGGTCATTGGCTAATGGCTATGACATTTCATTGCGTTTCCATTGGTCACCGTCTAGACACGTATTCTTTTTCACTTTATATTTTAAATCGACTTTGGTTAAAATATCCTTTTTAACAAACTTAAATATACCGACTGCTTTTAAAAAATAATCGGAAAAAGAGCCCACACACTAATCGGAAAATAACAATAGTAACAGTTTTGGGCTTACTATATTGCTTAGGCCTTACTAATGCATGTAGTCAAGTGTAAGAGATATTCGGCCTTCTTTAATAACTAAAATGGCCCAAAACAACATAGTATGAAGGAGTGCAAAATGTATTTTCATTTTATTCTAGCTTACTATGTAATAATGATATTAATAACCAAAACATTCTCAAAGAATAATTTCAGTAAATGCAATTAAATCAATCAATATAAAAACAGAATAATAAGAGGGAATTAATTTTCAGATTTTAATATATAAAAAAATGATTTTTTTTGTGGCACAGAAAATTGCATCCATCCAAGAAAATAAAATAGGTGTACAAGTACCAAGTATTTGATAATGTAGGACCTAATTGATTATAGTACTTCAAATTCCCTGACGAAGAGGTAACAATACTATCCATGAAGCGTGCAGCGTGTGTTATAAATGCTTTCATACCACTTCTTCTTTCTCTTTTGTCTCATTCCATCATATCTTAATTTAGATTTATCAAACATTGCCTTTTTATTCCGTCGACGGAATTTCACATCATTTTAATAATTGAGGTCGGTTATGTGGCGATATAAACAATTTCAAAACTTGCCAAAGAAAACAAAATTAAACACTCGAGAAAGTTGGAGAAAGGGAGAGAGTTTTGAAAATTAATTTGGTTAATTTTGGAACCACTTCGTTTTTGTTTTGTGGTATCTGGAATGTAATATGCTGGTTTAACTCGGTTCCCACCTCTCCCTAAACATAGATTGTATGTCCAATTTGGTTTAAACCGGACCAAGTCGTATCCAAAAACCAACTAAAACTGTATTTCGGTTTATCCAGTTACACTTTTTTTAATGTTACAAGAACAAACCATAAGAAGAGAGTATCGACAAGAAATAAAAATTAATCTGAACCAACGGTAACAGTCTTTTTTTTTTTTGGGGTCAAACCAACCCTAGCCGTCTAAAACCGCATATAGAACCAAAATGAATTTGGTCAAACCAACCTAAATGAATATAGCATGGCCTAAATCAAACTAAACTGGTAAACCATTCGGTCACAACATGGCATGGCCAAGACCCAAACTGTCAACGAAAATTACATGCTTTTGTTCAGTTTCCCTTGTCCCCTTAGATGTATGGCATTGCCTAAACCGAGACTAAGCTAATGCATTACAGAGTCTGGTTTGGTTTGGTTTGGTGTGTTTTGGTTTTGGTCCCATTACTACAAAATATAGAAAATGAAAATACTTGGTGTTAAGAGAGAGCTGCTTAAAAGTTTTAACTGACGTTGCCACTTTAAATTCCATCACACCTTATTTATACGTACTCTTCTTGCTCACCATAACCTTCATCTCAACATCTTCATCTAACAAAAAATCTCTACATAAAAAAAATCCACAAAACAATTCGTAGAAAAATGCGCGACACAATATGTCTCGAGCGACTTGGCCTGGCTTTGAGAACCGCCATAGCTTGTCTCATCGTGAGCTTGACCACTTTGTATGGTCCCAAACAACTAAGCCATTTCACAACATTTCCAGCCTTTTCTTACCTGACCACAATCTTAATCTGGCTATCCGATGCTGAACCAACATACGGTGAAGTTCTCAAGTGCTGTGTTGATGTCTTTTACGCCACTTTACAGACGATAGCCATTGTGCTAGTGAGTGTCTTGGCGGTTGGGCCAGATTCGCTAGGAAATGGCTTGGTGGCTCCAGTTGCTGTGTGTTGGAGCTGGATTTAGCACCTAAATCCGGCCCATTGTGAAGCCCATCAAGGATTCACCTCAAGCCCACCTATGGCGATCCATCAACCATGTGGCCCATCTTTGCATCTCCAGCGGACCCTCGAGCTACCGCTCGCGGATAAGGATCGAGAATAAGTCAGCAGTTAGGCGAGCATCCCGCGAGATCCGGAGCTCGGTGCAACAAGCAATACCCCGAGATATCCGGAACACGTGCAACAGTCCGCGATATTCACGCAGCAGTTGGAGATCGAGAAGGGCTATATAAGGAGCACGAGTCGTCATAGATAGGGCAACTTTTACCTAATTCTTAACTTGTATTTACTGCGAGCTCTCGTATTCTCATACTCTTGTACTCAAATACTCGTTTTGATCAATACAATCCACTTATT